>VWZP01009941.1:2573624-2858323 GCA_013396995.1 Dicaeum eximium | reverse complement strand
TTTTTTTTTTTTTTTTCTTTTCAGGATGGAGTTGGTGTAGATGAGAAGCTGTCTTTACGGCGGGTGGCCGTCGTAGAAGATTTCTTTGACATTATCTATTCCATGCATGTTGAAACTGGGCCCAATGGAGAACAAATCAGAAAACATGCTGGACAAAAGAGAACGTATAAAGCAGTAAGTAAAAGAAACAGCTAAAAGTGAACACAAGTCTGTAAAAATGTGAATTATTTGGGCTTGGTCACGTGGCATGAGATTTGTGGGGGTTTTTTTCCAACTAGGTTAGTACTGACACCCTCACTCTCAGACTGATTTCAGAGATCTTTCATTAGTGCATGGAAACATATTGTTTAGAAATCACATTTGCTGTGTAATAAGGGCCACATCCACTGACTTCACTAGAGATTCTCTCATTGGTACAATAAGAGAATTTACTATTTCTATAATGGTTTTGCAATTTTTCTAATAGCTCTGTATTAATTAATTGCTGTTAAATTGATGAAGTGTTAAAGAAGACTTAGAAGGTATGGTCACAATTTGACTAAATGGATTGCTGTATTTCAGCATATAAATGAAGGTGCCTTATAGTTTATTGCTGCAGACTAAGTAATACCTAATGGTTTAATGGTATGAAAACTTGTAAATGTCCTGAATTCAAAGGGCTGGAAAACTACTAGGTACAATAAAGAAAGTGTTGAGGGATAACCTCCCATACCTGCATAAACTGGCTGAGTAGAGAGAAAATATTATTTTAAAAATTTTAATTGCTTCAGTACAGTCTTAAAATAGCTACAAATAGCTTTCGTGGTTAGTGACACAAATGTAACACTTTAGTGTCCTATGGAGAACTAATGAAACATTTGCTGCACTTTCCCAAGGTGCTTAAAATGCATGGTCTTGCCTGGATTTGGGTGACCAACTTTCCATGTGCAGGGCTGTGACAGTGCCAGGTACACTCGGAGGTTGATCCTGACTCACCTGCCTGGGTGTTTCCAGCTGCTGAAGCACCAGGGGTTCCCCCAGGGTGGCAGGGCAGGGCCCATCACACACCCCTGGCCAGACTGCAGGGCATCCAAGACACCTCTCCCCCTGGTCCCAGTGGGATGAGGCTGGAAGGGAGCTGTGAGCAGGGCCCTGAGGTGACCTATCACCCTGAACACAGTTCTTCATCCTAAAATCAGCCTGCAGTTATGTGAGCTGGTTTCCATCAGAGGTCACCTGAATATGGGGAAGCTCCAGGTTTCTGATTCAATTTTGGCTGTAAGAAACAGCTGTTATTCCATTACTGTTTCTTTCACCCGGATAGCAATGTTTTCTCTGTATCTGTAAATCCCTTCACAAATATTTTATTTATAGGCTATTTCAGATGGTTTGTTGTGGAATAAGCTCTTGGCAAAATTTCTTATAATTTGTTCCCAGAGGTATTGACCTGAAGATAGACATATGAAGACATCTTTCATCTGGGTGTTCTTTTGTAGGGCTTTGAGTGTTATTTCAGGGTGAACTAACCCAACTCTCTAAATTAATTTTCATCTGGCACCTCAGCCATTTTGATACTTTGTCTTCTCTTTCAGAAAGCATTAGAAAAGTGATATTTTCCATTGACCTTTCTCTTTCTATTTTGTTTTACCTCAGTAGGCTGTTCAAAGGTATAGGTCACAAGCATCTTAGAATAATATACAGCTATAAGGAATGCTGCCAACTATAAATACAATACTTCAAGTCATTATCCCACAAATGTGTGCCAAGTATAATATTTACTACTGTAAGAATCCCATGATTGCAGGTCAGATAAGAAATTTGTTTATTGTGCATAGCATGAAAGGCTAGTGTGTCTTTGTTGGGAAGAACTTTTGTGCAGATTCAGTAGCCTACACAGTAGCTTCCTCTATTGTCAACTTTTATTGCAATTGAAGTATGAGCCTGTTGCAACGTTAAGGATGCCCAAATGTAAGTTTTTGTCAGTCTGCAATACTTGTGCATTTATTTAATTGTACATTAATTTATCAAGGGCATTGAGTTTTCTTTCCCAGTGATAGGATTCACATATATAATTTTGAAAGACTTTTGTAGATTAAAAAAATGGAAAAAAAGACTCCAGAAGAAACAAATTCAATTCCTGCTCTCTATTCTGACATAAGAATTAGGTTAAGTAAACAGGCATCAAACTCTACCAGACCACCCAGGGAAACACATGCTCCTTTACTGGACCCGTCCATAAAAATGCCTTTAGTAAAATTAAGAGCTGTAGTGTCAGTCTGTTCCAGGAAGCCATGCAGTATCTACCTCCTCTGTGGCACTGTAAGGAGGAAAAAGATAATATCTCAGGTAACTCCCAAAACATTATACTCTAAAAGCTTTATAAATCAAACTGAAGTACTTCGGTGGGGTTTAATTTCATTAAGTGAATCTGGAATAAGATTAATTTAGTCATGTTTCTTTATTCACGTGTCAGAAGTGAATCATCCCTGAGATGTCTGCATGTATTTATCATGCATAAGTATTCACCAAATAGTTTGAGTGAAGAACTTTTACAGGAGATGTGGTTCACAAACTGTATGGTACAATTGCTATTTGTAATTCACCCCTGGCATGATATAGTCACATTGCTTCTGTTCTCTCACTGAATAACCAAAACCTTTTAACAGAGAAATTATGGGGAGAAACCACCACAATTTTGGTACAAAATTTCTGAACTTCTGAAGTTCAGAAATACTGTCATGGGTTTTCAATACCTAAGTATTCTGAAAAATTAATTGTATAGCCCTTGAGAATTGCAACATCTTGATTTTAAGTAATTAATTTGCTTATATGTGTGTGAGTCTCAAAGTTTTGAATATATTCAAGAATGACTGGAAGGTTAATGAAATTGTCAAAGGTGACTTAATTAACTACTGTCTGCATTTACATGGAGTAACAAATTTAGTATAGCTAGAGTCTTTTTAATTTTTGATAGAGTCACCCTGGGTGCTGGAGTGCTAAAACACATCAGAATATCTCTCTCAAAAATGTGTTCAGAGCACTTGACAAACTCATTTAGGGAATTTGCACTGCCTTGTTTATGTTAACTGCGTGGAAATGCATGATATTTTTACAACTGATTGATTTATGTGGAACTTCCTACACCGGCACTGTGCAGGAAGATAAATAGGATGTGGTACTTGAGACATCTTAAAGAGCAGAGTACTGGAAAGAGCCTTTTCATTTTAATTGGGGCAGCAATGTACCAAGCTCAAACTTTAGAATTTTTGGCACAAACCATCTAGATGAATTAGGAAAGCATCTGTCCTTCAATATTTAAGTTTAGAATAATGTCCCAGTCTCTTCTCCTCTGCATACTAAAAGAAAAGAAGGGGATTGTATAAACTCTGTGTATGATGTGGGAGAGTAACCTTTAAAATATGCAAAACAGGAGGAGTGTCCTATTTAACTGGCAGGTTTTATGTTCAGTTTAGGCGCCTGACTTGTATACAAGGTAAGATTGATGTGCTGTTTTCCTTGCCAGCATAACTTTAGGTAGATGTATACCAGCAAATAACCCAGATGTAGCTTCTATATGTAAAATGAAACCAAGAACTTTAAATCATATCCAAGTTATGCCAGACTGAAGGAATAATTAATGTAGTGCTTTTAATCTCAGCTATTTTCCCAGTTCCCAGGGAAGTTTACAAACAGGGAAAACACTGAGGGCTTGATCTGGGAGATAACTCCCTCACAAAGGCAGGATATGTGACACAAGGCCTGGCCAAGTCGGTTGCTCAGTAGGGGCACAGGTGATTAGGAAGATGCGGAAGGTGAAAAGAGCATGTTCCTCAGGGCAAGGGAAAGCAGCAGTGCCCAAAGAGGTCCGTGCTTGTCCTGCCTTCCCCTGGGTCCTCTGCTGGGCCTCACAGGAGGTGGAGTGAAATACTGATGTAAGCAATGTTGTCAGGAGAAAGTACCAGGATCTCACAGGGATATCTCTGCTGGCAGTTGCTGCCACAGCTCAGTGTCTAAGAGGAACTGCTTTGCTTTGGGGTAGTACTTTTCACTCTGTGTTCTCAGGGAGTTATTTTTGTATAGACATCCCACTCTGAAAGGAGAACTGTGGCATCAAACTGGGGATGGGGAGGCATGGAAGAGAAATGTTCAGGAAAAGAATCCATCTGGTGTATTTGGGAAAGGCATGCAACAAGTGCATAGCAGGCTTTCTGTGCCTTTGTAGAATTACATTTCTTGATTTAAACTATTCATCTGTGTCTACAACTTAAATACAAGTGCTGAGGGGTATATCAGAGGTGGGAGGAACTGGGAAAAGTTGTGGCTACAGTAGCAGCATAAGGCAGCAGGCTTAAGCTGTCAGGACAACTCTGTGATTCAGTGCAAACCAGGAAAAAAATAGCCTTATTACACTTTTCAAGAAGCACAAATGGTCTGTGATGAGGCTGGTGACCTAAAACATCTGTGTTACCTCTCATGCCCAGCTATTGGTACTGTCAGGCCAGATGAAGTGATTAAGCCCTATATTTCAGAATAGATTTGATTTTCCTTACTTTGTTTTGATAGCCTTAAAAAAGGTATTAGATTTTCATTCTTTTAAACAATTGAGGAAGTGCCTCACCTTTCTGTGTTATATCTGGACACATTTTCCTGCAACTAAGAGCATCATCTAGCTGAGAGCTGTGTGTAAGTCTCATAGCTACCTTAAGCACCTTTAATTCTATGTACATATTCTACTTGAATATTTTAACTGTGAAGGATGATCTAATATCTGTCTGTTGAGCCTGTGAGTCTCTGTGCAAAATCTTGAAACATTTCAGCAGTGAACTTGAATTGTGAGTGAGGATTGTCATGTCTGAGCAGGTGAAATGGGTTGGTTAATAAGACTCCCAACCCATAAATGAAAAAAGAGCCACTAGACTGATGAACTGGAAAAAGCAGGCTTGTAAAACACGGGGGAGACACTAATGTGTCAAGGGAAAGTAGCTTGAGACAAGACTCTCATCAGATAGGTAGTACATAAATGTATAACATCTGAGGCATTAACAGGAGTTTTTTAGATGTGGGGCAGTATCTGGGGTCTTGTGCCTCGTCCAGCTGTTTCAGTGATAAATGTTTCTTGGTTTTGGATCAAGATTTTGAGTAGCTTCCCATCTCTCCTGTCATCTTAAGAAAAGCCTTTCTGAGACTGTGAAACAAGGGGTTATTCTTTTTCCCTCCCAAAACAAGAATGTGTTTGTGAGTCCCCTGTGAGCATCACACTGAGTGTGTTTTCCTCAGGGAATAATTTTTTGACAGGTTGCACTGTGAGATAACATCATCTCCTTCCCAATCAAACAGGGCTACAGTAGGTTTGGGGCTTGGCTGGTTTCTGTACAGGATAGACCTTGTCCTTTGGGAAGTGGGAGAATTTGAGCTTTGTGCAGGGTCCTAGCATGCTTAAATTCTTGCATCCACACCATTCTTGTGTGCATGGCAAAACAACCGAGCCCCATGCACTTTACTCTCTAAGCTTGTTCCTGCTTCTTTGCAAAGGGTGAGTGTTGAGTGTCCTGGCAATTGTCCCATTAGCAGGTGTTTCCCATTGCTTCCCTCACAGAAAGCAGCTTCTGCTATATGGGGAGAGAAGGGAAGGGAGCTGTGAAGTGCAAGTTTAGCACACAAGGGAACAGCATTTCCCACAGTGTAGCGGGTAGCAAGCTCTTGATAAATCTCCCAGCAGTGATAGATCTGATTTCCTGTGTCAGCCTTCTATTCTGACCTCTTGTTGAGGAAAGGAGAGGGCTTCCCTTGGCTGCCTTGCCCTCCTGTCATCAAGAAACCAATTTCTGCCACCTGGTTTGATGGCTGTGGGCCCAGGACAGATTACCATCTTCACTCTATCCTTATCTTTCTCTCTTTCCCTCCTCCTGGAGTCTTCTTTTGATCATCTTTCGCCTCGTACCCTCCTTAATTAAAAAAAATACAAACACACATGCAAAATCTCTATCCTGACACATTGTGTCTTCCAGACTACACAGACATCCTCCATGTTAATTCTTTGGAGGTCAACAGGTTCACTTGCAAAATTTCACTCCCTCTCCGCACACTTGTCTTTCCTACTCTGCCATATGTGTCCTAAAATCTGCCTTTCAGTTTAGGACTTGTTAATTTTCCAAGCAAAAATTTAGCTCTGAAAACTACATCATCACAACATCCTGCACTTAAATCATCTGAGTATGGGAGAGCATAAAGGAAACTTTGCTTGTTTTCTCTGCCTCTAGTGATGCAGTAGAAATGCAATGGGCTTCTCACAGACAATTAGGACATTCATTGCTTAGCTCCAATGTAAATCAGATTACATGCTCAGGTAGTGGATTACTTGCCTGTACTAGTTGTGCTCCTCATGGGATTCAATAAACAAGCCTAGACAGGCCTTCATTGCTGTGCGACGTTTTGGATGCAGTCATATATGTCAAACTATACCAAAGACTTTTTGTTAATGGTGAAGTGAGATCATAAAAGCTTTGACTCTGAAACACTGAAGTCAACTCATTTTCATCTCAATTCAGAGTTAAAACCAAATATATGTAGATGTGCATGGACTGTATTGTTAGAAAATGCTTGCTTCTTATCCTCTAATTTCTGGGGCTAAAACAAATCCTGTGTGATTTTTGCAGTTTTTGCTTAATGCTCTGGAAGTTCTGTTTCTTCTTCATATATCTTTACAATGTAAAAAAGCATATAATAGCTATACCTAGTACACAATACCTAAACACAAACCTGCTAGATTCTGCTGTTTTTCTGATTTCTCGATCCAGTTATGAGATAACATATCTCTACAAGCAGCCGAAGATATACTCATATCTAATAAAAACACTAGTAAGAGTAAGGAATCCCGTAAGGATATTTCTAGAGCTTATATATTTGAGAAAAATATACTTATAATTTTATTTTTAAATCAATCCAAGTAATTTTATCAATATGGTAAATCAGCACTCACTGGTCTTTGATTGGAATGGGCATGTGCATGAGAAGTTTCTTGTAAGTAATGCCAAAAATATGCCAGTCTTATTTGCCAGAGTATGGATGTAGATAATGCAATATCCCCCACTTCTGTTTTCTGGCTTTATTTTTTCTTAAAATGTAGAAGCATATGCATAATTTAATTTTTTTTGGCATGGATTTACAATAAACCCATATTTTTTTTTATAACACATCAATGAAAAAGATGGCCTGGCTATATATTTTATTAGCTAATAGCCTTGAGGAGAGGACTAGGAAGTGGCTATCTGCATCTTATAAAGTAGAGATGAAAGGCAAACAAGGGTCTGCACTGCTGGGGGTGTGAAATTGTGCAGTTGAGGGGGAGACAATTTGTAAGCTTCCTGGCAGTGAAAGTTGGAGAAACCTTTCTTTTTTATATATTCAGGCAACAAGAATAAGGAATGTTGTGGGTTATGCTCCTTATGTATCTCTTTTAATGTGATTCCTCTTGTGTTATGTCAATTTATACAGACTGAAGTCTAGGAATGTCAGTGATTGATTCAAATTATAAAATAAACGGGAGGAAGTTGGTGAAATCTGGAGTTATTTAGGGAAGGGCATCCTTAAAACGGTGTTGCAGTAGGAGGTTGGAGACACAAGCATCTGCTCTGTGCACAAATTTAGTTATAAAACCCAGTTCCCTTATAGTCAGTGGAGCATACCTATCTATTCTAGGCCTTAGTTCCCTTTCTCTCCATGGAGGAATTTCATCTTGTTTGAGCAGAACTGGAATTTTGACAGAGATGCTTGATTAGAATAAATGAAGCGTTCCTATCAAATGCAGAGGACTAATGAATCCATTGGTAAGCTCCATTAATTTCAATACAGTGCTAAACATGTTAAATGTTATAAGAGAGAGGTTGCTGTGTATGTGCACTTTCCAATTTTTTCAATGCTAAATTCTAGATGATTTTAGGTTTTTTTTTAGTTTCCATAAAGCATAAGTATAACCAGTGTTTTCATGTTTAGAAAGGTAAATAAGCATCTGTTCTGTGAGTATAAAAAACAGGAAAAAATAATCTAAAAATATATTTTTAGTAGGATCTCCCATTCAAAAGTGGCTTCATTTAGTGCCTCAATTTTCAGAAAAGTTGTTTCAGGCCCAGAAAAAATCTTTGCCAATTTTCATCACAGAACAATGTTTGCTTTTATACTGATTCTCTTCTCCCTCCCTAATAAGATTTCCATTATATAAGAAAACAACAATAAACAGCCTAAAAACCAATGTTATAAACATGATGGTATATTTTGCATTCCCATTTTATAATGCACCATTTCTATGTATTGACGTGACACACATCATGTCAACAAACACTAATTTAAACTCCACCTATTTTAAAAAAATACTGCCACTGATAAATTTGGTCCGTGGAGTTTTAGGAAATGTAAGATTCAGCACAGGTTAAGTAGGTGACAAGCCAAGTGAAAGGGTGGAAGAAAGTTAAAACTGACCATTCCTCCTCCTCTTAGCACCCTTGTGAGGGGCAGAAGTGGTTTGGACAATATGTAATCCCATTTACATCTAGTTAAATAGTGACTTTATGCTTTCTGTAGCCACACTTTCATACACACCATCTCCATTCTTCTTCTCTTCCTACTGAGACTTGCATCTCAGCATTGTGCTTGATAGGAAATCAAGTCCTGCTGTAGGTTTTACAGTCGGGGAATGGAAGCAGATTAACAACTCACTCTCTTCATCTCTCTAGCTGTGGTCTCTTGGTCTTTCTTTGAGTATTATCTCCACAGTCAAGGCCACCATATCTGGCGAAAAAGAGGCTAGAGATTCATTACAACACTTGCACTATTCAGTGTATATACGTCAGCATATTTAGGGAATCACAGAAAAGTCATGCATTTGCCTTTTATTGGCTTGAAAACGTCCAAGTTGGGATGTTTTCATCAAACTCCACCCATCTGATAAAGCTGCTCCAGTGCACTGGAGTGTAACAGTTTCTGTTGATGCCTGGTTTGAATGTCCCAAGACACTGCTGTTGTTGTCCATGGTTGTGCGCTATAAAGAGTTTTTCTCTACAGGTTTTTAATTCCCTTTCAGGCAGTGGTGGGCTACAATTAGATCTTCCTTGGCCTCATAACCCACATGAAAGAAATCTATCTCTCTCAACCTTCCCTTCAAGGTTTCCTTTAGGTTACAGCTGCTATGATGGCCTGGCTCAGAGCCATCTCCTGCTTTTTAGCAGCCTTCTTGAAGTGTGGAGGGGAACTGTGAACTTTGAGGGGAAACCTGGGCACATTATTCCCGCTGCTTTCTTACCAACATGAGTAGAGAGGGGTAATAATTTTTCTTGTTCTGTTGGCTATACACTTAAAGTAGCCAGGATGAAATATAGTTTGTCAGTGATCAGAGAGTATGCTGTTAGCTCATTTTCAGCTTGGCACCAACCTCTGGGTCCTTTTCAGCAAGGAAAAATGTCTATAAAGACAGATGCATCCTTTGGGGTGGGGGGAATGCAATCTTTAAAAGCAGTAAGAACTGCTTCCTCCTCTCCCTTTTGAAAGAGAAAAACATCCCTCTGGTGTCTACTTGTGAGTATATGGTTAGAGACAATGCTTCTGTTGAAACCAGGAAGCAACTAAAATCTGTTATTTCAAGATTTTGCCAGGTAAAGCAGAGTCTCTAAAATAACTGGTTCACAATTTCTTTAACTATTAGTAAAAATAATGTAGGTACTCCAAAGTAAAAAATCACAAGCTTTAGAAGAATATTTTTGCAAAACATTCAATATAAAGTTAAAATAGTAAGGCAACCTTCATTGCTGCTTATACATCAAGTCCTATATCTGTCTATGTATTGTTACAACAAAAATAAATAGAACACATAAAACAAGTGCTTTCTTTTTTTGGCATTGGCTATTAAAAAAGTTCTCTCCGACTTTTTTGATACCATTCCACAGTGGGATAGCTGTTATGTGTGAATCTTTTTGTTGAAAGGAATTTGAAATGAATTGTAAACTGAAGACAACCCCCACTTTTGATATAAGTGGAATTTTGTTCAGTATCAACTGTTAGTAGCTATTAGATGATAAGTAGGCAGATTGGAGAGATGTTTCTTGAAATCCTACATAGTATGCAGAACATGCTTTCATTGTGCTTCCTGGCATTAAAAGATAATGTGCTTTATTTGGAAATATGATGATCAGGTCTGTTAAATCATGCTCAATCAGCTTACATAATAACACCTATATTTTGTTATTAATTTCAGATTTCAGAGACCTATGCCTTCCTACCGAGAGAAGCGGTGACACGATTTCTAATGAGCTGCTCAGAGTGCCAGAAAAGAATGCATTTAAACCCAGATGGAGCGGATCATAAAGGTACTTTTAGTGTCAAATAGTGGGATGTAAAGTAATTTTATTTCTAATACCCATTTATACTTTCCTAGCTTAAGTGAGGGTTCATATAAATTTGGTATACTGTAACAGTTCAGTAAGTCAGATCATCTCATTTACTTAAGCTGGAAGGTAGTGAATCTGCTTTTGCTTAAGGATGGAGTGTAATGCCATCTGCACCCTCAATAGAAAGATGATTTTATCTGGAGGAAATAATTTATTTTGCAATGGAAATGTTTGTATGGGAGCTTAAGCGTAAGGAATAGATAGGGTATATGGGCTGTACTCATTTAGGGTAGAAGAACTCATCAATTTTCCGGGTTTTATCTTGGTTTTCCTTTTTCTTTAGGAGACTTCCATTTGTAAAGCCTACAAGCAATTGAAAATGCAGAAGTTAGAGCTAAATAACACAACAGTCTGACTTTGACTGCAGAATAGGGTGACATAGCCTCCCCAATTAACGTATATTGCATAATAACTATTTTTTTGCAGATAATGGAAAACCTCCAACTTTGGTGACCAGTATGATTGATTACAACATGCCCATTACTATGGCTTATATGAAACACATGAAGCTGCAGCTACTAAACTCACAGCAAGATGAGGTAAATCTGAAATCTTTTAAGTTTGGTTTTCTGTTCTCCTGTGTTATTTTGTACTTGTCTTTCAGGTAGCTAGGAAACTGAAGTGAAGATGATTGTTGATCCCATCTTTATAATTTTTTTTTTCTAAAGGAGTCAATCTGAAGCCAAGGCAAGGTTGTTTTCAAGCAATCAGATTGAGAGAAAATATCATGATTTATGGTCCTTCTTGTGATTGGGGGTGGTGAGTGTACTTTGAATTGCCTGAAGGTATTCTTTCACTGTGAAAAGGGTGATGTGGGCAGCATTCACTGGGGACTTAGTTCTGTGCCCAGCAGTGACTTCCATTGTCTCCTTTTAGAAATTAATACCGTCAACAGGTGAAATGACTGCCGTGGTGTTCTCAAGGTGACCAAACATATTGCAACACATTGTACTGACAGTGATGAAGGTCCTGGCAACATCAGCTGAAAACTTTAAGGGAAAAAGCCTAATAATAAGAGTAGGAATTGCTTTTGAAATTTGGAATAAAAAGCCAGAAAAAAGAAGGAGGAGAAGTAGGCTGAGAATCAAGCTTCTTCATAGAGAATTGCGGTTTAATTGTATTTATTTCTTCTCAAAGGTTGTTTGCTTTCTCTGGTTTATTCAGTGTTTTCCCAGATATTAAGAAGTGCTTCATCAGTTCACAGACCCATACAAAATTATTTGTAGTTACCTCATTTTGCTAGAAGTTTGTTCATTTACCATTTAAGCTGCCAAGTAGAAGCTCAGCTATGTGCCAGCCAAAAACCAGTTCTGCATTCTGCAACTTCCTGTCCAACTACAAGATATTTTTAATAAAGAAAGCCTTCAAAAACAACCTTAGCAGCTGGATTATGTCAAGACTCTGACTGACTTCTGACTTGTGCAGAGTCAGCCAGATTTGTTTTCCCAATAAGTAGATATGAGCTATTGGTAGAGATTTCATTAATTATTCAACACTCCCTGAAATGGGGATTTTACCACTCTTTTAGAAATATCAGAATCCTTGTTTCAGNTTTTTTTTTTTTTAATTGCACAGGGCATAGGGAGAGATCCCCAACTCAGTTCTTAATGCATAAATACAGCCTGGTCATCTTTTCCTTCTATTGAGTCTCCTGATTATTTGATGGATCTAGAAATAGAGTTTCAAGTAGCAGGAGAGAAGAGGCTTTATTCTGCAGTAGCCTTAGGAATTAAAGGACTCCTTGGTTTCTACACCTTTTCCCTTTGAGAATTACTACTTCCACAACAGGGTCAAGCACTCATGCTGGATCAGGACCCCATGCCACAGAGCTTCTGTAGCCTGAATGTTTTGGTGTAGTCTTTCTGGTCTGATGACTGAAATTTTTGTTAAACCAGTTTTTCATCTAGACAAGCCAGTGGCAATGATATGGAGGCAGCAGGACGTAACTTTGCTTGGTATTTCCCTGCCCAGCTTGGTCTTGCAGCTCTGTTGTTACTGTATATGAAATGCCTGCAGCACTGGATTTATGAAAGTAATTTCTTATATGTTTTAGTAATAAAATATTTTTAGGGTAGAGTGGGCACAAGGAAAGTTCTGGATTTATGAAAGTAATTTTTTGTATGTTTTAGTAATAATAACTTTTCCAGGACATAGTGTGCACAAGGAAATTTCTAAGATAATCCTTACGTCTTTTCTCAAATCACAGTTTTGCCAAGGTTTTCTTTTTCCCTGGGCTGTACATTTGTTGGCCCTGAGAACAAAATGATAGGTAAAATGTTGTAGTAGCAAGACATATGATTCAAACTATTTCATGCACTTAAAAAAACAGGCTTGGCTTTGTAGGAAAGATTTAATCAGTCTTATCTTTATTCTTGTGTGGAATTGAAACAGGAGTAAGCTTGGATCCCACTGCTAGCTAGCACAATGACTGAAAATCTAATTCTCTCATCTTCAATTCCACATTTTTAAGCTGAGACCATTGATGAGAGGGAAACAGGCTTCATCTAAAAGGATAACTCACCAGTGTGTGGGAATTTAGAGCTGTGCTGCAGCTGCTATAAAGATGCCAGTGGCTCTCAGTTTTTGCTCCCATGCCCATATGCCTGTGCAGATTCAGATAGAGGTTTACACAGTTTGGGAAGTGAAGTGGGGTTATTCTGCAGTGCTGTAGGCCAAAAGAAACTGCTTATGTGTGTTGTTTTATAACTATGCAAGTGTCAGCCAGAGCCTCCTTTCTGGGAGCCCATCAAATTGCCTAACCTCAGAACTGAAATATGTAAGCTGCTGCGTGCTGGTTCCCACAGGATTCAGTGAGAAATACCCCTGTGTTTTAACAGAGACACAGCAATCCAGAAGGTCTGGGGGAGTTTGTTTTCTTATCTAGCTCTTTGAACAAGCAGAGTGCATTTTCCCTAAACCTCAGACCCATCTGGCATGTGCCCTGGCCCTGTCTGTCTGGGGCAGGAGGCTGGTGGGCACTCCTCTCTGGTTCACCTGTGAGGGCAGTGTTTGAGTGTTTGCTGCTGCTGGAACTGGGTGCTCCTACCTTATGTAAGGCAAGACAGACAGGTGCCTGCTAGAGAAGCCCTTACTCTTACATTTGTTTTTTACAAACCCCTGAGAACAAGGTATGTTTATTTCCTTATTTGTCATTGCCTGCTGTGGCAGTGCAGAACAGCTTCACCTTGTGTGTTGTCCCACTCTTGCTCCTGACTGGCATTTGCAGTACTTCATCCTAATTTAACATGAGTCATCACTGCAGGGATCTTGCTTTCTGAAAACAGAGAAATGTCCATGCAAACTGGAAACATTGCTGAGACCCAGGGGAGGAATTTATTTAAATGTCTAACATTCAGAAAGAAGCAAGCAGCTATATTAATACCTGTAATATCCACTTCACAACAAGTACACAGTAAATCATATTCTAGAGATTGCTATTTTTCTAGGTCAGTTCTGGTGAACAACCCAGAAAAAATGTCAGTCCTGTCTTGTCCTGTTTTGATTAAAAAATGTAAAAAAATGAATTGGAAAAATATTTCAAACATTTTCAGGACGTACAAAACTATTTGCCATGTTTTCCTCTGAGTTCATTCAAGTATGTATTACTTTTCTTCTTAACAGGAGTAACCATCTCAGAAAAGTTGTTACTGAAAATCTATTGCCTTAGGCTTCTACATTGCCTCAGCCATTTACAGAGCAAGACTTGTGGATACTTAATTTCTAATCCATGAGTGGATGTGTGAACTTCAGTAGGACTGAAGCAACTGAAGTCAAATACGTATTTGAATATTTTCTGGACTACATCTAAAACTGTTTTCTTTCATAAATGGGGATAATGACCAGGATTTTTCCTTTGCCTTTTTTATCATCCCTGTTAAATGCTCTGTAACTGGACTTGGTGGATGAACAATGTAGAATAAATTTGGAGTGATTCTCCCATGATTATATTACTTTTGTTTGCCACTCTCATGACCATGCTCAGAACTCTTATAGGCTTTCTCATTTTCATAGATGGTTTTTGAAGCAGTGTAAGTGTGACATCATGTCAAGGGAATTTGATCATGAATTCTTACCAGGTCAGGTTGCCATTTGTAAATATCTTCCTGTGAGTCTTTGTGGTTTAACCCCAGCCAGCAACTAAGAACCATGTAGTGGCTTGCTCACTCCTCTACCCACTCTGGTGAGATGGAGGAGAAAATCAGAAAAAAATTGAAAACCCAGGGGTTGAGCTAAGAAGACTTTAATAATTTAAACAAAGTAAAATATACTACTACTACTGCCACTACTGCTACTACAAGTTGTAATGAAAGGAGAGAGAGAAGGAGGAATAAAACCCAAGAAAGATGTGATGTCAAATGAAATTCCTCACCACCCACTGAATGATGCCCAGTCTGTCTCCCTCTGGTCAACTTCTCCCAGTTTGTATACTGGGAATAATGCTCTATGGTATGGAATATCCTTTGGCCAGTTCAGGTCAGCTGTCCTGGCCCTGCTCCCTCCTGGCTTCTTGTGCACCTGCTCGCTGCCAGGGCATGGGAAACTGAAAAGTCCTTGACTTAGAGTAAGCACTGCTTAGCAACAACCAAACATCAGTGTGCTATCAACATTATTCCCATACTAAATTCAAGCACAGCACTGTACCAGCTACTAAGAAGAAAATTAACTATCCCAGCCCAAACCAGGACAGTGGTCATTCAAAAGATTGCTGACTTCCATGTGGGAAAGGTAAAGGGTTCAGGCAGGGAATATAGGGAGGTCTCCTCAGCTAAGTGTGAAAAACAAGGGCTTGGCATGGGGTCTCTAGTTACCAATTGTTTTCTGGAATATACTATGGATCTACTATGTAGAATCCTTATGGTTGAACAAATTACATTTGTCAGATTATCATACCACATAAATGCTGTATTTTCCTTGCTCTTCTTGATGTCCTCTGTTGTTTTCTTATATACAAAAATGTTTAGCATGATTACACTCCACACCAGGTGTGAGTGAAACAAATGGGAAGAGAATGAACTGCACATATAATGTGAACAGTGTCCCATGTTTTCCTTCGCATCTCTTTCTATTTGCAGGATGAAAGTTCTATAGAAAGTGATGAGTTTGATATGAGTGACTCAACTAGAATGTCAGCTGTAAACTCTGACCTCAGCTCAAATCTAGAGGAGAGAATGCAAAGTCCTCAGAACCTCCAGGGCCAGCAGGATGGTAAGGCTCTCATTTTGTACAGAAAATGTGGCATTGACTTGTCTTTTTTCCCATTCTGTGCTTTCGTTTAGAATTTGCTTTTCTTCACAGTGTCTTTCATTAGGTAATTTGAAATACATGTTCCCTATATCTCAGTATGAAGAAGAAGAAATGAGGGGTGTTTTTTGCAGGTTAATTTATTTGTTGCTTAGGAAACAGGTGAGTGCTTAGACAACTATTTGTTAAGTAGCATTATCTTACTGTTTCTATATATATGTATCTGTAGTGTGACCATGCACAGGCATAAAAGGAAAAGAAACTCAAATCTTTCTGAGGCAACCCAGAAAGCTGAGAAACTTGTTTTCAGAAGGAGGGACAGCAGTGTCACAGAAGCTGGTTATTTGGGAGATGGGAACTGGAATGTGATATTCAGAAGAAATTATGAAAACAACAAATTCCTATGGAGAAATAGAGGCAAAAGCTGAGAAAACAGCAAGCAGCATTGCACATTTGAATGTTAATTGTTTCTTTTTTACAACACAAAGCTACTTTTTGGTCAGAGATAAAACTGACTTACGTGTAGTCTGGTTTCAGCCCTTGTTATATAGCAAGTTAAATGAGTCTGGTTTGGAATGAACTTTCTTCTGGATTACAGAGCTCACAAATAGCCTGTCTGCTACAGACTGTGACAGTGGCTCATGAGTGGCACTGAATGAATGCACAACACCCAAAGTGCAGGTCTATTCTATTGCCATTAGAAACAGCACATTGGAATTCTGTACTTGCTACTTGGGAATTTCCTGATGATATGTGCCAAATCAGAAATGCTTTTTATATTTCTCTTGAACACCAAATATAAGGGATTTGACAGCCAACCTGGATGCTTTGCACTTCATGCATCATGTTAATTTGATAGCTGGTAAGATATTTAGGTGAGAATGGGTGTGGTGCATAGTGGCTGATAGGACCTGGTGATGAGTTGGACTTTCAGCTGCATTGCTCTCCAAACAAAGGAAGGAGTAGGATGTCTGTGATATTTTGATAGGCCAGATTCTAACTACAACTGCCTTTTGTCTGAGTGTCTTCAAGCTATCACAATTTTTTTTCAACTTTTAACTAATTTCTGTCTACATATGTTCACTAAAGGAGCAGTTCTGATGCACATGATGTATGAAAAGATAGTTCACTTTCCTGCTGAAGTTTGACTTTTCACAGGAATAATATAGTAATACTGCTAACTTAGAGGTTTCAGGGATACTTAGGAAGGTGACTTTTTAATGTATCTGATTTTCACTGCAATACTATGCTGTAGAAGTTTCACATATATAGTTTCTTAATAATTATAGCATGCATGCATGCACGTAGCTCAGTACAGTAACCTGTGAAGAAATGGCTGTCATACATATCTTAACACCTGCTGAAACCAGATTCATGTGCCACATCTAATCATATTAGAACCTAACTATGAATGATAAAATTCTGCAAATCTGTCACTTGCTATTTGTATGGGAAATAAATCCACTGTGGTCTTTGAACTCCAGACAGTGTGATCTTACAGTATGGCTTTAAATCTCTCAGCTTTCCTTCCCTTCCTCTGAGATGGTACTTGCTCACCTTCCTAAGGCAATCCTGTTTTTTGCTGTGTCTTCTGGCTAAAGCATCTGCTGATAGAGAGATTTGAAATAGCAGTTCTTCCTGCTTCATTGTTTTCCTTTTCTAGCTGTTCTCAGGTAGCAAACCTAAGTGTGGCTGGTTATAGCAACACTGCTGTTTCAGAGTTAGAAGGGGCTGAAGGAGGAGCACAAAGACAGAGAAGTTGGGGGGAAGAAGAATGAGACAAGAGGGCAGGAAAAAAGAAGATAGAAAGAAAATAAACAATGTGAGAGGTAGAGGAAGGGAAGTTGGAAGAGGAAGGAGGGAACAATAAAGGGAATTTAAATTAATTTAGCCGTAAAATCCCTTTTGCTGTCACAGGCTACATTGTAAAATTTTACAAATTTAATCCTTAATTATAGGGCACGCACACCAAAATCATCACCAAAGCACAAATCTGTGTCAAAAGTGATTCTTGCTCCTTTCCCTCAAACATTCTGTATGTCTATGAAAGTTTATGTCAGCCACCACATTCAGCCTATAGATAAAGACACTTGGCATTTGCCTCATCTGAAACGTGTTTGCTGCATCCTGGCAGGTGAAAATTTGCTGTTGGATAAGGTTGGCTGTTCATGTGCAGTTGGAAATGGTGTCTGGGGTAGAACGGGACAGCAGAGGTCTTCTGCTGCCCCAAGCATGCCCTCTTTGGGAGGATAATTTGCTAATGGGAATCATTAGGAAAACTGCTGCCTGGGTGGATTAAGGACAGCTCCAGTGTACCTAAAGGTGACATGTTTAGTCACTTTATTTACCTGGTTTTCCATGTGAGATAGCATGAGAATATTTTGGGATATCCCCTGGTTTTTTTCTTATGGATTTAAATTGATTTGGTACTAGAATATAAACAGTCTGTGTACCCTAGAGGAATATAGGAGTGAGCTGGGCCATGCTACTGAGGGATAGATGGAGGCTCCTCTTCCAGTTCAGTTTATCAGAGCATCAGAATGTTGACACTGTCTATGTAAAAGAAATGTGCTGCTTTCATAGCCCCATCCCTTGGGGCTGTACTTGCGTCCTATTTAGACAGGCATTTTTCTTTGGGAGTCCATTACAGAGCTCATACTAGAAAATCTGACCTGAGGTTTCTCAATGTCTTTCAGCCCAACACTGTGTCCTGTTTCTCATGGTTAGATTGCTTGAACCTAAATAGAATAAAGGCAAGTATGAGAGCAACTCACAGTATCAGATGAAAGCAATAGACTTCTTCACCCAGAAATGTCATGGTAGTTGAGAAAAATGCTGAGGAGGAAGGGCACAAAGACAGAAGGTGCATATTTGCTCAGAGTAGATGGGTGCTGGTTCTGCACAGAAGTCCTGGGGTCTGCAAGTGGACTGAGTCTTCATAATACTTGTACTAAGCTTATTAGATGGAAAGGGTACAGGGAATTAAGGAAGTAAAGTGTGGAGAGTTGGTGAATTGTATCAGTGGTACTGAAGTTGCTGCAATAATAAGGACAGTTCCCACTTTAAATTAGGCTTTGTACACTTTTAAATAACAGGGTCTTGAGTCACACCTGCTGGTGAATGGCTGAAAATAGTATCCTGAGCACCTGCATGGCTGCTGCTATGGTGGGGTAGAAGTTGGAAAAGGGCTGCTGCTCTTCCCTGGGGAGATAGAAAAGGAAAAGAGCTCTAATTTACAATTTGTTCATTCCCCAGCTGGGAATGGGGTATGGCTCTCTGCTTACCAGTGCCTCAAAGGTGTTTTCTCTAGCAGCCAGCTGGATAATAGAGCTGCAAATTGCTCATGTGTTCCTTTCTCTTTTGCTTGCCTCTTGCTTGCCCCTGTTTTCTTGCTTCCCTAGACATGACACAGTTCTGTGACCTAAGCTTGTTCTTTGGAGTGAACTCTGTGTATAACTCATCTGCAGGCAAAGCTCCCACTTGAGAGCTGTCTTTAATTCTCCTTTCTCCTAAAAATGCTCTTGGGGCTCTGATGTTGCTGGATCAAACCCTTTTGCCCATCTCAGACCACAGACAGCAGGCAAGGTTTGTGAACTGAGTTGGAAATAAAGGAGCTTTTTTGTTTTTTAAGTTAGTGGTTCAACCTGTTTAAAAAAAAAGATTTTTGTAGTGAAAACTGACCTCTAGATAGGCCTTCAAAGGAGCATCAACAGCTTCTACCCTGAGTGAAAATAAGACTTTTGTTGCCCTTGCCTGTTAGCTGGAGCCCTGTGCAGAACAGCTGGGTGTGTTTCCCTCCTCACTGTGGTAGCTCATTAGTTACCGAGACATGAGATATGTAGGGGGATTCTTTGATCAGAGGAATTTAAGGGCATGTACAACCCTAGAAGTGAGGAGAATTAAGTATAAATTTGATACTGTGTTTTTTCTAGTTTGTTTGTTTTTTACTATGTGAGCTATCGAGTAAAAGTCAGGGATGAGACTATTTGACTGTAACTCAAACTGAAAGATGCAGGATTTATTTATTTTCGGTGTTTCTCACTGTGCTCAGGTATACCAAAACATATCAGTGATTAGTCTGCATTTGGGTGGAGGGACTGTGTTCCCTTCAATCTAGTTTTTAGAAATTATAGTTACGTGTTTATACATATATATACAAACACCTCTTCCAGGTACTGTGTGGAGACATAAAGGAGCCTATAGAAGCTAACCATGACAAAATATGTCAGAAGACAACCTTTAATGGGGGTTGTGTTGTCAGTTTAGATGTAGAGATTAATCAGAGGCTTTTCCTGGTTGTATTTTTTTTAATTTATAGAAAATTGAGTAATAATATTGTAATGCAATGGAGGATTATGTCTTCAAGTAGTTTGTGATCACTTGGATGATGTCAGTTTTCTTTCCTTGGCATGTTCAAATTGCCAAATTTTACAAAATATAGATGTAGGAAACCTGGCTGTTAACATTAACTATTCCTTTCACTCATTTGTGTTTGTGACAGATGCAAGCATTGGAGTCAGCCATCTAAATACCTGTTTTCTGCATCAAAGCTATAATCTCTACACAATGGCTTCACCTGAAATAAGTAACATTAGCTGATTAAGCTGTCAAAACTGACTGTCTATGCAAGAGTGCAGACTTGCTGTTGATTTTTCTCTCTGAACTAAGTCCAAGCCAAGAGTTTAATCCATCTTCTCATTCAGAACTTGTTGTACTGTTGTACTTCTTTCTGCTTTTGTCTTTATTCCACTGAAACCTGGACTCCCTGTCTTGAAACATTGACTTTTCTTTGTTCTCAAAGCAATTTAAGTTCGAGATATATGAGTTCAAGCACCAACTGCAGGCCAAAGTGGAGACAGATTGGTGAAAGAGCATAATGGAGTAAATTGTCTCTGCTGTTGACAATGCATTGGCCCTGCTCTTGATCTTGAGTAAAGTAAGAGGTAGCAAAGCCAACATGAGAGCAGATGATTCCCAGCATTAAATCCATGGCAACCTTTTTGCTGGTAATTAAGAAATTTCAGTGGAAATGTTATTTTACATTAATTTATAAAATCAATTTACATCAAGAGGTATTGTGCTTTTAATTTTTGTTCAAGCACTGAAAGGTTTTACAAATGTCCTTGTTCTGTATGAGGTCTAAGTCCACTTGACTTCAGTACAGGCCCAGTAAAGGTTAGCCAAACTGTTTGCAGAGTTTAGATATCTTTTACTAAAAACCTTTACTTCTTTGTACTTCAAAACAAAGCACCTGACATTTCTGCAGTATATGGGATAGACTGAAATTACCACATGAAGTCATAAAGCCTTAATAAAAATATTCAAAATAAAATAAAAAGCTGTCTTGTCAGTTTTCCTAGATGCAACATTTAGGAAGCCTTTTCATTTTAGGGACTTTTTGTGACTTGGCTGATTTTATTTGCAATCTGTAGATCCATATCAACAAAGCTAAAATGCTGTTAAAGTTGATTATAAGACTTATACTTTATCCAAGACATTGGACATGCAAATTAATAAGCATTTTACTGTGAAGAAAAAGGTAATTTTTTCTTAATAGGGAAGGTTTGGGATGATAAAGAATGTGGGCTTATAAAGAGGATAGAGAAAACATGACTTTTTTTTTTCCTTTGGTAAAATGGCAGACCATATAAAATTACATTTGAGCTAGGACCAGGTGATCTGACAATTTTGTGATATATTCAGACCATTCAGTCTTGTTCAAGCCACTGAAATTTGCAACATTTTTGGAAATAATCTCACTTCTTATCACTAAGAGTGAAACAATAAATACTAGTTTTCTGAAAGTGAAAATCTAAGATACCTGCCTGTCTCATGGCAGTGGAAAAGGAGCGCAGATGTGATGTACAGAGGCAAAGGTCTCCTGTCTCTGCAGCTGTTGATCTGCCACCTTTTGCAATCACCAGCTTTCTTACTGAATAAAGCAAAAGATAGTGCAGTCACAAATATATGTTTCTGAGTGAGTCTATGGGCTGCACTGAAGTGTGTCACAGATGTCAAAATCACAGAGGTTTCTTTAGACAGGGAGTTAGTTTTAATATGTTGCTCTGTCTGAGAAAATCAGTATCATCTTCACCTAAGCAGAGTCAAAATGTACCTGAGAAACTGGCATGTGATGCTATTTTGCTTCAGTGGAGCTTCACCTGGAGCGATTTAGCTCATCAGATTTGGGTTGATGGATTATTATTTGCATAAACCAATGCATTGTAGTGGAAGGTGTCCCTGCTCATGGCAGGGGGGGTTACAACTAGATGATCTTTAGGGTTCCTTCCACCCAAAACATTCTATGATTCTGTGATTTAAGAAAGAGAAGGAAAATGGTGAAAAATGACCAGAAAGTCAGAGAGTTTTGGAAATCTAGTTTCAGTGGTGTTTTAATGGCTTCTTTAGAAATGATATCTTAGAAGTGCAAAAAGCACGAGTGACACTGTAATGACACTTGAGCAGTGCTACAATGTCAGTGACAATGAGTATTACTGAGCCCGGGCAAGAGCTTGAAATGTTGCTGCAGCTGCGTTAGAAACTTTCAGGCCTTAACATTGTTGAGGAGAGCTGGGTGGAATTTTCAGCAAATCAAGTATTTTAACGGACTGGCTGCTGACGAGGCAGCTGCTGTGTGCATTGTCATCATAGTACTGAGCTGATACACAAGGCACTTCTATTGTATGAGACATGAAAATCTTCCTTTGACTCTACACACAATTCAAATTTGTTCAGAATTAATTATCAATGTTTCTCAATGGAGAGCACTCCTTCCCTCCTCCTGGACCTACATAATCATACAATGGTCTCAAACTGGGATTTGGACATGAGCACCCATCTCATTGAAGCCTAGCAAAGGGATTGCTTTTATAACTGACCCTTAATATGTAGAGTTACTGTATTTACATTTGCTAGTTGCAAGCATCTTGTGAGTTGGCTTTAGTGAATATTTCCCCCCTGCTCCATGTTACTTCTGTGTGTCTTATTCCAGCGTCTAATAACTTGTGGGATTTTTTTTTTGACATGTCTCTGTTTGTTTCTTATCATATACTGTAATTTGCTTTAGAGACTAAAATATTATTAAACATGAATTATGCATTGAGCAGACTCTCTGCTAGAGTCTGAGTGGTCTGTTGCAACCAGAGAACAATCTCGTTTCCTGCATCCCCCTCCCAGCTGCACAACTGTCACTTTCTATTACGCTTGCCTTGAACAATTGAGTGTGGCTTGTAATGACAATAATTGCCTCAAAATTGTTTGTCATGTTTGCCTTGTTAGCAACAAACTACTAACTGTTGGTTACAATCAGGTTCTCAGCTATTACTCCATAATTACATCAGGGAATACTTGCAGCCAATAATAGCTGAGAAATTAGAATTATCTTTTCACAAGTAACGCTAAAATGCTTGCAGACCATTCACTCTATTCACAGCCACTCGTTTTTACATCAGCAATCTAGTGGTAAGTGAAGCCTGCCCCCATGTAAAAGGCTAGCTGCAGACCTGTATCCTTTTGCATCTTCAGAACAGTTGTATTAGTGTTGTACATATCCTGTAACAAGAGGTATTTTACTTTAGCAATATTACTACCCATCAAGCTATCTCTTCCATATGCACGTACTGAGGGCAGTCTGCTTTTGATTCCAGCGTGAAAATCCTTGTAACTAAGCTTAGCTGGATTTCTGAAAGTGTTGTTTGGTTTGGGTCGATATTCTTTGTTTTTTCCCCCATCTTAGAATATCTCAGGCTGTTCCCTCCTATTTCTCTTTAACATCAAATAAAAGGAGGGGCATTCTGCTACAGAGATTTTGTTTTGCTTTCCAGTAAAGGCACTTTATCCATTTTATCCTTTCATATGTACCAATTGACTTTAGCAGAGGCTATGTGTACCGATTGCTTGATTTAATTTGTCTACTTCCTTAGAGTAGAGGTGGAGGGTTTTTTTCATAGTTACTGTTAAAATGCATGCTAGGCATTTACTCCCCCTTTTTTTTCCTATTACATATACCATAGAATAATATAATAGAGCATTTTTTTCAGGAAAAGGAATGTAAAAGAATGTGTTTTAAAGAAATTTAATTTAGCCATTGATTCTTTATTGTGCTATATTTTAATTAAGGAAGCTGTTAATTTATTTTTTTCTGAACAGGAAATTCCCTGGAGACATTGGGCCGTCTTGTGAAAGATATTTTTAATAGAAATTTCTTTGAAGCCTTTATTATTTGATAAAATAATTGTAATGCTGAATGTTTAAAATTAGTAGTACTTCTTTTTAGCCAAATCAAAATAGTTTGGCTACAAGAAAAAAAAGAGTATTTTTTCAGCAGTATAGTGTTTTGTAATAGTAAAACATATAGAAAGTGGTTATACACATTTTCCTGAGATTTGTGAAGAGGTGTTTTCAAATAATTGGTTTAGTGTTGCTAGATAGTCACCATATTTGTTGTCCTGAGGCAGAGGGAGGTGCCATCTCTGGCACTTCTTAATAGCAGGATGGAAGAAAAGATACAATCATCCTGAAAGTTTCAGGATAGGCTGAACTCCAGTGTGTTCTCCAAGTATTCCTGAGCACTGATAGCCTGGTTTGTGAGAAAGCAGAGCTGTTTTGCAGGCTGACTGGAGACAGAAAGATACAAGAACAATTAAATTTAGCATCAACACAGATTAGAATACAGCTTGACTTGTTTTACAAGCTTCTTAGCCCTTGGTGACTGGTTAAGAGCCTGCTGGGAGGTGTGTGAGGCTTGGGCAGTCTCTCCACTGCTGCATGCCAGGTGGACACGGACCAGTTCTGACCAGAACTGCAGGAGCAGCCTTCCAGACTGACAGACAGACTGACAGACTTCAGGAGCTACTCAGAGCCACTCTGGGAACTGCTGTGGAGGAGCACACTATTTGATTGCCTTTGTTGGCTCTACTATGTGTGATACTGAAAAACCAGATCAGAATCTCAGCTGTAGTGTTGGCATTACTAACAGAATAAATTAAGAAAAAGCTAAATTTATGTAATATACAACTTTAAGATTTAAGTGCACAGAACTGAAGAGAAATGGATGCCTTAAGTCAGCTCCAAGAAGCTTTTCTCCTCTTTCACCAGGACACTGGCCTTGCAGCCAGAATGTGGCATTCCAGCAGAAAAATTGCCTTGAGATCAGTCTCTGCTGCAGAGGTTCCTGCTTATGGGCTTGGCTCCATCTTTGTGTTTAAAGCCTTTCCTCAGCGCTTCAGTTTCACTTCAGTGTTTTACAAGCTTCCTTTCTTATGACATAAATCAAGGAGTTAGTTTAATACATCTCTGGAGGACTAGTGACTGCTTCTACTGAACTTCTAACTGTTCTGATATCCCATGTGCTTTACTGGGTAGAGTTCCCTAGGTAGAAGGCAGAGTGATCCTTGTTATAACCAGCCAAGATCCCTGCTATAAACTGTTAAACTTTTGTAAAATTAGTAATTCCTTCTGATTGGAAGGCAGAGTTCAAACCTCTATGCTTAGGTTTTTGTACTCTGAAATCTGAATTTCAGATAAGTGTAGACATTGGCAAGGAGATGCAAACAAGATCATTAAGCAGAAAAAAAAAAAACATGTGATGCACTAGCAGCTTTTAAACAAGGCAATAGTAATAGATACTTTGGGGAAATAATTTATTAGAAAATTTGATTTTTTTGCTTTGAGAAAGTATAATAAAACCATGATATCAACAGACTAATCTTAAAAGTGATTTTGCTCTTACTAGTTTGATAGGAAAAGAAGTGAGGAGATGCAAACTGGGAATGTTTTTTTTCCTCTGCAAAAACAAAATAGAGAGATGATGTTTCAGTTACACACAGTTACTGTTCCAAGAAGAATCAAAAAATGAAGTATAATAAAATTGTAATGACTTAACTGGCAAAGACAGTGAGTTTGTTATGTCACACTATTTAAGTGTCTCATGAATGGTTATTCTGTAGGGAGCTGATGCTGCAAGCTGTCAAAGAGAGAATGGAGAGACAGAACTACATGATGTGGGAATTCTTAAAGTGAATTACTTGGAGTGGAAGAAATAAGCCCTCTTCAAAAAGAGGTGGCACAAATAGTGAGAGCAGCAGTGTGGTCTAGAGAGCTGGAAAGTAAATGGAAGCAACCAGTGCTTTCAAATCAGTTTTAAAAAAGTCTCTTTGCAAGGGTAGAAAGAAGTGTATATAAATTCTTAGTAATAGTCTTTGAATCGTTTACAAGTCTGCATACATCTTCTACAAAAAATTGGTAAATGATTAGAAAAATATATCACTCCATCTTTTAAAAAATATCCCTCTGAGGTAACTGTCCAAGGATTGTATTTGTATCAGAAGTTTAAAAGAACTTCGACTTTTAGTGACTTGGCTTTTAGATATTTTCCCCAGCATGACCATCTCCAAAATACATGGTTGCAATGAAAATCTTACTGAAATAAATAATGAGAATTTCTATGAATTCCAGTGGAGACAAAGCTTCACCCTGCATATTTTCATAATAGGTAATTTGTAGCTGGATGAATTCTGAAGTAGTTAATGTGGGCACTGAAATTGCTACTGTCTCTTTAATTAAACCATCAGTGCAATTTCTGCAGTGATGATAAGTTTTAATTCAGCAAGTTAGCCAAGCTCTGACTGTTCCTGTGCCTTCATTTTTTCATTCTGCTACATTTCTGCAGTTCTGTACCAGTTATATGTGCTCTCTAGGAACTGTTCATCTTAGATTCCTGGAGCAGGCTATAATCCCTGGTTATTCCTGAAAGACAGCAGTCATAGACTTGCAGTTGTACATATTATCATATCTTCTGCAAATATGTCCTACTTTAATTAAAGGCATGGATGTTGTAAAGCCTCTTAGCAAGGACAAATATTTTTCTCTTCTCTGAACCATCAGTTCAGCAATGTGCTTACATTCACCCTCCTGGAAAAAATGAGGCCTAAAATGGTTGCTTGCTCTAGAAGTTGAGAAAATGATGATGACAGCATTTAAAGGCAAATGGCACAGGTAGATTTCAAAGAGTGAAACGGCAGCCTGGCCAAGTTTCTCTTAATAATTTAAGAAAGAGTGTTGGATGGTGACACTTGAACTTAATTATCTCCTTTGGTGTTGTAAAGTGTTGATTTCAATTGCAGCTTTCTTAAATGCAGCTATTCAAAGGAAAGGGTAGACATAGTAAAACTATTATTTTTCTGAGAAACAATTTTTCACCACCTTAGAAGCTGTGTACACTTCTAGCCTTTTACAGGCAGCTCTGATGCTATCATGGCCTCACAGAAGAACAGTTTTTTTTTGAGAAGAGCTTCTACTGCATGGATAATTTACTTGGGTGCGTAGTGGTAGCCCAATTGTCCTTTCTGTTTCTTAAAACCCCTTCCAGTGTAATGCCTGGTTTAGGGTAGTCCAGTTCATAGAATCATGGAATTATAGAATCATAGAATCATGGACTCATAGAATTGTAGAATTGTAGAATCATAGAATTGTAGAATAATCTGAGTAGGAAGGGAGCCATCAGGATCGTAGAGTCCAACTCCTGGCCTTGCATGGGACACCTCAAGGGCACGTAATGTGCCTGAATTGTCCAAATGCTTCTTGAACTCTGTCAGGCTTGGTGCTGTGACCACTTCCCCGGGCAGCCTGTTCCAGTGCCCAGACACCCTCTTGGTGAAGAACATTTTCCAGATATGCAAACTAAACCAATTCAACTCAGCTTCACACCTTGAGTCCTGTCACTGGGCACAAGAGAGAAGAGATCGATACCTGCCCCTCTGCTTTACCTCACGAGGAAATTGCAGACTGCAGTGAGGTCTCCCCTCAGTCTCTTCTCCAAGCTGAACAGACCAAGTGACCTCAGCCACTCCTCATAAGGCTTCCCCTCAAGACCCTTCGCCATCCTCATGGCTCTCCTTTGAATGTACTTTAATAGTTCAAAGTATTTTTTATATTGTGGTGCCCAAAACTACACACAGTATTCAAGGTGAGGCCACCCGAGTGCAGAGCAGAGCAGGACAATCCCCTCCCTTGCCCTGCTGGCCATGCTCTGCCTGATGCCCCCCCAGACATGCTTGGCCCTCCTGGCTGCCAGGGCACTGCTGACTCATGTTCAACTTGCCAGTGACCAGGGACCCCAGGTCCTTTTCCATGGTGCTGCTTTCCAGCCTCTCATTCCCCAGTCTGTACACACAACCAGGATTGCCCCGTCTCAGATGCAAGTCAATAGTCTGTGTGGCAGTTCTGTTCAGTTTATGGCTTTTTTTTTTTTTTTCTTTAGTCTAGCTTTGTGGCCATCTGCTGTTTTTTGTAGATGCTCGATGTGAGCATCTGTGAGTAGAAAAGAATTCTGCAATATGGGGATAAGGACGATAGGGATATCCCAAATCTGGCATGTTTCAGTTGAGCATGCTGTAATGGAACAGCAGCCCTTTGCTTTTTAGCTGAAATATGTTGTAGGACCCTGTGCTACTTGTGATCTGGCTAATGCCTGGGCATGAACAGACTGGCCAGAAAGATCTCAGGCCTAACTGATCATCCAGTACACAGATACAAGGGGAGAGCACCTGCTAGCATACCAGTGTCTGTGGTTCTTCAAATGTGTAGGCAGATAGAAGTAACTATTTAGTTTTTTAACTCTTTCTACCTTGCTGAATGAATTTCTCTTAATAATAAGCAGTTTCTTTAAAGATACTTCTGTCTTGTGGGTCAGGATGAAATCTAGTCTCCCATGCTGTCTGACTACCTCTTGGGAAAACTGCAAATAGCTACACTTTGAACCTGAATGAAAAAATGAGGAGAAACCACTCTCTGGACTCCTCCATTATTCTTGCTCAAGAGTGAAAACTGTCTCCCTTCAGCACCCTTCAAGGCAGGAAAGCTTTAGTTATTCTACTTTCCTATGTGGGTATGCAGTGGATGTCTTTCCATTTGTTTCTCCCTGTCTGTACACACAGGTGTGAACAGAAATCAGTTCTGAGGAAAAAATCCAGTAAGTAGAGGATTAGAAAGGCTGTGTAGGGAGCAGCCAAGATTGAGCTGCAGTCTGGCTCTCCCTTCTGAAATACTCACTTTCCTACTCAGTTTGCTATTGGCAAACTTTGTCGGTGTACACTTGATCCCATCTTCCAAATAATTTGTGACTATATTAAACAGCATTGGGCTCCACAGGGGTCCCTGGGGGATGGCACTTCTGGCAGGTTCCAGTTTGAAAAGGAGCTGTCACCACCACCCTTTGGGTGCACCCTGTCAGCCAGATGCCCACCCACCACATGGACCACATGTCTGGAGGTCATACCGCATCACTCTCTCCAGAAGGAAGCTGTGGGTAAACCTACCTAAACCCTTGGAGAAATCCAGGTAGGCAATGTCCCCCTCATCCCACATCAAGTGAACAGGTGACTTTGTTGTAGAAGGTGATCAAGTTTGTCGAGTACGATTTGTTCCTAGGTGAATCTGTACTGGCTTTTCCCAATCATGTGCTTCATCTGACTTAAGGTAGCCCCTAGGAGGATTTGTTTCATAACATTCCCAGGCACTGAAGTAAGACTGATGAGCCTATAACTTCCTGTATCCTCCTGTAAGACCTTCTTGTAGGTGGGAGTGGAATTAGTCTTCTGTCAGTCTTCTAGGACATGCCTGGATCTCCAAGGCATTGTTTGAGAGTGGTCTCAAAACAATGTCAGTCAGGTCTAATAACTCTCTTGGGTGGGTACTTAATAGTATCTCATGTAATAGTTCCCACACCAAATTTTCCTCTACAGTCAGTGGGACTGTGTTTGCATCAACCTGGATTTTTGTTCCCAAGGCCAGGCCCAACAGTGCAGGTAAAGAGAGAGGTGAGGAAAGTCTTGAGAACTCCAGTTGTTGCAGCATCATTGGTGACTAATTCACCTTTCCTGTTTAACAGAGGGCCAGTATTTGCCTTCTGTTCCTGCTTGTTGTTTATGTACTTGAAGAACACTTTTTTGTGGTAGCCTGTCTTGCTTTCTTGTTTTGGTGTGCATGGAAGAGGTTTCGTTTGAATGTGTTTCAAATGTATCACAAAGTGTGTGCTAACTATACCAGCTTGTTTTTATCTGTTCAGCAGAGGCAGCACTGAGAAACAGCAGATGTCAGTATCTGTAGCTCCTATCAGAATATTACAGGTTATATCTGATGGACAGCAGTGGCTTAAACAGTTCAACAGCACATTCTTCCTCCAGGGATGCAACAACAAAAATAAATTTGAATGGCTGTCTCTAGTACAAGTAGGTTCCATATATATATATATATATATATATATATTTGTTTGTGTATATATACATATACTCATGTATATACACAAATACACACACATATATATATGTATATACATATATTCATACAAAAATAAGTATGAATCCATGGTGAAGCTCTGTGTTCTTCAAAGTGTTCATCTGTTACAGGACAGGGGAATCTTAGGGTTTTCCTCTCAGAGCCATGTGCAGTGGTGCTTTGTAGAGCAGGTCAGAGGCTGAGTGAAGAAGACTTGTGTGACAATCCACCTGGATTGCTGTGTGCAGCTCTGGGATCCTCAGTACAAGAAAGATGAGTAGTTGTTAGAATTGCTCCAGAGGAGGGCCACAAGAATTGTCAGAGGGATAGAACAACTCTTCTGTGAGGAAAAACTGAGAGAGTTGGGGTTGTTCATCCTGGAGAAAAAAAGCCTCTGGAAAGATCTTAATGGAGCCTTTCAATATTTAAAGATGGCATATATGAAAGAAAGAGAGAGACTTTTTTCCAAGGCCTACAGTGACAGGACAAGGGATAATAGTTTTAAACTGGTAGAGGATAGGTTTTAGATTGGACATAAGCAAGACTTTTTTNTTAATGGTGAAGACAGAGAAGCACTGGAATAGGTTGTCCAGAGAAATTGTGAATGCCCCATCCCTGGAAGGGTTCAGGAATGAGTTGGATGGAGCTTTGAGCAACCTGGTCTGGTTGAAGGTGTTCATTCTCATACAGGGGGTTGAAAAACTACACTGGTCTCAATGTCTGTTCCAACTCAAACCACCCTTTATTTCTCTGATTTCACTAATCAAGGAGAGAACACATACACTCCAGCTTATAAGACCTCTGCCAAAAAAGAAAGGAGATTTCTGGACCATTTCATGTGGAATTTTTTTTTTCCTGCCATGCCTTTCTGGGCAGCCAATAAGGTAGCAGCATCATGAAAGGTCCCAAAATTGAAGAGTGGGTTGAATAATTTAAAGCTGGATATTCTTGTTACTGGAATATGATCAGGAGGTGTTTCCTTCCTCCCACCACCTTCCATTTGTCTGCCTTTGTTGTTAAAAGGCTTTTTTCCCCTGCTATCATTTAAAGATCAAGACAGTTTGAGAAGGAAATGAATTCTGGAGTAAAAAGCTTTGTGCACTGGTGTCAGGTGATAAGGAACAATTATTTTTACGAGTTCATGTAGTTATTGGGGAAGAATGCTGAGGCTTTTTTGTCTGTAAGGTGTGGATTTTAGCAGGAGAGGAATAGCTTTTCTAATAATCCTTAGTATTCAATCTAAGGAACCTCAATACTTCATCTTTGCTTATTTGCCAGCTGAAACTATGTCATGGGAGAGGAGAATGGTAGTAAAGGAAAGGGTGCTGTGTTTGAAAGGCTTCTCCTTTGAGGAGAATGGACCAGTGTAGAGCAAATAGAAAGGTGAGCTATCTTCATGCTTGCTTCTGGCTTGGATTCTGGCTTGAGTATGAGATGAGAAAGTCAGTTTTAGCAGCAAGGAAAAGCAGTTTTCCAAAGAGTTGTCTTTTGGACAGGAAGAGAGTCAGCAGCGATGGCCTTGGCAGAGGCATAAGTGATAGTTAGACCTCTGATTCCTGCAGAGAGGCGGCTGGAGAGGGGGAACTCTGCTGCCATTGGTGCCTTTTAAACCACTGCTCTTGGTGAAGTTTTGCTAGTTCTCTTCTAGTTACTCCCTGAAGAAGCTGTTTAAAAGAGTATTACTTGCCAGTGTGTAAAAGGAAAACACCAGTGCAGGCAAATTTGGATGTCTTGCATCATACTCTCAGTGGGCCTATACTGGCTTGTAGCAAATGAGGTCCTAACTTTTCTGTTTACAATACTGATTTCTGTGACAGTTGATAGTTGTTAGTGCATCCCTGTAAGCAAGAAAAATATGATGTTAACTTAATTAATCATTAGCACAAGGTATCAGTCGAAAGTGCAGTGGAAATAAAGCAAACCTATTGATGTCCACCTGCTATCCATTTTCATCTTCAAATGGTGAAAAAACCACACAGATGTTTGTGGTAAAGACCTGTGTCATTTCAGTGTAACAACATCTGTTTTGGAATACCTGCAAGTCAGTAACATGGCATAAGTGGCGTGCCTTATTATATTGTCTGTGTTCCAAAAGAGATGCTGTCACCTCTTCCACCCACCCTCTGCATGTGGAGTACCTTTTCAAAGCAATCTGAGAGTTTTTGCCTATCATTTAAACTGAAGGTCTGATTCAGTAGTTTTCTTGTTCGAAGTAGTAGTACTAAAGGAAGCATTTTTAATTGGGAGCATTTGAAGGAATATTACCATCTTTGTTAAACGTACTTATCCATACAACAAGAGTGACAGCTTTTTCCAGTGACTCAGAGCATCATTAATCCAGAAGGTTTGGAGCTATTAGCAGAGATAGCACAGCTCAGGGAGGTTACTTTCCCATCTCCCTAGACATAGAAGGCTAGTGGAGCTGTGGAAATGAGGCAAGATAAGATGGGTCTTCTGTCAGAAGAAGGGGCTTGGACAGATGAAGAATGTCTGTTTCTTTGAGTCACAGCAATATATGTGTTATTTAGAAGCTGGAGGCATCAGAAGTTGCATCATGACTGAAGAAGCAACATGAATCAGGGTCAGAACATACCTTGCACCCTCTGAAATAAAGAAAACAGAAAAGTCCAAACCATGTAGTTTAATAAATTCAGTTTCCAGTTTGGTGATGCTGGATTTTATTGATGGCTGTAAGTAATGTGTTCCTGGAACTCCGGTGAATAGGTAGAGAAGAGGGAGGACATTACTGTCATATTCCTTTCATGAGAGTGAAAAGAGATGATGGAGGATTTTTGGCAGCTACAAGCTCTGTTGGGAGAAAGTTGTAGAATTAGTGGAAAAAATTCCACCTTAAATCTGAACTACACCTTAATGAAATGTGACCAGTTTTTGGAAGGAAATGATGGAACACTGAAAATTGTTTGTATTTGTTTTGTTTTTTCCCCTGGATGTTCACACTGATTCAGCACTGAATATATTTATAATTTTTTTTTCTTTCAAAAAATCTACTTTGATATTAAGGAGAAAGAGCTTTTACACTAAGACAGAAATCTGGAGGATATTTTAAGATCCACCTACATCTTGTGAAATAATCTTTACTACTCTAAATTAGATTCCCTAAACATGCCAGATATAAGGATGAGTAGAACATATGGATTGGCCAAAGGTATCTGAAGTAGGAGCCTTTTTTTCTGCCTGCTACAGCTCAGCCTGAAGTGTGACAGGCACTTTTGGTGACACATTTGTGCAGGAAGGATAGGCTAGAAGCTTCCTCTCTGGTAAGAGCTTGCTCACTGCATGACATGATTGCATAAAAACCCGTGAGTTGCTAATGTTTTTAAGGTAGGGCTGAGGCCTTGCTTTTGGGTTTCTCCTTATACCTACATGGATCTGGTGCAGGCAAGCTTTGGCAGAAAAAAGACAGTGGGTTCCTTTGTTCTTTGCTATAAATATGGTCATCAATGAACCCTTCGAAAGCCTTTGTTTAAAAAAAGTGGTTTAAGCTTGAGCCCTGGTTCTAGGTCTTTATTAGCCACTGTTGGGGCCTTATGGATTGCACATCCACCTCTTTAGCCAAAAAGAGGTTTTAAATGAGTTGAAAAGTACGGATGAACCCTGCAATATGGAGAGGACTTTAGCAGCAAAGATAATATTGAATGGTTTGACCAGTTACTCTGATTCCAAATTTTCAGTTTCCTGCAGGGTCTGCCTTGAGCTGGAGTCCCCTCAGGATCAGCTGAGTGCAGAAAATGCCTCAAACACACAGCCTTTCTTTATTATCTGTCAAATGAGAGCTGCCGACACTCTGACCCTTGTTCCACTTCAGGACTAATTCAAACACATGTGGAAGTGGGCTCAAACTTTATCCCTTTCCATTGATTTTGCCACTTCCTATTGCCTTCACACAGAGCTAGAGGCACCTGTGTGCTGAGTTGCACAGTTGAATGAAGCTGTTCCCTATTGTGTGGGCTCTCACTGCTGTTTCCAAAGAGACTGTAACCAGGAGCATACAGGAAGGGCTGAAGGTACAGGAAGGCTGGCTCTCTTCAGCTTCTGGCTATGAGAAGGCTTGGAAGAAGCAGGGTAAGAACAGGAATTTTAGGTGATTAAATAATTGATTCAGTGTTTGTCTTGGCAGGATGTGTCAAGAATCCTCTGAGCTGTAAGCACCTCTCATTAATGCACAATATACCTCCTGGGTTTGGAGGAGAAAGAAACATACTGTTTTAATAGAGATTAAAGAATAATAAACAGTGCACAGGTTGCTCAGCTAAACTTATCATTAACAAGTTTGGCAACATCCTTAGGAAAAGAGTTGATTTGAACATGAAAACCAATTATCCTATCTGAAAAGACAACTATTGGACATAGACTGCCAAGAGATTGTCTGCTGACCTCTTTGAAAATATGAATGCTTAGCTGCAAATGTTTTAAACTTGTTCTTTTTGAACTGCCCAGCCTATGATAATCAGTCAAGAATAGCTTCAATGAATATGTGACAAAAGATACTCCTTGAGGAGAGAGATTTTTGCACTGGCACACATCATTTTACATCACTGCACTTTCCTCTGTGTGTTCATATATCTTTGGACTCATTTCCACAGTGCTTGTTTCTTTCATTCAAATAATCTGCCTTTGGTTAAGAAGGCTTTGCATTCTTTTAAAAAACCCTATTGCATGTTAAAGGTTCACATTTTTGACAGTGTTGAATTTTCTGTCTTAGTGTACACAAATATGTGCAAAGTTATGAATAGAAGATATTTTCTAGATACTGTTTATGTTCTAAACCTACACACATGGTGCAAAATCATGTTTTTGTGACCATTTTAAGTTGCAAAAGTCACCTTGACACAAAGGTCCATCAGAAGGCATTAGATTTCATTCACAGGTGGACACAATTGTCTTAAATAAGAATCAACTTTTCAGATTGTAGATATGATTTATCATTTTTTCATCATCATATGAAGGAGACCACACAGAAATCTGTTGAACAATTTTGACTTAGAGTTTTTTGATTTAGTGTGAAGGTGTACTGCTATTTGAGGGAGACAGCTACTCTGAATATCAAGTGTATCTGAAAGAAATAGTATGAGAAAACTAACTAAAGTGGAGTCTCTTAAATGGTCAAGTGGGAGGCCCTCAGGCAACGAGAATTTGATTTTCATACTGCTTTCTTACTAATACTGTTTAAGTGTTTCTTCTTAGGAGATAAACCCCCTTGATTCCCTGAGAGAAAAAAGATAGTTAATACCATCTGTAAAAGCCATTAAGTGTTTGTTAGGCCTAAATATCACAAAAGCTTTTTAACTAGTCACATGGGCAGGAAGGATAAGATGGCTAATATTTAGATATATTCATATAGATTGTCCTCTTTGCCTTTCTGGATTTTGTGGAAAATCTGACTCTTTCATATTGAGGAGTGTGGGAAAGACAAAAAATGTAAATCAATACCCAAGCTTCTGAACTGCATTTCAGATAACGTAGGGGAATGTAATGTCATGACAAAAACTTTAAATAAGCAAATTAAATGACCAAAAGCTTCAACTTTAGAGCTGAGTGTCCCTTATTCAGGCATCAAATCCGTGTCTTTGAGATCGCATTAAGCTAATGTGGACTGATTTTTCAAAGGTCATTGAGGCTTGCCCTTTACTGGTTCCTTTACTAAATCACCACAGGGATGCTATCTATTTTACACTTGCTGATAGGCACTGCAATATGACAATTTAGCCAAAATGAATGAAAAATCATTAAAAAGGATATTTTACTAGATACTGACAGTGTCTGGCTCTCTTGCTTGGAGTCATGGCAAGCTACACCATGTGACAATGTCCTCCTGTCCCACAGCTCCCCCATCCTAGACTGGGGATGGTCTCAAGCCCTCTGCAGACCAGTTCTGACTTGCAGATCTGAGGTCTCTCCAAGCAGGATGTGTGGGCAGTGAGGACTCATGCCCTGCCTGGGGAGCCATGAAGTGCTTCCTTGTCCCTTTTAAGACTTGATTTCTAAATAGGTCCATCAGAATGTTTGGCGAATATTTATGTGTTAATCTCAGAAAATTTTAAAACATCCACTGCTGATTCAGATTTGGGTTTTGATGACTAAATTTGCAAAGGTATTAAGCTGTGTAATTTTTTAAAAATCAATGAGAACCAGGTCTCTGTCTACTCACTGTGTAAGAGTTGTGAAATTATGCAGGCATTTACTGTGGGTTAATAACTCTAACAACATTTCGCTGCAGTTTTTATTTTGTGGATTTTCTCCTGTTTTGTTTTCTGAAGAGTATGTTTGTATTTTAAAAACATAATGTAACCATCAATTACTGTAATAGCCACTAGAGGTCTACTGATATCAAAATTCCACCAACATCAATTATTTCTGCAAGTATTTAAAATGTTTCATCCAAAAGAAAATACTTCTTATTAAATATAGTTTGCTTTGTGAGGTGTATCATTTAAATTATCTGAATTTTTAACCCCTTAGAGTTGTTTTTAATTAAGTCCTATTTAACTGAAGTAGGGAAGGGTTGAAATGTAAAACCCACTGAAAAGTGACTTAGAAGATTGCCAAATATATTCACACAAGTAAGTATATTAAAATGTAATTCACTGGATAGAAGATATTTCTTAGTGGTTATCCTTGAAGCAAACAATGTTTTAATGAAATTGTTCTACTATTAGTGGCTTCTTATGGCATTATTGAATTCTATATATCTTTGAGGATTATTTTTATTCCTTGGAAAATAAATCCATCTTCAAACCTTCTTTTAAGTGACCATAATATGATACCTTGTACATTTCTAACAGCAAGTGGGAACTAAATTTTACTGCATTTCCTTTAGGTCTAGTTATTCATGACAAGAACAGCAATGCACTCAGTGGGACAAAAGGGATAAAAAGTAACATTAAGGACTTTTTTCCAATGACTTTCCCATCAGATGGCAAATACTTCTTCTTGGTCAAAACAAGCACAAAAACCAAAACCATCCAAAATAGGTAAATTGCAGTTCCTGTGATTCATGAGCTCCTTAGCTAGAGTTTGTAGGGATTCGATCTGGGGCATGAGAAGATCCCTTTGAGACCTAGCTAATGGTTAGAGTTAAAGATGACTCAGCAAAATGTTTTTACATCCTTTTTGTCGTGGCCTAACAAGTCATGGAAGAGTAGCCTGTGAGTATCAGAAGAAGTGTAAGGCTTCCCAGATCTCATCTAATGGTGCTTCCTGTTTGGTGTCTGACAAGTGGAGATACTTTGGTTTTTTGCTTTTTTTGTGAAAGAAGGTGGTATCACAGGCAGTGTTACAAAAGTAGCTGCAAAGGATACAAGCAAGGCCTGATTCAGAGCATTTGTAAAACTTTCCTGATGTGTACTTAACTGTAGTAGGTGCTTTGTTGAACTGGGATACATCTTAGTGGAAATATTTATTGTATATTGTGTGAGTATTGTGTCCTGTAGTGAAATACTGTGTTCTGACTGTATTGTGACTGCTTTACTCCCCCAGTTCTTAGCCTAGCACTGTCTCTTACCTTGTGCATAGTTTTCCTCACTCACTGAAGGATATGAGGAAAGTGTAGTGACTTCTATTAGTGGCAGTGTAGTGACTTCTATTAGTTCTTTGGATGAAGTCAGTAGCTTATGGCTGGTAGCTAAGGTAAAGGAAAATATACAGAGTCTGTCTTTTTTTTCAGACTTTATTATAATGGGAAAAAATCTGATGGACACATCTGTCAACCTTAATACTTATGAAGGTATGTGGACCTGCCTCTTACTAGTCAGAGTGCTTGGTAGGAGTACACCTCTTTAATAGGAGAGGAAATTGTTAGTGTGATAGCAGAACAACTCAGTGTAAATGATTAGCTAAGTGTTTCCATAAACCTGAGTGTAAATGTCCACTGTGTACATAAGACATGCCCAAGATAGTTCTCACTTATTGCCCTTCGTGGAAATATTTAATTTCTCTGCGTCTTCAGTTTAAAGAGAAAATGCCACATGAAGAGGGCAAAGCTTTCCTTAAGAAAGACCAGTGAAATTAGTTCTTTTAATAATAGCCTTGCTTTCTCCATTGGACAGTTGGAGACTAAGTAAGTCCTTTGCGTGGAACGCAAAAGAGCAGATTAATTTGAGACAGTGCTGGGAGGTGTCTTTCTGCGGGAGTGTGGAACCAGCATCCCAACAGGGATTTCCCTGGGAGTGGTGGAGCTGCTCTGCCCTTTCTGAGGGTTCAGGGGAAAGGTAGTGTGAAGATACTGTCAGGACTCCAAAGAAGTCTTTTCAGTGAAGCTGGTTAGAGCAAAACAGATACAGCTGGAGTAGCTGGGAAAAGTGAGGGAAAGGGTGCATTCTCCAGCCTTTTGTCTATCCTGTTCATTAGCATCCATTCACCGCCTCGTAGCTCCTGGATGAAAAATGATTTTATCTGTTTTCATCTAGTTGAGAACTACAGATAATTATAATTGTTGTTACTGTTGCTAATGTTATTAGTGTTATCATCATCATCATCTCTCTCCTAATAGTCCCCAGAAACCATTCTGGTGCTAGGTCCACATGCAGACTTTGTGATGGCTGTAGCTTCTGTACAACCCCAAGTTGTTCCTAAAGTGCTGGGCAACAGGCAAATACTGTGACTGTCTGGATTTCCTCCTGAACATCCCATACTCAAGAGGAATGAATGCTTAAAAATGATTAGTGTGAGGGACAGAAAAGATACAAGATATATCATGAGCATGGGCTATTATGTTTTTCATATTTAAGTAAAAGCAGATGTAAGCTATGTGAGGCTAATGGGGCATTACTTACAGGGTCTTAATGTAGCAAAACTAATGGGAACATTTTTCTTAGCTCTAAAATATAGTGTTTAAATGGAATTATACGGCAGAAAGGGTGGAGCCAGCATGGCATTTTCTCCAGATGTTTGAATTCCTAGTATTCTCTCTGCAGAGCTGGTGATTAATCTCTTTAAAGCTTTATTCCCTATGTCAGCAGTATTTTGAACACCTTCACAGTTTAATTTTTGTTTCTGCAAGTAATGGGTTTGGGAGGAAAAAAGAATATTTGGACTAGGAAAATGCACCTTATTATCCCTTTTCCCCTGGGTAGAATGGGGCAAATTTCCATCCTCTGACTTCCTTTCTCTGCAAGAAGAGGATGAGGAGTCAAATGGCAGTTCATTAACACTCGCCATGCTCACTACTATCTCAGGCTGGGACCTCTGCCAGAAACAAAGGCATTAGAAGTAAACTAGAGGAATACTGCTCACTGCAAGAAACCCAGCCCTTTCTCAAGCTGGCAGATATAGAATCATAGAATTTGTTGGAAAAGATGATTGAGTCCAACACTAACCCAGCATTGCCAAGTCCACCACTAAACCGTGTCCCTAAGTGCCACATCTATATTTCTTTTAAAAACTTAACGATTTCTCTGGGCAGCCTGTTCCAATGCTTGACAACCCTTTCTGTGAAGGAATTGTTCCTCTGTAACTCCCCTCGCACAACCTGAGGCCATTTCCTCTTGTCCTGTCATTTGTTACCTGGAAGAAAAGACTGATCCCCACATGGCTACAACCTCCTTTCATGTGGTTCTAGAGAGTGATAAGCCTCCTTTTTTCCAGGCTAAGCCACCCCAGCCCCCTCAGCCACTCCTCACAGGATTTGTGCTCCAGAGCCATCACCAGTTCTGTTGCCCTTCTCTGGATTCACTCCAGCACCCCAATGTCTTTCTGGGAGTGAGACGCCCAAAATGGTACTTAGCACTCGAGGTGTGGCCCCTTCAGTGCCGAGTACAGAGGCACGATCACTCTCCTGGTCCTGCTGGACCACACTATTGCTGATACAGGCCAGGATGCCACTGGCCTTCTTGGCCACCTGGCTCATGTCCAGCTGGCTGTTGACCAGCACCCCAGGTCCTTTTCCTCTGAGCCACTTTCCAGCCACTCTTCCCCCAGCCTGTGGCACTGCCTGGGGTTGCCGTGACCTAAGTGCAGAACCTGGAATTTGGCCTTATTGAACTCACACCCATTGATCCAGCCTGTCCAGATCCCCATGCAGAGCTTTCCTGCCCTCCAGCAGATCAACACTCCCACCCAACTTGCTGTCATCTGTGAACATTCTGACAGGGCACTTGATCCCCTTATCCAAATCATCGATATAAAGATATTAAACAGAACTGGCCCCAGTACTGAGCCCTTGGGAACATCACGGGTGACTGGTTGTCCCATGGATGTATCTCCCTTACCACCACTCTCTAGGCTTTCTGGCCATGAAGCCAGTTTTTTACACTGTGAACTGTGTACCCATCCAAGCCATGACAGATTTTCTGCAAGAATGCTGTGGGAGCCAGTATTGAAAGGTTTACTGAAGTCCAGGTAAACAGCATCCACAGCCTTTTCCTCATCCAGTAAGCATGTCACATTATGACAGAAAGATACGTTGTTAGTCAAACAGCTCCTGCCTTTCCTTAATCCACGTTGACTGGGCCTGATCCCTTGGTTGTTCTGTATGTTCTATGTCATTATCTGCTCCATGACCTTCCCTGGCTCTGAGATCAGACTGAGGTCAGACTCTGAGGTCAGTAGTTCCCCAGATCCTCTTTCTGGCTCTTCTTGTAGATGGCCAACCTCCAGTCACCTGGAACCTCTGTGATTAGCCAGGACTGCTGGCAAATGATGGGAAGCAGCTTGCTTAGCACTTCTGCTGGCTCCCTCAGTACCTTTGGGTGGATTTTATCTGGCTCCATGTGTGAATCTAAATGGTTTGGCTTTGGCCCTTCTAGTTTTTCCTTCTACAGCCTCATGACATGTAGCCCTCTTGAGTTGCCTACCTCTTCTTCCAAAGGTCATAAACTCTCCTTTTTGCCCTGAGTTCCAGCTAAATAGCTCTGTACAGTCAGGCAGGTCTTCTTCCCTATGAGCACATTTTTTGGCACATGAGGATGGCCTTCTCCTGTGCCTTTAGGATTTCCTTCTTGAAGAATGTCCAGCCTTCCTGAACTCCTTTACCCTTCAGGACTGCACATCCCTCCCAAGGGACGCTGTCCACCAGTCTTGTGCACAGGCCAAAGTCTGCCCTCTGGAATTCAAGGTGTTAGTCCTGCTAGCACCTCTCCTTACTAAAACTAAAGAACTAAAACTTAATTTCTCGAGATGGCCTCCAGCAGTCACAGCACCCACCAGTCCTTCTCTGTTCACAAACAATAGGTCCAGCTGAGCATTTTCCCCAACTGACTCAATCACCAGCTCTGTCAGGGAGTTTTCTTCTACATTTTCTGGGAACCTCCTAGACTGCCTCCTCCCTGCTGTGTTGTATTTCCATCAGACATCTGGTATATTGAAGGCCCCCAGGAGAACAACACATAGTGATAGTGAGACTTCTTTCATATGCCCTTAGAATACTTCATCGGCCTCTTCATCCTGTTTGGGTGCTCTGTAACAGACTCCCACCATCACACCTGCCTTACTTGCCTTCCACCTCATTCTTACCCAAAATCACTCAGCTGTATTTTCAACATCATCAAACTCCAGTTGTTCCTGCTGCACAATGGCTTCCAGCTCCTCTTGTTTGTTGCCAACAAGTTTGACTAAATTAACAAGAAGAGGGTTTCTTTGTTTGTTTAATTTTGCTTATTTATTTATTTATTTATTTATTTATTTATTTATAATTTTTAAATTTCAGTTCTCCAGATAATGTGTTTGATTTTTAGGAGAGTTGTAAGCAGGAATGCTCATTCAAGCAAGACCAAATGAAACACTTAAATGAAATGCAAAAATCAATTTTGTTAAACAATGCAGATTTGGGGATTTATTTATACCTATTCATAAATTATTTCTCTATAGAATCTCTAGAATCTTGGGCTTCTAATTTGGGGCACTTGATATCATGAAAGTGAAACTAATGGACAAGTAATTCAGGTTTCTGAAGTTCTTTTCACACAACCTGTGAAATCAGAAACTTTGGCAACTTAAATTAGATGCTGTGTTCATATTAAATGCATTTATTAAATACCAGAGATACAGTGAACTAGATATGGATACTATGCTGGAAAAAGTAATAATTGGTGCTGGTTTTATTGACTAAACTGACATACTGTGTATTTAACTTCAGGCTAGAGTGTCTATAAATTAAATAGCCTCAGGCCTGTGGCTTAGAGACAGGACCTGGGTCTGTGTGCTGCAAGTTGGGTGAAAGAAAGCCTTGGAAAAGGTTTCCCTCTGGTATAGAGTAATATACACATGAGTATGTGAAGGAAAAAGACAACTTTTCTATATACAGTAGATTCAGTGACTGGAATACTAATATCCCTGTGTGAAGCCTTTACTTGCTGTGACAGCCTAATGAGACACTGACAGTGGCTGTCTGCTTGTCCTGAGTGAATGTCCTGCATTATGTTGTTTGAGTTGTACTGCAGGATGCTGAAGTGTGCTGTCCCCTCGGGAGGCTCAGGAAGAGAGGTACTGAATCTCCCAGGAGGCCATTCTCAGAAATAGTTTTCTACCTAAATAAATACCATCTCCTGGGGATCTTCTAGAATAGTAACCAGTGCATGATTGCCAATATCTTTTCATACTGTGAAATTTTAAAGCTTTAACTATAGAATCTATAATATGAAGACACAGTTAGGATGCATTCTCTTTTTGGTATATTATCATTTACTGACTGAACAGTTTTGACTTCCTACCTCTTTGCACGTGTAACTTCAGTTTTTTATACATTCCATGCTGTTTGGGAATAAGCTTTCTTAAGGACTTATCCTTACTTACCATACAAAAGCTGAGGTCATCTGTGAAGTGTTCTCTGATATTTCTTAGAGGTGTGTGCTAAACAGAGGAGGGAAGAGTTTAAAGAGTTTAAATTTTGCTGTATTCCTGTGTAGGACTTCTTAGCTGGAAATGTATATCTGTATATCCTGACAGTCTGTAGTGTGAGTCCAGTTCATCAGAGCCACTGATGGGAGCTTTAAAGACAGATTGTATGTTCTTCTGCAGAAGAATTTGATAGCTTTATTTGGAAGAGTAGCAGATTTGGACTTCTCAATCTACAGCTTGTTAATCTTTTATACATAAATTTATCTCATATTTGTACACTTAGGGAGAAATGTTAGATAAAAATATTTTCTGCTTCTCAAAACTCCGTTTAAACACTGCAAAAAACTTGCATACAGCACATGAATTCATTATCATGATACAATCTGTGTGCTTCCTTGAACTTAATTGCATTACCACACCTTGAAAACTGATGTTATAAACCAAATACTATCACAAAATGCTCCAGGCCTAGAGAAGACACTATGAAAAATGTGTATAAAAGAAAGAGCTGTGAAATTAAGAGACATTAAATAAACTCCTGGACATTTCATTTTAGGGAAAAGTATGCCTGAGGGAGTGGTATGACAAAGGTTTGTACAGTTGTAAGTGGTGTGTAGTGGTAAACATGGTATTATTCTATACTGTTTCTCATACTGTAAAAATTGGGTCACAATAAAATGATCAAGCAGTGAGATCATAAAAATCAAAAGGCATTTTTGCACACAGGCAATCACTAAGTTGAGGTATTAGTGTCACAGAATGTTGCAGAAGCAAAAAAAATCTGAAGTGAATATAGTCCTAAAGCATAGATCAACTGATGGCTATTCAATATGTTTTTAGAAAACCTCCCTCCGAGAAGATGGTAAAGCATTGATTGCTGAAAGCTGCAAGGATGTAGTAGGAGAAAAATCATCATATTTTGCCATTCCTATGGTCTTTTGCCCAACATCTGCTTAAAATTGGGATATTTGGCCAGATGAATCTTTGCTTGACCCACTGAAATTAGTCGTGCTTGTTTTTAGATTTCCAGACATCACATCTAGATGTCAAATATCTGATGGAATACAGTGCATAGTATCAAGGAAAAAAAGTCCTGCAGATAAAATAAGAGAGGAGATTCCTCTCACCTAGCAGAGCATCAGAGAGACTGTAGCAAAACAGGAAGAACAGGTAATGTTCAGTTGCATGCTGTATTGTGAGCCTGCTGTTTGATTTTTGGTCTGCATTGTCCTAACTATCCTCATGAACCAACATAAAGACTGAGTGTAACTTAAATCTTCATTTTACCTCTTCTTATTGCTTAATACACTTTTTGTCATCAGTGAAGTGGAATTCTTTACTGAAAAGCATCTGATTATTTTGTGCTAACATGCTCAATTCAACCATCCTGAGGCTTTTTAGAGTCTGTTACTGCTGACAATTTGCAACTCTCTTTTTTAATGGAGACTGTGTTATTAGATGCACCAGTAGTTACACAGAGAAATAAATGTACCTCTGAAAAAAAATTACCCTTGTTGGTATGGTAGAAGAAAATAGCTTAACAGCAAAAGCAGCATTATGGGAGTGACCAGTGTGCAGTCCCTGCTCTGGTCATGAGAAGGGGACATGCAGATTCAGGGATTCGAAGGGTTTGCTTTTCTTTCTTAGTAATCTTTGCCATGGGCAGGTCTCTTGAGTTTTTTGGTCTTGATTCTTGTCTGGAGAATGGAAGGGATAATATTGCTTTAAATCCATGTATTTTCTCTCTTGTGCTGCTTGATCCAGCAGTAGCTTTCTAGGCCAGGGGTTTTATGGGTCCTGACATGTGTGGGTACAATGCTGCCATAATGGTAACCTGATACAAGCATGAGCATGTGAGTGCTAATGCAGGCATATGTACATCTATGTTAAGCAGAAATTCTAAAAAAACCCCAAACTAACAAACCAGAATAAAAACTACTTGAGGACAAAGAATAGGCAGGTCCTTGGCTCTTCCCTTCTGTCCCTTTTTTCCTCTATTTATTTTGCCTCTTGTGCAATGCTGACATGCTGACTTTCTTTTCCTTAACCGTTCTCAGACGGCAAGAGCAATCTCTCTTGATGATGCTCATTAAAAGCAAAAGTAAACTGTGAGGGGTCACTGCCTGGACTGCATGTGCCTGCCTGCTGCAAACAGGCACCTGAGTGCTTAGGCGTGTTCCTCAGGGGTTGCTCCGTGCTGCAGCTGGAGCTGCTTGTGCCCACCCTCATCTCCCTTTTTGTTGCAGAGAGTAACACACTCATACATGGCTTGGAGGCAGAGCTCAGTGGAGGCGCAGGTGTTGCAGGCAGCCCTGCAAGATGTGCCTACTGGCAATGTCAAACCAGTGTACCAGCTCTGCAAAACCAGAAGCACACATCCAGCCTTCTCGTGAGGAACCAGTACCCCAGGGCACTGGCTCTAGAAAGTGATTCTCTGTGCATCCATGACCTTTTAGTGATCTGGTGGCAGGAAATGTGAACAAAAATTTTTTAAAAAACAAAATCAAAGAGATTTTACTCTGTTAGTGAAAATCTGTAAGTCTGAGATGCAGGGTGAAAAAGTTGCCATTCTCATTTTGATGTAATCAAAGCCTTTATGTAATGTGAACGTTGGTGGGGAACAGTCTTCCTGAATCGTGTTTACTAGTGGGAGTTTCAGAACCCATGTGTGGGTGGGAACTAACAATAACCCCCCCACATCTCCCTGCTGCACTGCATGGATGAGACTAGGCTGGTAGCAAGAGTCACCAATATTACCCTCATCTATTTGGCCTTGCATAGGGGACATTAGGCTTGTTGGCATTTCTGTTTTACACAATACACTATGGATGTGATATCCCTTTCCCACTCCCATTCCTCCACCATGGTGAGTACTCTTAGGTCAGTTTTATGCCACTATTACCACTCTGTCCCTATTAGATATTCCTTAACATTGATATCTGTCTGTGAGCATTAGCTAGCAGATGGAGTAAGCTGAGATTTTGGACCAGGTAATGCTCTCATGTCTCAACTTCATTTATTTGTCTTTTTTATCTGCAGTGCCTAAGTGATTCACTTCAGGGTAGAGTTCTTGGAATATTTTCTTCATATTATTCTTTGTCTAATGCCAGCTGTACTGAACCAGTCAACTGCCTTCTCTTCTAGTGATGTAAGATAAAATAACAATTTAAATGAGAATTACATAATTCCCCTCTAGAAACTAGTTTAGCTGTTGCACCTACCAGGTCCAAAGAATTATTAATTCTATACCCGCTGATGAAGCTTAACAGAGTTTTGGAACAAGGTGGAAAAATCAAGAGGAAGTAAAGTTTTCTTCACACTCTTCCTCATGTACTTTTGAAATGCTATTACTTCATCATCTCATACAAGTCTTCCAGAGGTGCACCTCCTAGCAAAGCAAAGAACCAGTGCAGGTATTTGGATACACGTCAGCTGTGCTTAAAAGGTTGTACCTGGTGTTTGTAAGCCATCTGTTTTACAGCTTGCACTTTCCTTAGCTTCACCGTATTCTCTTCCTCAGTTGTCATTCAGCAGCCTTGGGGTAACATGAGTAAATTTCTTTCAAATACACTTATGTCTACTGAACCAGAATGGAAATGTGAATATTCAATTCTTTTCCCATACTGGGTGTTCTTGATTATGATGCTTTTCAAGCCAGAGCTGGACAGCATATCCTTCTTGCCTCTTTATAGATATGCAAAGAAATAGAGCATAAGCTGCTTCACTTTCGATCTTGATCTTCATGGTCTTACACCAAGTATTTATCCTTAGATTTTAAAAGATAAATAACTGGGATGGATTTTTTTTTCACTTTTCAGGGCCACTAACTTTTCGTATTACCTGATCTTGATTTCTCTGTGTGTCTGTCATAAATGGCAACTCCATGAGAAACGTCATCAGCAAATAAGGTTTATGTGAACTTTGTTATTTACCGCGATCTTTAAGACAGAAATTATTTAAAGTGTTTTCTCCTGCTCTGAATTCATAATTAATGTAGTGACAGAACAAGGGGAAATGGCTTTCAATTGAAAAACAGTACATTTAGATTAGATATTAGGAAGAAATTCTTTCCTGTCAGGGTGGTGAGACACTGGAACAAGTTGTCCAGAATTGCTGCAGATGCCTCATCCCTGGGAGTGTTCAAGGCCTCAGCTTGGAGGTGACTTTGACTTCAGCTACCTGGTCTAGTGGAAGGCATGGCTGCCCATGGCAGAGGGGTCAGAATGTGAGGATTTTTATGGTCTCTTCCAAGCCAGACTATTCTGTGATTCTGTGATTCTGTGAAAGTCATTCAGGGAGCTTTAAATAGAACTTCCTGCCTGGCATGACTGGGAAAGGGGCATTTTTGGTCTTTCCAAATGGTTTGTTTACAGCAACTTCAGTCATCTCACTATGTGCTGTTGCATCTGTTTCCAACTTCTTTAATGTCAGTGTCTTTCTCCTCAACAGTAAGCTAAATTGATATATATGGGACAAGAAGCTGCACATTTCTAAAAAGCCCAAGTATTAAATAGTTGAAAACCAGACTTCCTGTTACATTGAAAACAGACCTAAACACATTCAAACACAGAAATGCACAGGAGGTCATCCATATACCATAGTGACATGATCTGGAGTAATAAGAAGGAAATTTGATGCAGCTTCTAAAATTAATTCCATTTGAAACCATGAGCACTACAAAAAGCATTTATCATACTCATAATTTCCCATAATGTCATAAATGTGAGCAATGAAGCAGAAGTTGCTTCAATAAAGCTAATCTAGATTAAGTTTTCCTTTCTTAACTAAAGGTGGTATTTGAATTTCTTTAATGCTCAAACAATAAAAACTTAGATTTCCTGGATTTTTAAAATCAGCTGAAAAAGTCAGACTGCAGAGTGTGTGATAGAGATGCTACTTTCCGACTGAAGTGATGAATACTGAAGGAATAAAGTAATAAATACTCTGGAGGTCTTAATTTTTTTTTTGTTTGAAAGCTACTGCATGATACTTTGCCCATTTGGATAGCTTATGCACAAAAACACAAGCTTGTAGAGCAAAATTCATAATAATAAACAGAAATCAATTATCTTCTTTAATAGTGTTAAATGTAAATATATAATTCTGAGAATAATATAATATAATATCTCAAGTTTAAAGACACACATAAGGATCATCAAGCCCAGCTCCTTGAACTGTCACAGAATTGTCTAAACCTAAATCATATCACTAAGAGTGTCATCCAGACACTCCTTGAACTCTGGCATGTTTCGTGCTATAAATTCAGAGTATACTTCAACTCTGTAAAACAGCAAGAACACTGAGCTTGCAAAACATGTGTTTGTAAAGGAGAATAATTATCTCAGAGGGTTGAACATTTTCATTTGTCCAAATTTACATAGTGCTAAATGCAACCTTTTTGTGATAGTACCCAGATAGTATTTAATTTAAATATTTTAAGTACACGTGCCTTGAATTTTCTAACTGGGAACGTAGAGTTTAATGCTCACACTTACATTTTAGTTAGACAAAAAGTGATCTGACCTTCAAAGCATCTTGCATTGAAATGGAAGATAGCAGATGCGGATCTTGCAATGCTGCAGCTGGTATCCAGGGAACTGCAGATGAAAAAAATCAGAGATCTTCACTGGTCGGATTGGTACAAAACTGTCCTGAAGAACAGGGCTTCTCTGCAGGAGCACAGTAACACAATGTACTGTGGGCTGATGAAGTGGCAGGAGCTCAAATCTGTTAGGAGTCAGAAGTGTTGCTGTGTGGAAGATTTGCTGGGCTTGTCACTGGTGTAGGGTACATCTGTGTGTGGTTCAGTAAAGGGTCAGGGGCTGCAGGCTCGAGCTCTGGAACACCCAGACATCAGGAGGAATTTCTTCACGGAAAGGGGTTTTAAGCATTGGAATGGACTGTCCAGAGAGGTGGCAGTCACTGTTTCTGGAGGTGTTCAAGAAATGACTGGATTGTCACTTCGTGCCATGGTCTACTTGACAAGGTGTTGATTGGTCAAAGGTTGGACTCCATGATTTAGAGATCTTTTTCAACCTAATTGATTCCAGGATTCTGTGGCAATGGAGCTGGGTGGCAGGAGGGTAAATCAGGGAAACATGCTCCCTTTCTTCTCCACCATGCCTGTGGCTTGTGTCAGGGTTGAGAGAGTGTATCTGTTCTTTTCCTCTTGCAGGACAGTGTTGAGGGCTTATTGCTGGAAATATTATGTATTTCAAAGTCATTGTTTTTTTCTATATATCCTCTTTTTGAATAAGAATGTCCATCAGACAGAAGTTTGATGTAATCTTTTATTGTTACTCTCACTCAGCAGAGACTATACTGCCACAAAGTAGTCAATGTAACTCACAGAATCATGGAATAGGTGAATTTGGAAGGCACCTCTGGAGATTTCTCAGTCCAATCCTGCTTAGAAGAGTTATGAAATTCGGTTTTTAGAAGCTGTATAAGCAGCAAACATTTGAAAGAGCACTTTTATCTTTTCTAGGCCTCTCCACCACTCCTACTCCTATAAACTAATCTTAAAGATCTAGAGAAAAGGACATCCTACTGAGACATCTGACCTTCTCTTGCATTTATGATTTCAGTGTAGAAATAATTTAATGTTGTTCAGTGTTGTCCATGTCTCACAATGGGGTAGCTTTATCACTTCAGCAAGTATTCCTAAATTTGCACCACAGTCACAAAATGCAAAACATTTGCTTAAGAAGGTAAAATTATATTACAATTTTACAAGTACTGGCTGTTTAAGTTTTTCTATATGAGTTCCTTTGGCTATTAGAATGAAATCACAGCACTCTTTATCATTTTGCATATTAAAAAATCCTATCTTCTAAAAAGTGTCAATACTTACAAAATAATTTGATTCAAAGGTCATGAACACTGATTCTGCTGATACCTACTCCTATTTGCAAACCTTGAGTAAAGTCAGTGAACTGAGAGGAACTACGGGGGGGAAAAAAAAGTGTGAGAGGTATTGAAAATATGTCCTGACTGTCTAAATGATCCAGTGGTAAAATTATAGTTGGGAAGTGTTTAATTGTATGACACATTTAAAAAACCTCACAAATCAGATTGTGTTTAAGAACAATTTTGTTACAGTCTTGAAGCAAAGAAGCAAAACCGTCTTTTTCATTCAAAAATGTAGGTGCATGCAGGTGATTAGCTCTGTGCCATTAGTTCTGTGCTTAGAAGATGAAGTCTGAGTGTTTGCTGTCAGGAGGTGATGGTACAGCTTGCACTGGGTGTAAGCTGCTGCTTGATGTATCACTGCACAAGGACTGAAGGTCACTCTGTTCGGTATAACCAATTCATCTGACAAATGCAGGATCTCAGTTTCCAAGGTATATTTAAAAAGAGAAGGAAAAGGGTAGGGAATCATGGGATTTAAACCCCCAAATCATTAGATTGATCCTGTAAAGTAGTAAAGTAGTGGGCACTGTTGCTCTATTTCAGCAAGACTTAAATGTGCTTAAACCTTTTGTTCCGGGCTGAGCATTTAGCACTGTTTAATCTCAAATGAATAGTTCTTAGAAAGAAGAGTGATATTTTCTTTTATGCACAGATTTCAAAGGATTCTGTGAACAGCTATATATAAGAATCATATAATAAAATTGAGAATTCAATTATGATTTCACAGTTAAGCATAATAAAGAAAAAGACAGGAAATCAAAACAAAAACCTTCACTTTCTCATGTCCACCTTTCATGTTGAACCAACATATAGTTTTGTTTTCCTGTTTTTCTCATATTTATTCCAATGTGAAATCCTCAGACTCCTCATTTGAGGTCAAAGCTGTGAACTTATGCAGAAACAGAGGACAGGGTGTGTCTTCTGAGCTTCCACATCTTGTTTTTAAGCTGTGGGTGTCCCGTTGGGAGGAAAAGGGGCTGTTGTGTATTCACTACTCATCCTCTTCCAAGCAAGAGGTTAAACAAAGAGTAAAATTCAGACTCCAATCTTGATAAACGTAGATTCTACCTTTGAAAAAGCTAGGAGAAACCTAAGAGAGTGGTGGGGGCATTTTCTGCTAAGGACCTAGAGCTGGTTATTCTACACAAGCTTTAGAAGTGTGCTGCTTTGCTTCTGATATGTCACACTTAAGTGTTGTTTCGTAGTTAGAGTAGACCACTTAAATATATGTCCCCAGCTTTCATTTTATCTTATCCCCTGTTGTGACATGTTCCACCTGGGTTCACTAGAACAGTTGCCTTTTCCTGGATATATCCAGGGATATACGGATGCAAAAAGAATACCTGTGAGCTCTTGCATGTTCCAGGAGATGTCCAAATTTAGCTCATTTAAATTGCTTTTGTTACTTCACATCACATCCATGTAAGAGGGTGTGCTCCTGCTGAGAGAATGATTTGGGTATTCATCTGAAATAAAACTCAAATAGTTTTTGCTAGAAATGAAAAGAATGTGGTCAGGAATAGTTTGGCCCCAGTTTAGGAGCTGGGTGTTACTCATTTAGGGTGCCAGCAGGGGAATCCATTCCCTATCCAGCAACTAAATGAACATAGTACTTATGTTTTGTTCCTGGCTGAAAGACTGAATTTCCAGGAACACAGGATACAGTATTGTTAAATGGGAGATCTGCACATGAACACTGAGAAATGAATGATTACATTCTAAGGGAAATATTTACAGTTTCTACAGTCATAGCTTGTGAAACAAAAGAGAAACAGAACCTTACTTTCATTAACCATAATAGTAGTTTAGCTATTTTCACAGCATTAATCTTGCTGTTAACTGTTCTTTTCAGATTGTGAGGAGACAGCATGTGACATGAAAAAATCTATAACATCATTCAACATCTGATTATACGCCCCTTTTCCTCAAAACTAATTTACATACCTACAAATATCAGTGTTTCCCAATGGAATTGAAGGTGTAAAATATTGTCTTTCAAGCTGAAAGTTATTTAAGCAAAGATTTTTCAGTATTTGGGAATTCTGGCTGGATGATTTCAAAAGCAAAACCATATGTCGCTTACATGATTTGGCGTTTCTCCAGTTGGATAGAACTTGAGTGGAAAAGTGGGGAAAAAAAGTAAAACCTAACACTAATTAGATGTTAATAAATACAGGTGCTGTACTGTGTGGTGTAATTCATCTTCATAGCAAGCTGTGAGATGAGTCAGAGCCAGCAGATTCTGAAGGATACTGTTTTGTGTATATATATTCCTGACACATGCTAAAATCCAAATTAAGGTTAAACTTTAAAGGGTTGTGTAACACTGAGACACTTTTCAAGGTTATGGAGGTGTGATATTGCTTAGCCAAGGAAAAGGAGCTGTGCAGGGTTTTTTTGGTTAGGTTTTGTCAGAGGGTTTCTCACCATAAATGCAATTAGCATAGTATCAGGATAAAACCAATGATTTGATGATCATTGAGAGATCCTGGCCCAGGCTCCACATGCCCCCATCCTCCCAGACCTCCCAAAAATTTTCTTACACATGCCAGTCATTGAGGTGCCTCCCCAACATGGTACCTTCTCTCTCCAGCCAAATTCTTAGCCTTATGTGGTTTGCCAAGGTGAAGTTAGTTGGGGCTAACCTACCAACTGTCCTGTATAACTTGCTGCAGAGGGAAAGCTGTTGCACATCTTCTCACTGTTTAATCCACCCCCACCTTCCCTGCCTAGAGGAGTTCTGGCTAAATGCAACCCCCCTAAATGCTCCTTCTCTTTCTTGTGTCAGAGACCTTTATGAAGGTTCTTTTCTTTTAAAATTTCCAGTGGGAGAAATGGGTTCAGATGGTGTGGATTTGGCTCACCTACAGCTCTTTTGTACTTAGATAGGTTAAGTTTTTACATGTATTGAGGGGACTGGTGGTGCCTGATGATGGGGTGTTCAGTGTGTGGCCACACGTGTTACATGCTCAAAAGTGAAGGACAAAGGAGGCAGGATTCCATCCTGGGTAAATGAATGGCTTACAAACATGATTAGAAACTGAAAATTCTCAGTTGCTGTGGCTTTAAGGTGTAAGCTCACTGAGACATGCTTGTTTCTGAAATAACAGGAGAAGACACTGTCACGGTCCAGCCTCCAGGAATTTACCACAATAATGTGTTGTGTGATTTTTCAAGAGAAATTAAAACACAAAGAAAAACACTCTGCATGAAAATTTGATTGAGCAATTAAAAACATGTAAATAATTGAAATGCAGGAGCTTAAAAAGCTTTCTATTATTCTCATTGAAAAAAAAATCTTTAAAGCGTAGGATTCAGACATTATTCTGGAGTAGAAAATAGCTGATATTTACAGTATAGATTACTCAATTTTCTTTTGCCTGATGAACAGGGCTCCCAAAGCTTATTGTGGCTGTTGTGTCATTTGTATAAGACACGTGGCTGCTGTGTCTTGCTTTTCTCAGTGCCCCCTCCCCCACAAGCAGAACCCTTTGAGCTCCAAACACAGATGTTACACTGTGCTCTTTGTGTGCATGTGTGTGTATGAGCATGTGTGTGTATGAAAAACGTGAGCATAAAAACGTGCCTAATATGCTGGAAAACTGTAGCTGAAGCACAAGACTCGGCTTGTGACTGTATTACAGTGAGATGTTAGTCTGAACCAAGTGTAGGACTGATATAGGAAAGAGCAGTGGTTTAAAAGCAGCCACGCTTAAATCAGCAATTTAATGTGAGGAATGGCAGTTTCATTAAATAATGCTATGATCTCTCAACCATATTCTTAACTAGTAATCTCCCCACAGCAAAATACATAGCTAATCAACCTCCTAGCCTGTCAGTAAACTTGCAGGGGAATTAAATCCTGGAGGAAGAAGCTCATAGCCCCGGAGGAAGGCTGAGTGCATGTTTCACTGTCGTCTTTTCAGCTCATCTCAGTGGTCCCACTGCTAGAATGTGCTCCGTTGTCATGGCAACCCCATCTCCTGCTTCCTACAGGAAAGATTAGCTTGTACTGTGCACTGGAGAGAATTTAGGGGAAGTCAAGCTAATCCCTGGGTGCACTGCAAGAGAAAGGTTGGACCTCGCCTGAGGGATGCTGTATCTGCAATGATAGAATTGGCCTGCCACAGACACTGGTATTTAAGTTGAAGAGCAGAATTCACAGTAAGTGTCAGATCCTCCAGAGAGGAATATTGAATGAGGTTTTCTAAGTCTTGGTGAAGACTGTCCCATGCCAGCAGTGGAATGACAGCAGGAGGCTGTGTGTGGAATACCAATATGTTTCACCCGTTCAGGTGGTATTTCAAATATAGATTCAAAGTCTCAGTTCCCTGGAAACTAGGTGATAAAATTTTAAAACATCATTGTGAGATGCGCACATAGAAACCTGAAGCGTGTCTCATTTGGTGCATAAAGCTGAACAAGTGATGATGAGCATGCCTTACAAATTGTGTATGCACTGTGCAGTGTGCTTAAGAATTCCTGAGTGCTGAAAAATAAGCGGGAAGCGTGAGGAAACTGGTTTGTGTGTGCTGCAAACTCAACTGCAAAAGTGCTGAACTATCAAATTAAGCATAAAAATCTACAACTCCTGATGCAGTCTTGTTTTTTCTTCATATATAAACCCAAACCATGAAAACATGAGCTTTTTAAAAGTATAGTCATAATATGAGCTTTTCTTTGAGGAAAGCTCATTTTAATGTAGCTGAATTAAGGTGGTCTTTGATGTGATGCAGCGTGTAAAATTTGTGTTTCTTTTCTTACTGCTAGAATTAAACAGAGGATATTCTAGATTTACCATTTCTGGTTATTTTAATGTTCTGCCTTTCTTTGATATGAACCTGCATTTCACTTTAATGGATGCTCAAGATTCCCAGCTTTAAACTAGACTGTTTGTAGTAAGATTTTAACTGTCTGCTTTTTATTACTGTCAGCTTTTCCTAAGCTAATTTTTTCACCAGTCTATATGTTCAGCCTATGTATTCTTGCATTTTTAGTATGCATGCCTTTTCTGGTTTTAATAAAAAAATCCCTTTATAATTATTTAATGGTTATTTTCTACACAGCCATACCCTCTAACTTATATCTGTTATGCATATGTGTTTTACATGTATGAAATGTATGCATGCTTGTGTGTTTTTGCAATACATACAAGCCTATACATATGCAGACAAGCAGAGTCTTTGTTTTTATGAGGCCCATGAGTAATTCATGATAATATAACACTGAGGAAGTTAAAGACCTGTTTTCACCTCGCAGGATAGGTATTTTCCTCCTATCTAAAAGCTTATTGCTGAAAAATCCTAGTAAACACACACTCAGTCTGCTTAAAGAAACAGCATATGCTGTATTTATCTGTGTGTCTATAGAGCTAAAAGCAGAATCATCTTGCTGATATGATAAAAGAACACTCTGTTACCTTTCCAGAGTTTTGGGTCCATGGCATGGCTAGTTAAGGGACAGTAGTTATTTCTTTCTCCTCCCTCCCAGGACAGTTCATAAAGAGTCACATGTAAACTCCAGAACAGTCTTCTCTTCAAACTTCTTTTTTTTTGGGCTGTTTTACCAAATAGTGAGAACACTGATAATCAAGGAAACTATGTCGTCTTTGCAGTTAACAAACTCAGTAGCCAGTGTACATCTGTTATGGAGGACTATAGAAATAAACACAAAGGGTATGGAAGCTTTAAGTCATCATTTAGGCTGACCCTTGAATCTGTGGTGGACATATGGGTGATAGGGATTCCACAGAAATGTCAAGCAAAGTAGGGATCAGGGTAAGAGCAAATTCATCAAATAAATGATTTTAATTAGAAAGAGCACTATGAAATTATTTCTTGATATGTGTCAAATCAGTGATTAAAAAGTCCCTTCTGTGATTAAAAAAACACACTGGGAAAGGTTTGCCAGAAATTTCATTATGTCATTTCACCACCTCTGTGAGGTTATGGTTTTGGCTGTTTATAGTCTTTAAAATAACTGAGATTGTTAAATCCACAGATTTTCTACCTTGTGTGTCATTTTATTAAATTAATTAACTGAAAAGTTGGATTTTTTTTTTAATCTCAAGGCAATTTTTTCCATTTCTTTTTCTCCAGCATTTAACTTGGGCTAAATGGAGTAACGTTGGCTGGTCAAATATTATCTTATTCTGTCTTCTACAAAGTGTGTGGTTTTAGGAAACTAGTCCAAGATTTATTAGGAGATTTCACAAGGGGACTCGAATTTCTTTTCTGCATTTCTAGACAAGAGTAAACAAACTACCTGCATGTGAGGAAATGCAGTGGGATTCAAAGCATGCATCCAAACCCATAGCCTGTGTTCAAATTCTCTTCCAGGGAAAGGGTGTGAATGCTCCTTGTAGCAGTGGGATTGTATTACACACAGGCAGGTACAGTTGGGAGAGGCTGCTCACACTCAGGAGTCCAAACTTGAGGAAATTCCTGTATAAACTCTGTATCAGTTAAATAAACTGAAATTCCTTGAGTTACCAGAAACTAAAAAGCAAAGTTGACTCTACTTGCTGCATATAAAAATGCCAGAGTTTCTAAACTTTTAAAAAGGCCAGAACTTGTGCATTCTGCCAGGGCTTCTCTTTGGCACTCTCTTGTTCTGAGAGCTCTTGGCTTCCCTACAGCAGTGGGTGAGTCCTCTGCCCAGGCTTGGCTCTTCATTCCTTTCCTGCCCATCATTCCCACTCCCAACAGGTGTTACACTCTTCCTGAGCTGCCTTCTCCCTGTTCCACTGTGTCCCAGTGCTCAGGCTATCTGCTGGCCAGATGCTGAACTGGCTGACATAATGCTTTCTGATGTGTCTTTTCCATGCATGAAAGTAAATAGGATAATTGAATGTATACACTGATTCATCAGAACAAGGTTTTGAGTTATAGCACCAAACATAAAAATATTGTCAATAGTGTGTCACTCTATTTCCTTGAAACATTTCTCACTACTGAAAAAATAGCCCCCAAAACTTTTTCAGAAGAGCATCTGCCTGCAACTTCCATTTGGAATCAATGAATAACTATTTGTCTCTCTTTCACTGAGATTCTCACTCAGGGAAAAATAGATAAAATGTTCAGCACTTGCTGGGTGGTACACTACACCTTGCAGAACCTGGCTGTCTTTTAACATCCATGAGTACAAAGCCACAAACTTTATTCTGTCCCAGAAGGGATCTTGCTGCTGATGTTCTCATTAAATCAGTAGCAGAAATCACACTTCTATACTATATATAGACTTCATATGCAATGTCTGTGTATCTCTCCATATCAGAGATTTATCCCACACATTTTAATAAGAAAACAGTAATAGTGATCATATTTTTTCTTAGTTGCAAGGCACCTTATTTCCTGAGGCATGTCTGCCTCTTTATTTCCTTTAAAATGTGTGTATATATATATGTTTCCAAAGAGACTGTAAATGGTCAGTTTGATGGTAGCACTGAGCCTCAATGAAAGAAGTGTACCTTCACTTGAAACAGAAATTTTAAATCTATTGAATTTTCTATGTCTTCAAACATGAACTCAAATATTTCAATCAATTTTTTTTATTTTAAACTAATCTGAAATATTTCAAATTATCTTTTGAGTTTAAAGTTTGTCCTAATTTGAAATAGTAAAAGCCATCCACATGGGAATATTTTGATTATTTTAAACCTCCTTTGTCTTCCTTTTCTCTGCAAAAGTAAAACTTTGAAGCCACTGATTGTATGTAAATTACATTAATTTAATTGACTAAATTATTTCTCATGCTGCACATGCTGGGTCCTGTTGAATCTAGTGAGACTAAGAACATATGCATCCAAAGGTAGATTTTAGCCCAGTGTGTGATTTTCTTCTGGCCAGCTTTCCAGCAGTAAATTAAAAAGTGCTTTCTCAATGCTGTGCTGCTGGCTCTGTGGCTTAATGCATAGTAGGTCCTTTATATTAGCTGAAGAGCTAAGCAAAAACAGCAATGCTAATTTTTAACAGGGTCAAACACAATGGGAGGGAAACCAAGAATTCCTGGGCAAGTTCTCTTTTCTAACAGTAGCTGAGGTACTACATGCAGTCTATGTGGCAGCCCTGATACTGAAAGGAGTGTGATTGTTTTTGTCTCAGCTCCATTATCCTAATTTCTTATGCTGTCATCAGTAGTAATCTGAATATTTTTGTCTTCTCCAGAGGCTGTTTATCAGGTCATGACAGCAGGTGTCTATAAGGAAGATGAAAGAAACACATGCATCCTCAATGGCAATGCTACATTTTTTGGTTTTTTTTTTTTTTTTAGATTCCAAATATCAAAATATCAATACCAATAATGCCAAAATTTCAATTGCAGTAGAAATTTATATGCAGTAGGAATCCAGTGTTTCAGTATTTCTGTTGCCAGAAGAGTCCACTGGAAGTTTTACAGGGCTGGGAGGAGGAGTGTGAGCTCAGGATATAAGCGATTGATCTTTTCACATGAAAAGTATTTTATTTTATCTTTGCAAAATCATTCTTGAAAATAGATTATTGTGTGGATCCCTTTAATGGTCTCTCTGTAGGTGAATAATCTGTAATTTTGAATTTGTCGCTTCTCTAGTTGTTATGATTGAAATTGTTTTCTGAAACATGCTGAGGAGAAGACAAGTGCTGTATGTGTGGGTTGATGGCAACCACTGATTGCACCTGTGATTTGTGAATGCCTTCAGTCAGTAGCAAACTAAATGGGATCTGATCAAAACTATCATTTAGATATTCAAGTCCAAGACCAAGAGTGCTGTGATATTCACTGATGTCCTTCCATTCTGCTCTTTACTACTATATAAACTACTGAAGATTGTTTTAAATGGCTTCTATTGTGGTTACCACCTGATGCATTAACAGTATCAGTCCTTTTTACTGTCTGCAAATGTGCTGTCAGCATACATTCATATCTGACACAAAAGCTCAGACTCTAATCCCTGTATTTTATCCTCAATTCTTGCATCAGCAGCTGTGGTGTTGTTTCGCAGGGACTCCTAGTGTAGGAATCTCCAGAAATTGCAGATTGCAGTGCTGAAGTTAAAAATAAACGTTTCTTGGGAAAACAGGTCACTTGAGAATTGGCTGATGACATCTACATAAAAGGGGCTTAGTGTCAGTGGTTTTCACCACATTATTCAGTTGGTTTGGGCATTTTTTGGAAAATATTTCAAATTAGAGCTGTCCCAGGTGTTCTTCAACAAAAGAAGGTAATGTTGAAATTAAAGCAATTCTGTGAAATTTTTCATCTTCAAAGGCTTCTCGAGTGAGCCTAAAAGGTTTTGGAGCAATATTTCAAAAGCTTCCAAGAGCAGTTTTCCGAGGGTAACATTGACTGACAGGATCAGGAACTAGAAAATCTGTATTTATCTGTTTGCATAAAGGGGAATGCCAAGAACATCTCTCAAGTATTGCAGACTTTTCTAAAGAAGATGATAGCTTTAGACCACCTTCTAAGTGCTCCTGTACTGGAGCCACTATATTTGACATGGGGTAATAGAGAGAGGGTTTTTCTTTTAGAAAGACTGTGCTTTGAGTCCTCCAAAATGTTTTTATTCATGTTTTGCAGAATCAAAGTTGATAACTGTTTCTTTGCTTAGACAGGTGAAATTTAAGTACCTGAACTGACACACGTATTTTGAGCAATCCACCTGTGTCAATAGTTTTCTGTATGCTGGAGCCCATCACACTAACTTAATCAGTGGTGGTAAAGTCATGCTTTCCTCAGATATTTTTGTAATTTGGGGATCAATGAAATATCTAGCTCTGAAGTTTTTGATGATTCCTACATGCAGAACATGGAACAGTCTCAGAAAGCTGCCCTATCTGGATCACCAGGTGCCATCAGCAACAAACCTTCACAATCAAATTTGTGTTTGAAGTGCAAATAATAGATTTGATTGCGGTATGTTTACCACTGACAGCTCTCCCTTAGGTTGTTGGGTTTTTTTGTCGTTATTGCATTGGTTGTATTATTTCTTCTGATGGCAGTTATTTGCAATTGCAGAAAAGAAAAAACCTGCTTGTGTTCTGTGAAAGAGAACACACTAGGCATTTCACTCTTTTGAGTGTTGGTCCTAATGTTTGCTCTTGCATTGGATATAAAAGATAAAGCCCCCCCTCCAAAGATTGTAATAGTTATTAGGAATAACATTCTATTCACGATCAAGGTTGAGTGTGTTTCAGCATGCGTAACTATTCTGCTCAATCCAGTGGTAAAAACTTTCCACCCAAAAGAAATAAGGTTAACCTGTTCTCACACCCATCTTCAGATCCATGTTCTACTTCTGTAGCTTTTGAACAACCCAGTTCTCTCAGAAATAGTTCTGAGTATAGTAATATAGCAATAATAGTAATCATTATTTGGAAAGGAAGGTGATCACTTTATGAAGGGGATGTTAGGAATTGCAAAGTAATGATCTAGGATTTAAAAGAATTTGTCAGGATTCTGTTGTTTTGAGGGACATTTGCAGTTTAACTAAGCAGAAAACAGATTATTAGAAGTGTTGTTCATTCTCATCATTGTTTCTTTGCAAACCCTATATTTTCTAAGTTTTCTGGAAGCTTGGGAACAGGTCTGCCATACAGCTGTTTGTCATACATCTGTTTCTGTTTCTAATGTGCATTTCAATTAGATTAAAGTAGCTATACAATGCTGATCCTTTCAAAATATAAAGCATACCATGGGCCAAATAATCTTGTTTAAAGAATGTAAAGGGAAAAAAAAATAAAGATCCAATTTTGAAATATCTTCATCTTTACTTCTCTATTTAAAATAACACCAAGGATATCTGTGAGTGCTCTTACTCTAGGCTTCCTCTCCAGGTTAGCTTTGCCACAGAGAAAATAATTTGTGGACAGAATTCTTGGTTTACCAGAAGCAGCCTGCTGGTTTCCACACACAGATCTGTTAGGCCAGCTCAATGGTCCTTTTTTTACAATTCCATGCTGCCCTTATTCTCAGTCAGTCCCATATCATAAGGAGGACAAATAGGTATTACTGTTGGACTCTTTGGTAAGATTTTATACTTTCCCTTTTTAGTGCTCTGACATTTAACAACAATTTGTACATAAATAGTTGTTGAGAATTTAGTGGGAATAGGGCTGATTTGCTGATATTAAAACATTCTTAAATGCCATTGGCAGTGGTGCCTTATCAGTAGTGTAAGGCACGGGAAAAGCACATGCAACAATTATGCTGTGTGTGGACTGTGCCATTGCTGAATTTTCCTGGGGTAACAGAAGCCCCTAAGTGAATCAGAATCATGGAAGAGTTATTTTACTTCCTAAGAAATCTCTCCAGTCTGCAAAGAATAGCAGAAGAGCTCATGGTTTCTCTCTGAAGGTATTCTGTTTACCCTATTTTCTGGCCTTTTTGAGTCATCTGGTTTTGAGTCTAGCTCTCAGTGATGTTTCATCAAGGGCAAACTGACTGCCTCTAATGAGAAGAAAATTTTTGAGGGTTACTAAATAGTATTAAGTTCAAGAACCTGTAGTGTTTTTGTTGGCATTAGCTTCTCAGAAAGGAAGTTGTAAAATGATAGTCTTCATGCAAAAGTTTTCAAGTGCAAGAAATTTTCAGTTTTTAATCTTTCATTTCCAATGCTTCTCATTACACACTCATACTTGCTCCCCACCCAAGCAGAGTCCACTGCCTAGCACTGGGAGGGAAAGTTTGAAACAAGAGATGCATTGCTTACTTGGGTGGCTTGGCAGTGAAAGTTTCAAAGCTCTGGTGAGGATTAGCAGTAGATATGCCTGAGCTATCTGTCAGATCCTTTGTGAAGTTTCTGAGCTCTGAATGATAGTTCCTTGGCCTGCCAGGAGTATTGTTGACTACTGACCATCCAACAAAACTTTTTTTTTTTGTGTGTGTGTGTGTGTGTTCAGATACTTCTTATTTTAGTCCCTTTTTTGCCATGCATAACCAAATTCTCATTTATATTTTGGGAATTGTGAAAAAAATTACTCACTTGGATGGAAAAAACATAGTAGATTCTTTTTTCCCCCCCTGAAAATAGTTTCTGCAAATGAAAACGCATGTTTTAATTTTTTCAGATTGGAAATCAGCATCTGTAGGATTATGAGGCAAGTTGGGATTTAAAAGTGGTGACTTTAACAAAGGCAGAGGACACCTTCCTGTAGTGTTAATACCTTATGGGAGCTCTGCTATCTTCTGTGCAATACCATCCATTTGGTGTCAAATTCCTCATGTCATGGACATTTGTGGATAAAGTTTGCAAATCTGCCATTTTTCAACCCAAGTTATTTACATATTTCAGGATTCTTCTGACTTGGTCCATGCGGTTTTGTAGTAGGAAGAAACATTAACTGTTGTAAACTTCCAAGCAGATTCTAATGTCTTGAGTATGGTAATGCCTATACATTTCACTTGGCAGTTTTGGCATTCACTACTTAAGACAGATTTTTCAGATCAAAGGGTGGTCAGTCATCAGCACTGCTTATTTTTCTGCCTTATAATTGTAGTCAGCATGCTAGAGAGGCTCCAAATAGGCTGTGTCCTTTACCTCAGGGGCAATATTTTTGTGTTCAGGTAGCACTTCTAACTCTCACCACCTTTTGCATTCTTTTTGTGGTGTTTGGGCTGGCACTTAAGCATTGGAGATGCTGAATTTTTTTAACTTACACTTGATATAGTAAAAAATGCAATAGGAAAGGCATAATGGATATAACTATTCAAAAATTGTTGCTTGCCAGATGAAGAAAGGCCAAGTTTATTATCAAGTGCTGTCCTGTGTGACCAGAATAGTGTTTTCATTTGAGCAGTGAGGAGACTACTTACTGTTGTTACCCGTGGCATGCTCAAAGCAGGAAACAGTAATGTACATATTGCCACTGCCACTTATAAGCATTTTAAAGTGGCAGAATCAAAAGCAAACAGAATTTAAATGGGACATGTAATTTATATCCCTCAGACATTCTTATTTGCTGAAGTTTGTAATAGCAGCTTTCCAAGCTCTGGAATTCAATTGAATTTCTAAACTAATGATTTATCTGTAACAGAGTTGTATACTGAGGTAGGAAATTTTCCTGAAAGCCTCTGTAAATGTGAGTGGAGACAACTGAGTGGAAGGGATCTGACAGAATTGTTCCAGGGTGAAAAACAAATGTTTTGCAAAAAACCTGCTTCATTTTACCAATGTTATAAAATGAAAACTAGGAAAAAAAAAGAAGTAAATCATAGGAAATGTTTTCACTTCTTGTTTTGAGGAGTTTTCATGTCCTAGGTTTTAGTATGCAGCTGTAAGTAACAATAAAATTGCTTTAATTTAAGTAATACAAGTCTTTAGACTATACTTTTCTGTGTAAAAAACCAACCAAACAATAAAATTAGATTGGAATTTTGAAATCCTGAACTATAGAGTGGCAAAGATGATCATGAAGAGTCTAATTAGTCTGAACTATTTGTAGAAATATTGTTACTGAGAGTTATGCTGTCAACTCAATTGAACTATTTTTATTATTATAGAGGTACTCAAAATATTGGACTGACAGGGGACTTTGATCTCAGTTGCTGTTTGTTTTATGTGCCTAAATAGCAATTGGCAACTACTGACAATGTGTATAAATTGCAAATATAAAATAAAGAATGCTTGCAAGTCTGCTTCAAAATAGCTCTAAAATAAAACTTGAAATACAATAATAGCATCCATTGAACTTCAGCAGAACTCTTCCTTTTTGTACATCTAGGAATGTATTGGTATATTTTTCCAATTCTCTCTCTTTTTTGTTTGTTTGTTTGTTTGGGTAGGTAAGATTTTTCTTTATTTCTACTCTGTTGTGGTCATCTAGTGACAAGCACAATATTAACAGACATATGATTTTTCATATTTCAAGAGGAAACTTCTACTAAGCTCTCTGTTTGGAATATAGCAAACAGGCAAATCCAGAAATTTGTACTGTAAAGTTTGGGGACCCAAGTCAGAATGTGGGTTAAAAGTTGTTAAGGACATATGAAGCTCAAAGCAGCCATTTCTGTTTATTCTTATGGCTTCTCCCTCCTTTCTCTCCCAGTTTTACTGATGAAGGGGATATAATGAGCCTTTCTATAGACTCTGCTCTTATGGAAGAGTAGGCAGCAACTTGCTGAGGGGATGCAGAGCTGTCATACAATTATTTATTTTGCTTGCACTCAGGGCTTCACTCTTCCAGAAAGAAATACAGACTGACATCCCTGTTTGAACCCACTCAACACACTAAACCTGGTAGGGTATATTTTAAGGGCTGTATTAAAAATTCCAGGTTTGGGGGCATCCAGTCTGCATGGAACTTCTTCTACTGACTCCAACTTCATCTCTTCTCTTTGCTTTTGTCTTCTGGCAGATCTTGATGAAGTAAAATTCAGCACTACACACCCACACTAGGTCCAAATGGCAGATAAGTTTAACATAATTCCTTTCAGCTCCATTTGGGTTGCAGCTTTGGCACCAAACATGCACCTACATATTACTCTTTGTCTGCAACTGGCATAGCACCAGATTCTGCGTGCTGCCAGGAACAGTGGCAGCTGCTGCTTATACTAAAGCATAAGCCTCTTCCTGCTGGACAATGAAGAGGAGAGTGCAAGATCTCTTAGGTTATCTCTTTTTTAAAGAAAAGGCTTCACATTTCTCCCTTTCACAATACGTTGCAGTCTCAAACATTTTTGTTGCTGATGTGTTCTGTGCAGGGTTGGAATTTTAGTGACCCTCAAACGTAAGAGTCCTATTTGCCTGCCTAAGCCCTATTTGCCTGCCTGTCTCCCAGCCTTCCTCAGTTCCTAGCTTCTTATCAATAAACTGCTCTGCAGTCTGGAATCCTCTTTGGGATGAGCATAAGAGAATACCTCTGGCACAAATCATGTGTTGTTGGGCTGAGAATTGTTCCTGCAGTGCTTGCCCAGAGGTGGAGCTCTAAGCCACGTTCTTGGTGCCAGGTGACATTTTGCCTGTCAAGTATGATCCTATATGAGTCATAAAAACTTTTAGAAGAATTGCATTTTTTCTGCCTTGAGAACTGCTTCATAGAGTCTTTGCCACAAAAAGCACCCTGGAGGTTTCGTCAGACTAAGGGGGAAACCAGGGACTTTTCTCCCCAGAGGCAGACAGGGCTCTGTGTTCTGAAGTGTAAATGCCAAAGAGCAAGGGCGAGCCAGATACATAATGGTAATAAGGCTACTGTGCACCCAGTGAGCTTCCAAATTGGTTATTTATGTGTGCAGTAGCCTCCTAATAGACATGCTCCTTCATCTCCTTGCTGTGCATATGCAGGGACAGTAGCTCTGCAGGCAAAAAAAAATAAGTGTGCAAGTCATTCATGAAGCTTTATAAATGAGCCCTTCTATAATGCTGTGACTGACAGGATAGTATTATTTTTCTGATAGTTGTTGATGTCATGGAGTGGCAGTTGTTCACTGCTCTGTTATTTAACATTATAATTGAATAAAATAGCTTCCTGTTTTGTGCCTCCAACAAGAAGAGATGTTTACCCATGGAAAATTGTGAATTACTGAAATGTTTGTTTAATAATGAAATAAGATTTACAGCCCGGCTAATGCTGATTCCACTGTGTATGTGCATGTGTATATCAGATTTACTGCACTCTTCTTGACAAGGCTAAGGATCAGTTTTCTCTGTTTCTTTTTCTTTTCATAAACTCAGGCAATAAGTGATTGTATGAAGTAGCTCCTGTCCTATTCCTCCACCACTGAAAATAACAGTAAGGAATTTTTTGATAAGCATCACTGAAACTGATGGACATTTCAGATTTAAATTCAATGCAGTGAGTTCCATAGCTGAATTCACAGAAGACAAGGCCATCAGGAAAGCATATATGTCAAAAGGAGAAAAAGAATTGTTGTTATTATTATTAAGGTTAACTGAAGAGGACAATTAATACATATTCTTGCAATGGACCAAATGCAGTCTCACTGGGAATAAAGGGACTGAGCTCTGTGCACACCACCCTGCTCTGTCCTCTGGAAAGGCTCTTGCCCTCTTGCACCTCTTAATTCCTGTGCTTTATTTCCTTGATACATGACAGTGGAAACAGAAAGAGTGGCAGTAATTTTTTTGAGGAGCAGAGAAGGGTGCTTGAGATTAATACAGGTTCAAAGAAAGACTAGATAGCTTGGAAGGAAAAAACATGTTGAGCATCAGCATGTAACTAGAAGCCACATCCTGCTCAGGAAAATTGTGGTTGAAATTATTAACAGCTCGGCAATCCACAGGAGGAAGTATTGTATATGCTTGCCTTACTCTCTTCTCTAAACATCTTCTAATAACCACTGATTAAGAGGTAGGATATTGGACTAAATGGATTTTTTATCTCACAAACTATGACCATTCTTATGCTTTATGAAATGGGAAGGTCTGAGATCACCTTTGTACCTCCATTATTTCAACCCCTGTTCTACATAACAATGTGAAAAGGAATGGAGATGATGAATAGATAGAGTGGATTTGGACTGGCTTTTAAGTTATGTATTGAACTTATGCATGACTTGTGATGTAAATGAAGCATAACCAAATACATAACTGTGACAAATTAGTATTAAACAGTCCTTGTGAAAAGTGGTGGGAGTGAAATGTGTCCTTGCCTTTTTATCAGTTCATTTAGAAAAGTCTCTATAATATTTTATACTACAGAAGTTTCTGTGAGTCAGCACTGTACACCACCTTTTGTCTGATTCATGGTGCTCCTCTCCCAAAACTGCCTGCTGTCTGTTGCCACCCAAAGAGTGTTTTTTTCATTAGAAAAGGTTAGGAAGGTTGCCTTAGGAAGGTTGGTGTTGTGGAATTGTGGAAGGAATGTAACTAACTTAACTTATAATATTTGCTTATGCAGCATGTTATTTTCATTAAAGTTGTATTTTAACATAGGAAAATAAAGCATGCACTTCAACATGCACTGTTGAAGCCAAAGGTTAAGGAGAACAGCACAGTAACTCAAAACTGGTCTTGAACCTGCCACTCTCTAGTCTGCAGTACTGCCACTTGCAAGTGACCGTGTTCAAATGGATTGGATTGCTAAGGGTGTGAGGTGGTGTTCTCAAGGTTTGGGCTGATGATATCCAGCCCAACAAGATTGAAGCAACCATCATCATCCAGGATTTTGGTAGACAATCTTTAAGAGTGGGTGTTATGACAGCCTGCATTTGCACAGCAAGAAGTTTCAGTCTCACTCATCCCACTCAGCTCTCATTCACTTCCAATCTCCTCCTTTAAGAGGAACAGTTACCCATCTTGCTGCTCTCAGAGATGCTCTGTCAACAGGCAGCTCACTCAAAATGTTCATTTAACCTGAGTGCCTGCTACCTTGGAGTTTGCAGGCATCAGTGTCTGTCTGCATGTGGGCCCTCTCCCATCTCTATTCCTCAGAGCAGAACGAACAAAGTGGCCCCAACAAGTGCCTTGTTCTTGTGATGTGATTAATTGGACTCATTACCAGGAGTGGTTTTGGTTTGTAGGGTCCTCTCATGCAGTCAGACTGTCTCAAAATAGCCAAAGGTGTTGTAAGGTTAATTGCCTTTCCCTTGTTTTTGACTGGTTCCTAAGTAGGATATCTGCCTTTTAAGTGGAGCTGAAATTCCATGTGGCTGTGTGATTGCAGGACTGTGCCACACTATGTGCTTAGAGCTGAAGCCAAACACTAGTCAGGATTACTGACTAGTATGATATGTTTCAGGTAGCTGAAATCCCAGCTGTATACACTGTTTAAGCATGCTCCAAATCTTACTTGCATTCTCATCTGAGAGGCAATTTGAGAGAGGGTCAGGATATATTCAGAGATTTGTCTTTATGTATGGCTTGCTAACTCATTCCTGCCTTACCTGCAAGGAATATGAGAATTCTGGGTGATTTAGAGTATGAAATTGATAGCTAAGAGATCCTTTAGAACATCTGGAGATTTTTCTCACAAGGACATAAGTGAGAGTATATATTTATACCTTGGTTAGTGATTCACTGTACTTCAATGACACTTATATCAGAATTCAGATCTTAAATTTGTGCTCTCAGAAAACAAGTGTTTGATGAACTTGTTGTTCCAGCAAGATTTGGTGCACACTTCAACTTGCTTTCCTTAAGAAAGCACTCCTACTGAGAACAGTGTTGAGCATTTTACATATCTGATCTGAAGACAGCTCTTTCTGGGTAGAACAACTGTATGTTAGCTTGTAACAAAAGACTCTAGCTATATATGTTGTTTGCCCATTCATAAATCTAGACATCTCTTGATAGGAGAATATTCCTATAAATTAAGACCTAGTTTCCTCCTCTAAATGAGAGTGTCCTTAAAATACCAGCTGCCACTGATATCACCTTGCAGAATCTAAGATGTACGGGGAAATTGGGTTGGGGCAGAGATTTAGGCCATGATAATGTGAATGTCTGTGGCAGATAATTGAAGTGCAAGATGCAATAGTTCCAAGCATCAAAGCTCATACTCAGAGCATCTGTTTGCTTGGGCTTTCTTTGGCACTGTTTTTTCTTCCCCCATTTCCAAATTTCCTTCAAAAGCAGAGAGAAAATCTGACACAGTGATGACTGCAATGAGCTTGGAAAGTTCACAGCAGGAATCTGGAATTCTCATGTGTTGAAAAATAAAGCTAGTGTCAGTTTGTATCTTGCTGGTCTCAGTGGGCTCTGGAAGGAGGAACTGGAAGCTGAAATGAAATGTGGTAAGACATTAACTTGAAGTAAAAAAATTACTGTAGATCTTGTTTTGAGAATTAGAACTGTAGAACTGTAGAACAGGATTCCACTAGACCCGGCTGCCCAGGGCACTATCCAACATGCCCTTAATCACTCCCAGAGATGGGGCATCTACAACATCTTGTGGCAACTTTTTCCAGTACCTCAGTAAAAGCATTTCTTCCTAATATCTAATTTATACCTACCCTCCTTCAGTTTAAAGATATTACCCCTTGTTCTATTGATTATCTCTGACATGGAGAATACTTGCACTAAAGGTGTCCAAAGGGTCTTGCTCAGACCAGAGCACAGGATCATTGTGGAGCAGTGTGCAAGGTGAAAGAAGGAGGTGTTGGCACCAAGAGGTTTAAGAAATATTAGTCCATGAGTGCCAAGTCTGTGCCTAAGCCTAGAGAGTGTCCTATGCTTCAGCAAGAAGGTGGCTGCTGCCTGATCCAAAGATACCTTCCCTCTGCTCTTGCTGAGGGGTGATGCTCTTTAATCCCTGGAAGAAGATCTCTGCATGGGAGAAGGAGGCCCCAGTTCACCGTTTTCAGATGTGAATATGTAATGCAGACAGCCTCCTTTTTCAGGCTAAAGTAACAAAACCAGTTGTAGATTTACTTCCAGTCCTCCAGCATTCTGAGATAAGGGTTTGACAGCTGCACAGTTCCCAAAGACATGTCCTGCCCTGAGCAAACAGCATTTGATGACTGATTTTCTGTCATTGCTGATACTTGTGGATAAAAGCAGCTCCTGGGTAGTGATGAAGATGTAAGCTCATCCCACAGCCTCCTTTAAGACTGCCCCAATACCCAGTGCAGGGCATGGGGCCCCTTTGCTCCCCCACTTCTCAGCTCCCAGTGCCTGTGGCAGGATTCTCTAGAGGTCTTTCCATAAAATTAACCCTGCAGCGATGGTTCAGACAAGAGAGAGGATTTGAAAATGTGCTGCTCTTGGCTCAGTGGAGTTTTATACTGCACTCATCAGCCAGCTGTGGAAAAGGAGGCTGGAGTGCCCTCTGACCAGTAGTGGGGCTGCAGTGAGCCCAGAGAGGAATGCTGTGGTTTGCTGAGCCTCCTGTGGGAGGGCAGCTCTGAAGTGGGTTCATGGCTGCTGCCCCACGTGTGCTGGGCTGGGGTGGACATTGCCTCTGGGGTGGGCCTCAACCCTAAGGAGTTCCTGACAAGGAGCAAGGGCCAGTAGCCCAGCTGCACAAAGCCCCTTCTTCCCCGAGCTCTTCCCAAGCCACCATGCCTCTGGCTCTGCTGGATGGAGGAGAAAAAAATACTTGGTAAGAGAAGAGGCTTTTGGCATCAGCAGTTCATTGTTGCTGAGGTGTTGTGATATATGAAGGTGAGAAAACTGCGAGCAAACTGCTGTTCTGATGCTGACCAGCTGCACCAGACACAGTGAGGAGATGAGGTCTCACCTCCTGGCCCTGGCACAGTCAGTCACCACTGGGGAACATGGTCTGAGGGACAGGTCTGCATGGATCTGTTCTTGTCCCTTGGCATCCATGTGATGGCCATGAGTCCTTGTGGTCCCTGCAGGCCCAGGAGTGCTCAGGAGGTGTTTGGGCTGTGGTTGCCTGTATCCAAGGATGAACATCACTTTCCTCCCCTGGGTGAGACCCTCTTGCTTTTTTCCCCAAACCCAGTCATTCCTGATGCGTTCTGTGTTTATGATACCTTCTGAGAAACTCTTGCTTTAAAGCAGCCTTATTCTTAGCAAAAATAGACAGGGCCCAGGGAGAAGGAATGTACTAAACCTTGTAATCTGGTTGCCTTGGTAACATCTGTAAGAAATTATTGCTAAAATGCTTTCTGTTTTTTCATCTCTTTTATGGAAATACATATTTCTGTTTACTTGACAAAAGTGTGATTTATACCATACCCATTGTGGCCATTCTCCTGGCTATTATCTTGACAAACAAGTTTCCATCTCTAAAAAGCAAGGTTAAATGACTGTAAAAACAGATATTTGACTTCATAGTAGAAACTAAGATTTGTCATCAAGTAACTAAGCTTTTGCTAAGAAAAGCAAAAATCTTATGAAAACTTCTCTATTATTTCAGAGTATTATAATGCTTAATCACATTTACTAAACATAGGAATTCTTTTGAGAGGTCATGGTTTAGAACAAACATAAGATTGTTTTTTCTTCTGCATTGTAACATTCTCACACATTTGTAAGGTTTAGTTGTCAACCGTATGTCATACAGGGCAACAAAAAAAAGAAATTAAAGCATTATTGCTAGGCAAAACTAACAGCTGTGCTTGAGAATTGGCTGTTCCTGGGTCTAGCTCTTAGCACAGCTCTCACCATTCCCATTCAGCCCTTTGTGTCCTGGTAGTGGTTCCTCTGCACTGCATGAGCCGGGACACTTGAGTGCCAGCACACAGAAGTTCCCGAGGGATCAGAGTCCTGTGCTGCTGGGTAGGCAGTGGCCCCACATTTTAGGTGGTTCTTTGTATCCTCTGGTTTCTCACTTGTTTCTGTCTTTGCTGCCAACAGCAGGGAGTTTTCTGAGCCCTTCAAAGGGAAGAGCATCCCTCACTCAGTGACCCATTCAGTAACTGATTTAATTAATTTGAAACTAACTGTCACTTTTTAAACTGTTAATCAAGAAGCCAATTATCTGTTAACAGTCTTAAACACAACAGTAATCAAAGTGTTTCTCTGTTAAAAAATGTCTGGATTTCTTTTTGTTATCTCACAGCTTTTAAAATAAGTTGGAAATGTGTGTATTTTCTTTTAAAAAATACAGACCCTATATTAGAATTCCATTTTCTATTTTGGAATAGTAAAACTGCATATTTATTTTTGCAAGTATGTTTAGAATTTTAGCCTTTTTTATGTCTTATGGCCTTGAATCTCAGGGCATGGTAGAAGGTTTGTTAAGGATAAATCCTGCTCTTTTTATTCACTTACATAGCTGAAATCCTCATGCAGCATTGCTCTGTTACAAGTTTGTTTGGTGTACACATTAAAAAGCCTTATTCTAGGAATGTTACGTCTTTTATTATATATACATTGGTATTCCCAAGAGGTAAAGTAAAAGTGATATATACCAAAGCATAATTTTTTTTAATTGTAGCCATTAGTTATACAGCTGTTTTAGAACAATAAAAAATGTTCTTTAAGTAATATTATTTAAATTATGACTCCTAATTTGTATTGTAATGAAATCAGATTTTTTACAGGTTTACAAAACAAAGCAATTTTAAAAAATATGTTCATGCTGCATGCCCAGTCCTGTATATATTTATGGCATAAAAATGTTTTTTGAGTGCAGCAAGAGAATGATGTATGATAGCTTGTCTCTGGCTTTCTAAGTATTTAATTGAATTAGATCACTACCCATTTATCCAGTATTTTCTTCTCTTTTAAAAATCTCATCTGAGAGTGGTGAATAGTTGTTTTTTACTGTAATAATGATGGTGAGTCAACAATTTGATTAATCATGTAATTAAAGCATGAGTACTTCTGAGCACATCTGTTAAAGGATATGTCCTGATGGGTTTTTTTAATTCCTCATGTGTATAAATGTGTTTGCTTCTTTTCCATGGAAGTTGTTTAGAAGGGCCCAAAAGAGATGGTATATTAAGGTCCATCTCATTCTGTATCTCCGGTTTCAGTCTGAATGCATTCCTGACTACTGACTCCCCCCTTTTCTTTCCAGCTTCATAGTCTGCTATAAGCGAATACTTGCAGAGCCCCAGGCAGGTGTTTGCACCACTAGCAAAGCCATGTAAATTGCCAAAAAGGAGGTGCTTTAGAGAACAAGAAGAGGGCAAAGTGTGTGCCAAATTCTGCTGCCATTTAATCCTTTGAAAAATAAAATGTTTTGCTAGATAGCCTGTTGGCCAAAAGATTGTTTAGAAGTAAAGAAGGGCTGAGTGGTAGCACAGGTGGCAAATTCCAGTACTGACAAGAACTGGATACACAAATCCATGAGTATGTGAAGACACATATTAATCATACATTTCAGCTGTAAAATCTTAAGGGTAACAACGACACATCTAGAGTTTTTGGATGGAACTTTCAGGTTTATAATTTAGCCCACTATTTATCAATATATTAAAGTATGTTATGGCACATAATGAAGGAAAAGTGAATGGGCACCTGAACAAAATGAAGACAGGATCTTGGTTCCTGGAATCAGCTCTTCTAGTGTAATCTCTGCTTCCAGCAGTGAACACATCAGATGTATTTACACTGCATCTCTGCAAGAGGATATTTCTGGATATGACATGTGCTGTTCTGCACACTTAAAACATGAGATTCAGATTCTCTCTCAGTACCACGTGCACCTCTGAGAATTTCAGAAATATGTAATAGTGCACTAATGAGCATGGTATAAGAATCTAAATAGATCCATAGGCATATGGACAGCCAGATTGATCAAGGCAGACTTTATCACTTTGTCCCCAAAAATCCTTTGTGATTATCCTTTATGTACACAGTGGTACTGAAGTGTCAGCCCAGACAATTTCACTTTACTCAGTAATATTTTATGGATTTACTTAAAGCTTTTACTTGAAAACATGGATGAGTGTGCGTATGTTTTTTACAGAAATGTACTGGTGCTAGTAATATAAGCAGTTTTCATTCTGTTTTGAAAAAAACATTGTGAATATATAAATTATTTTTAAACTGGACAGAGGTGATTATGTGGCATATGACTGAAAATATATCTTTTTTAATAGATGATTCAGCCGCAGAGAGTTTTAATGGCAATGAGACCGTGGGACACAGTTCCAATGCTTCAGGGGGAACACACTGCAGGGAGATGGCAGAAAACAACAGTAATGGCAAAACAAATCTGGAGCAGGATGAGCAGCCTCTGAACCTGAGTGACAGTCCCCTCTCTGCTCAGCTGACTTCAGAATACAGACTAGATGATCACAGCAGTAATGGAAAGAACAAATACAAGACTCTCCTAATTTCTGATCTCAAGATGGAACGGGAGGCAAGAGAAAATGGAAGCAAGGTAAGATGCTTCCACATGGTCCAGATATGAAGCATGTAGTTCAGAAAAGAAATGGATTTGTCAGGCCAAACTAAAGGTTATTCCCAGCTAAGCACTTAATGTGATGAGTCTAATGTTTGTCAGATCATTACTTAAATGCCATACGTAGATTTGTATGCTCTGTTACACGTATATGATGCATATGTACATTAAGTATATGTGGATGTACATGGGTGAATACATATGTATAGGCAAATATATTGTGCTGACACACAGGCAAAAATGGTGTAGTTCTCCATCAGACATGAATTTTATCAATCCATTTATTTAGAAATGTCTACATTACCGATTTGAAAAAAAAAATTAAAGTATGTATATAATGTGATACATATATATATATGTATAAATATGGAGATATATATGTATGTATATTTACAGATGGCCATCTCATCACTTCTATTATGTATCTGTAGAATTTTTGTGGTTTAAACACAGCTGGCAACTAAGTACCTCACAGCCACTCACTCACTCCCCTCTCTGCCTTGGTGGAGTTAGGAGGAGAATGGAAGAAAGGTAAAACCTATAAGCTGAGATAAGAATGGTTTAATAATTGAAATAAAGTCTATTACTACTACTACTACTACTACTACTAGTAGTAGTAGTAGTGATAATTGTAATGAAGAAGAATATAGCAAAAAGCGAAAGAGGAATAAAACCCAAAGAACACAAGTGATGCACAATACAGTTGCTCACCACCCACTGACCAATGCCCAGTCAGTGTCTGAGCAGTGATTGACAGTTTCTGACCAGCTCCCCCCAGTTTATATACTGGGCAATATTCTCTGTGGTGCAGAATATCCCTTTGACCAGTTCGGGTCAGCTGTCCTTGGCTTGCTCCCTTCGAGCCATTTGTGCACCTGCTCACCAGCAGAGCCTGGGAAATTGAAACATCATTAACTTGGGGTAAGCACTGCTTAGCATCAACTAAAACATCACTGTGATATCAATATTATTCTCATACTTAATCCAAAACACAGCACTATACCAGCTACTAGGAAGAAAATGAGCTCTTTCTCACCAAAACTTGGACAAGAATTAATCTGTATGAATGTTAAGTGTGTATGGCCAAGAAAATTCCTACCAGTGAATTATCAACATCTGAAAGGAACTAATTTGGTTTCTTCATGATTGTGTTATGTGGGCACTTAACCTGAATTAAAACTGACAAGTTTGCTTTAAGAAGCTGTAATTCCCTGAGGGCTTTTCACTGTAGTTTCTATTATGTGGGTAAGGAGTAGCAAGGGTGTTATTTTGTAGATAAAGACAGATCTTATAGACTGGGTTTGCAGATTTCTAGGATGGTGTTTTTCATGAGGGCCTACAGTAGGGAGGGTGAAGAAATGGCATATGTCATAGAATTTACCCATTGATCTTACTGGCCACAGCTTCCTTTTTTTTTTTTTTTTTTTTTTGTATGACCAGGTGGTTTACCACTTTTACAGCAGCAATAATAGGATGTGAGTCCTGGATCCAAAGACTATTAACGCTAGCTGCTAGCCTTCAGTACTCTGACAACATAGATATACCTTGAATGGGCACATTTTTTTGAAATAGGAATATTAAAATCCTTAGGCATACTTAGAAAGGGATAATATATGATTGATATCTAGAGAACAACATTTAATCATACTAAGGTTTTATCTCTTATCTTCATTGCCTATGGAGTAAAAATAAAAACTTGTAATGATTTTGTAACTTAAGCGTCTAAGTTTTAGTGGGTAGAACAAATGGAGACTAAATAGAAGATTGTTAGTCTTTCTCATGGCCATTAAGCAAATCATGTATCCCAATACCTTCTCCATGAAATCTTTATGAAAAAGTGTTTACCTGTACAGAATACTTTTTTCCTCACAAGCTTGCATTTTATGGAAAATTTTCTGACTGGCTGTAGTCTCTGCCTGTGTATGAACCCCAGTGCTGGATTTACTCAGTGCTTTGAGTTGCACTGTGGGTCCCAAATTGGCTGGTATGAACGGTATCTTCTTTTGCTCCAGGGCAGATTGTCCTAATGAACCGTTTATAGGCCCATCACCCAAATATTGACAGGCACACGGGCTCTTTTGCCTGAGGTAGGTTGTTGCTTGTGGCATTGCTCTTGTGGCAATACACAAGTAAGCTTGGCAAAGATGGGGAGGAGTCTTAATGTGACACCCATTTATAGCTAAGACAAGAACATAGCCTAATGTTCAGTTTCCAACTTGAATCAGTTCCAACTCAGATGCAAGAAAAATGTATCGAAGAGTGTTAAAAATCTATAATGAATTTAGATGATAATCAAAGCCATCTCATTCTTTACAAATTTTGAGGCCAGAATCATCCCCCACATCAATACATTCTTTCACACTAGCTGTCATCCTGCCCACTCTATATTGCCAACAATATGCAGATTTATCTCCTCTTTTTTCCTGGTGAAACTCATGTTGATGTTTAGAGTTCTTTTAAGTATATGATTAATTAGATTTGCAGTAAAGATTATTAAATATAGAGTAAAGACTTTGGGAAGAACACAATCCTGGGATAAACAAAATTTGTTAGGGATTTGGAAACTGAGTACCTGAAGAAAATATCTGGTTTCTAAGTGAGGGGAAATATATTTCATTTATTGGGCTAGTACTGGAGGAAGAAATATATTATGCTTCCTCCAACTTCTTCAATGTCCCATTTAACCTACACAGATGTTATTCTCTTGGGATAGTCAGGACTGCGAAACTCAGAGGCAAAGGAATGGAACTAAGAAGATGTCTTGGCTGATGTGTTCTGATAGATAATTTTGTATCTGCTGCAGGACTTTGATCAGAAGAAGCTGTTGAGATAAAAATGGTAAATTTCCATCAATAAAAATGGATAAAAATTTCCATCATATTTTCTTTGAGAACCTGAGATCTAATAGGACAATCTTTCTTGAAAATGGTTACTTCTTTGTGGAAGTTAAATTTTCAGAATATTCATCTTGTCCATACCTATTTGAAGCAATTTTATGCTTATGCTATAGGGAAAGTTTGCTAAAATAGTGGTATCATTCTGCAAAAAATCTTGGATGTCAAAACAGGGATACTTATCATTTTCCTAAAATCAGACCTATGGACATAGAGGATGTAATCAGTGATTAGTAAGAAATGTAGGGTTTGTTTCTTTTAATAATAAACTGAGTTTTCTTGCCTGAAAAAACTCTGATAAATAACTGGGGATTTTAACCCTGTGAACAACTACAGTATATTATTTAAAGAATGCTTGGTTCAGTTACTTAAGAATGTGACTTTTAAAACTGGTGTTAGTGGCACTCTTTAAACAAGTATGACATTTCAGTGGTCAGTGTTACTTTGAATCCCCGGTTCAGGCGGTGAGTATGTGTGGTAATCTCTTCTTTTTACAAAAAGATCATGACCTGAGTTCAGTGGAGGGAGCTTCCAAAATGTAACAACCTTAAAATCTGATCCAAAATGTTTTACTATTCACTGAAAATTTGTTGTGCAAAGGCAAAATGGGTTTTCATAGTATTTAATGCATATATGTATATGTGTATGTATATATGTATATATATGCACTTTATTTATATGCTTTTATTAAGGTTATATTAGGGAACAGATCCTCCAGTAAGACCTAGTTGTTCACAGTAGCAGAAATTTCTACAACCATTTAGGGCTAAACTGAAGTTTGTGAAATTTTGCATAGCTGCAAAAATATATGCATAAGTTTAATTTAACTGGTCTGGGTCTTTGTGCTAGAAAACACTTGGAAAGTATTCATCAGCAAATGCTCTGCAAATGTGGTTGTATTAATTCAAACAGTTACATGCACGTATAAATTATTTTAGATCATTACTTATGTGTGAGCCTGGTGGGTTTTTGTATGACCAAGGTGAGGTCTCTGTAGCACTGAGATTTTTTTATTGCTGATTCTTCTGTTTTTGCTACTTCCTGTACCATATATTTTATTTTGAAAAGTTTTTATATAGCTTTATCTCTTCTTCATTATTTATTTCATTAAATTCAGCAAGCCTACTCCTTTTAAAAGATTTTGTTTCTTTTGCATTTGGATAACAAGGTTATTGTAATATAGTATGGGAAAACAGGGTTTTGAGCTCACCAGTCATACTTACATTATGCCATTATTTCACCTGGATTAATAAATGCTTTGTTATGTCTGTATTGCAAGGGGTACTCCTAATATACAAAAACTTTGTGGAATTTCCCAGATGGAAATATATGCTGCTGATCATAAATGCCTAGGAGATGCATTAAAATGAGGTAACAAGGACAACACACGTGCCCATTTTGTCTGGATCCCTACTAATTGTGAACAGTTGGTTTTCTTTCTTTCTACCAGATGAAATTTCTGATAGAAAGTTGGACCCCTCAAACCCCTCTGGGTGTATGGTAGACTAAGTTAATATGCATTATGTTTAGCTCAAGTGTGTAATCAGCTTCTTGAAGAATTGCACAAGATAAGAAATTTTTCCTTTAAGTCGGAAAAGTAAAGCATAATTTTAAAGTAGAGAACAGTAAATAATGATTGCTGCATACCAGGACCTTTAATGATAATACTGCATTCTAATGTGCGTGTCATTATAATTACAGCTGTTCACCATGAGGCAGAGCTTTCATGTAGGCTCTAAAACTAAAATCTTTCTGTCTCTCCTTAGTGCTGGGCTTTTGAAGTGTTTCTCAACCTTTTTGCTACAGCCTGATGTAAAGAACAGAGTTATTGTCATGGGCCACTGCCAGGGGCTGTTTGATTCCAGCAGTTGCAACTTCAAACAGTGCTGTAATGGATGTATCTACACTATGGCAGGCTGGCCTGGCATGCTGTCTGCTTTTAACACAGGCCTCACTCCAAGAAGGTATTTAAAGGCTGTAACCGTGTATGGCAACTGAAAGCCAGAGCATATATGAGGTCCTGGGTGAAGTTTGAAGTTCCTGCAAGATACTCTAGTTAAAATTTAGTCATCTTCAGTGGTTAGTCCAGCTGTAGAATCTTGTAACATCTGTTTTGCTGGAGCTCGTCATTACCCAGGGAAGCCAGGCCCAGCTGTCCAGGCAGCCTGACCTGTGTATGCAGTTTTACTGATAAGCTGTTGTCATCTGCTGATGAATCCATCTGGTTTCCAAAAGTGCACATGAATTTAGCCACAGATAGACACCATCTACAAGGAGCAAGGTAGAGTCTCAGTGTACTTCTTCCTCACTCTCTTTCCTTTTAAAAGATGTGATTGTATCATAGCAAAAGGTGGAAGGTCATTCCTTAAATCCAGTGAACATCATCACATCTGACATTGTGTTTCTGAGGCAAGTGGAGTTGCTGCCTGTCTAGTTCTAATCTGCCTGTGCTTCTGTCTGCAGATTTCCTTGGGGAAATGGCCATGGTCAGAAATACATGGCTTTTTCTAATGCAAGTAGAATCCTTAGGAATTGCAGTACACTTTTTATAGAGACTGATAGAAGCCTATTGAGAAACTTAGGAAGTAAAATTAATTTTAAAAAATTGTTAATAAAATGTTAAACAGGTGTGCATCTACTTGAAGCAGGAGTTAAGATGAAGACTTTGGGAATTTGCATGTTATTAAGAACAGTGTTGGAGATGTTGTTTTGGGGTTTTTTGATTTCATTTTTAACTTAATAATTAATTTTTTTCTTCCATCATCATTGATTATTTATATTAAAGTGGAATAATCAGGTTTCAGCTGAATGGGAGCATTGTCATGTGGTGCTTATATAAGATGGTTATCTCAGCTCTAAGCAGGAGGGAAGGTAGACAGGCTAAGATAGAAGTGTCTCCTCCTCTCTTGAGGATACCACTAAACTCTGCATATTGGCTTTTTTAGTACAAAGAAAATACCCTTTTGCTCATCTAGTTTATTTTGCTAAATGCCCAAGTTCAGATAATTAATCTGGATTGAGAGTTTAGCCAGTCAGAAAGGATCTTTTGATTCCAACACACCTCTCCTCAGAACTTTTCATTGTCTGCCTTGCTTGAAGTTGGATCCCATTACCTAGGTACGGCATAAGAAGAAATTAGGTTTTTTTGGTCTTGTTTGTTCTAACAGATACATTTTATTTTATTTCCATGGTCAGATAGAAAGTGTTCAAGCAATGCCATGTTTTACTGACTGCTGTTTTGTTTATGGAAGTATTTTAAGAGTTTGCAGTCCAGGGGTTTGACAGCCTTATTTTATGGTTTAATTTTTAGGACTAGGAAGAGACTTAGCATGAAATACTGTTTGCTAGTGTCATAAATAACTTATGAAGAGTGAAGCAAATTCTGGTGAAAGGTTTAGGCAGGACATGTTACTACAAGTAGTGGCATACTAGATTTTGAGCAAACAACAACAGGAGTGGGTCAGAAGGCAAAGCCAGCATTTTAAACACACTGGAGCAATGACATACCAGCACAGGAGGAGTCTGCACCTCCACTAGAGTCCAGTCTACTTTCAGTACTGCAATTGTAGCACGGAGGAGAGGATGGTGACATCTTCCAGCTTTGCCTTAATTGTTCCCCAACGGGTTACAGCATTGCTGCTTTACACTAAATCTGTGGAAATAGTTTGTACTGAGATTTAAAAGTAAAGATGAGAGAAGAAGTGAACTGAAGGCAGAATCCACCCCTGCCACCATCATGTGTAGGTGATGCAAGGCTACATCTTTAGTCTTGCATCTCACATCTTTGGTGTGTGAAGGCAGGCTCAAGTGTTCTGTTGAGATATGTATCTTCTTTCTCTGCTATGCTCAAGTGCAAAGGTAACTGGCAGGTCAGTGGTTTTCTCTTCTTGGGAGATGGATATACTGCAATAGAAGATAAGCCTGTTCTCGTCTCCTATGCATGGAGAACTTCAATGAAAGGAGAACAGAAAGTGTATGCAAGCAGTTTTGTGACTTCCTAATTTTTTTCTGCCCACTCACCTACAAATTATCCTGTTTTTTTTTTCTTCCGCAACAAATTGCTGCTTCATGCATAAGGGTTTTAGAAGTTACTCTCATAAAGTCTGATTCCTTTATATTTTACTTTACCATATTATCTGAGACCTTGATTTTACTGTTCCCTGCTTTTAGAAAACAAGCAAGCTGAGAAAAATCACAGTTTTCTGATTCTGAAAGTAAATTTATTTGTTTGGATAAAGCATGTATGTTCTATGAAGAAAAAGATATGTTCTTTTTTGCTGCTCCTTTGTAGGGAAGTTGTTAGAGGCCACTGAGAAGCTCTTTGGTACCAAAAACTTTTATGTTAGTTTTGTGGTTTAATAAGCACTGTTTAATCGCTGTTCAACTGTAACAACTTTGGGTTTATAGAGCACTGTTTTTTCCAGACTTGAATCTTCTGATTTTGGGGATTATCCATAATAAATGGCTAAATACATTATTGTTTTGAAGAGCAGGTTTTTCATGCCACTACAGCTGCATGGAAAAAAACCCCAAAAACAACCAGTATTGTGTTTGTCAGAAAATATTGATTCTGTAGCATTCTCTAACAGTCACATTCATCAAAGTCCTTTGTCTATGATACCATCGAGTTCTGTGTCTAATTCTTCCCACTGGAAGTTCATTTAGTAGCAGGTTTTCATGTTCAGTCAAAGCTCTTGAAAGTGAAATTGATTTCCTGCAGGGCATTCATTACAATGATGTAACTCCAGGCCAATTAAATGGAAGTTGATCCAGATTTACATACTGCTACTCCAGATTTACATACCTGTAATGGAGAACACAATCTGGCTCCATATGTGTATGAAATCCCAGCTAATGTAAAACTGGCATGGAAGAGAATGAGTTTTGATGTGACCTTTTATAAATTTTCTCAGAAGTTTCTTTTTTTAAAGGAGGAAGAGCACATGGGTCAAGTACCAGAAAGTGGTGCTCTTGATTCCAGATTGCATATGTGTTACTCACAGATCCAGCTGGCTATCCTCATTTACTTTTACCTTTGGAGTCTTTGGTCACTCATATTGAAAAAGAAGCACTTGTATACAAAGGAGATGCAGGACTTTCTCCAACTTGCTTTTAGTGGCTGGACATCGGTTCAGACAAGAGAGAAAACTATCAAGTGTCTCTGCAATCAAAGAGGTAAGGTCTGAAATTACTACTTCCCTCCCTGTTTACAGCCAAGAACATTTTATAACTCATCAGTCTAGGAGCACATGTCTTACCTTTCAGCCAAATGCTTGTTCACTTCAGCCTAGATTTGTTCCTGATAGACATCTTCAAGGCTGGGCCTTGTTACAATCCCTAACTCTTATTTTTGTGGGGTTTTTTATGTTGTGGTTTGTTGGGATTTTCCCCCCATTAAGAAGGAAGTTGAATTTTGTTGAAGTCCTACCACATTAAATGATTTGGTGCTCCTTTTTCTTCTTCTGTTATCACATATGCAGCTCCTCTGCCACCTAGAAAAATACTGAGAGCAATCTTGCTCTTGGAAGATTAAACACTATTTGATGCTAAATTGAGAAAGATATAATGGAGCAGCAATAATTGCTACCTATTGTGATTGTGTTTAGTCTTAATATTATTTACACTTAATGAACTGTCATTTTTTAATTTTTCAGATGCTGAGGTTGAAGAGCTGATCCTCAAAACTAATCTGTGATGAATGGCTTCCTATTTGGCTACTTTCTACACATTCAACTCCTTCAAAAGTATATTGTTATTCAAGAAGTTGATAATCATAAATGTTACTCCTAATTTTTTCTTTCTGGTATTGAATTATTTTCTGCATGCCAAGACAAGTCCTGAGGAAAGGGAGGAAAGAAGCCAAAGATTTTTCATCTTTAATGACATAACAGTATATTGATAAGACTTTAGAATAAATATAATTTTTATTAGTTGTCTTACATGTCTCTCATTTTCTAATCTTTTTTTTTCTTGTTGAATGAATGCCAGTAGTTGAATGTATTGCTGAATGCTTGATACACTTTCAAGCTGTGCTTTTGTGTGCTCTCCATAGCAATTGCTGGGAATAACTAATTACATTAGATTCCTGAATGCTTTTTTTGATACTTATTCAAGCAGCTGGATTTGCTGGATGATGTGAGAGAAGTGAATAGGTCAATTTTTTAGTAGAGGAAAGAGGGAAAGAAAAGCAGAATTCAACTTTAAAACTATTTGACTATTTTGTTCTGTTTCATATTTCCTTTTGTTACTTGCCTTTTGCTGCTTCAGCTTTTCTGGTTACTCTCCTCTGTTCTCCTCCATCTGCTTCTGAAGACTCATAGGAAGACCTATCTTAAATTTTGGTTTTTATGAACAAAATAATAGATATAGATAACAGTATTACTTACCAGAGTATAGGACTGTGAGGGATAAACTTTAATACTGAGTCTAGTCTTCTGTAAAGTGGAACCTAGATGATAGACATTTGCTCCAAGAGGATATGCAAGAGTTCAATTCACAATGTCCACAGAGTTCTGATTAATAACTTTCAGCCTTATAGAAAACAACAGTGGTGCAGCTGCAATATGCCACAGAAAGCAGTGAAGAACAGGAATCGTGGTTGATGTCCTAGATCCTTACAACAACAAGGGATTTGCTAGATGGATTTCCCAGATGGTCTCTAGCAGCATCTTATTCCCTGCAGAATGGGGAGTGAAAAAGAACAACTGCCAATAATCCCTATCAGTCTGCTTGAGGTTTTGTCTGCCATATGTTTCATCAAAACATCCTGCTTTGTATTTCGTCTCTAACAGTGACTGATTTTGAATACTTGAAAGAAACAATTAAAAAAACAGCATCTACATTGGTTATTGAGGCAGGGAGGGGACAGTGGTGTAGGTAGGCATTGAAAGCTGTGAAATGTTTGTTATGTTTAATAAACACAGTCAAAAGACAGCAATCAAAAAATTTTGCAAAATGCGTGGTAAGGAATAAGCCACTGACGGTTACATATATTACAGAATGGAATTCTTGCACAATCAGTAAAAGATCCTGGAAACTGGTATTTGAGAGCTGTGTAAACAGTGAACATTTGTGTTTCACTGGAAACTGATGAAAGGGTATAAAAATATACAGCCAAAGGTAGGAGTCTGTAACTGATGTGAGTTTCCATTTCATCCATGTAAGTGTGGCATGCCATGAAACATTTTAATACTGGATGAATTCCACATGCATCTCCAGAGTTTTCCCTAAGCTGCTGCTTTTTGGGGCTCACAGTGTTTCTATGAAATACTGCAGCTGTTGCTTGGATCCTGGCGTGGTACAACTGAATATTTCCCATATAGATGCTTCTTCTCATCAGCTGCTTTGGTCAGACTGTCATTCTCAGTGTCCCTTCACACCTATTCAGTCTGTGTTCTCCAACTCTTCTCATTGTGGTTATGCCATGAGCTACCCCCAGATCTGATGGGAAATGGTACATGCTGTTCTCTTCATATACATGCACACACACACACTATATATGTATATACATATATATAATATATATATACACATATTCATATTTATATATTTTTTCCCTTTGTCTGATGAGAACAGTCATACCCAGTGGCCATGAACCAAAGTATGGAATCATACAGATGAACTGGGAGCATACAAAGAGCTCATGTTGTTAAGGTACCTGCAATACAAACATAAACTTTGTGTACAGGTGCTCTAGCAGACAAGAGTGGGATTATTTTTCATGTGTGTTTTAATTAATATTGGGATGAAATCTTGAATCTTGCTTCTGACTCCATTTTATATTTTGGTAGAGGTCATGGAGTAATGTGTTTCCTCCTCTTGTGTTTCCCATGGCATTTGGGAATTGTCTGACTCCACCAGGAAGATCCCTTGCAGAGCTATTCAGAATTTCTTTCCTGTACCTTCTGCCACTGAGCTCCTGGTCTGCACCCTCTTAGGATTAATAAAAGAATCTGCATGAAAGACAGGGAAAGGTGAGTTGATTTCCTTAGGGGTTACCATGAATGGCCCCAGTATGGCCTGTCTTCAGTCCACAACGTTTTAGTGTGAGCTGTGTATTGGCTCTCAAAAGGACACATGGATATTCTTTGGGCCATTTTACTTAATCAGTGATATATGGGTTTTTTGGACTCCCTCTGAATGAATTTATCCTTGTCTCACTTTATACACTTAGTCATATGGTCTTAAAAAATCTTTTGCAGATGGAGCCCCGTGGGACTGGACCTGTTTCAAAAGCTGTATTAAATGACTAAAATAAAGGTTTTAAAAATTCCTGTTTCCCCCAGTGTGTTGCTTAGCAAGAATAGCTGTGTTTAGTGGAAAAGAACTTAGATGAGTCTGTGGCATGTGTGCCATCTCACACCCTCTTGGCTCAGCTGGGAGATGGAGGCATGAAGGAATGACATACAGGCATGTTTTGGAATATGCTGCTTGTGTCAGTAGCACCTTAAAGATAACAGTCTCACAAGGTTGATGCTTCTCTATGGTTCATTAAAAGTTTTATAAAATCTACCTCTATACATTCAACTAAGTGTCCACCCTGCCTTCAGAAAACACACAATATACAGGTTTATGTAGTACTGGAAAAAGATATTGGAATTCCCAATGGATCTAAATGAGTGTCAAAACACCAAGGAGCTGAAAAATTTGCTGCATAAAGATGAAATTACCTTGTTAGAGATAAAGCAGCCATGACTTCATCACAGATATCAGTGGTTATTGTCAATTGTTATCTCTTTGGAAGGCAGATTTCTCAAAAGACTCAGCAGATGAAACTTCTTTTTATAGGTTAGGTTGGAGTTGAGATAAAACATTTTTACAATTATTGTAACAAATCATTCATATGATACAAGTAAATCCTTACACAAAAATGTCTATGGAAGGTAGGTGTTCTTTTTATAAAGATATGTACTAATGAATCTGAAAGTATATGAGGCATGATTGTGTCATTTAGGAAAATGGTGACAACTATTCTCTTCTGTTCAAGAGTTGAGTGGTCATGTTCTGTGGTTCTGTGAATTGGTAGGAGCGTCTTGAATGCTTAAAGAGCCAAAAAGGCTTTTAGCATCTCAGACTGCCAGTTGCCTGGCCTAAGCTTTTGAGAAACCTGGCCTAAATATCTGTGTTTCATACTCTTAAGTACTTAGCTCTCTATACATCTGGTTTGAGATATAAACTCCAGGACAATATTTATTTTTACTGCACTCACTATGCCAATTCAAGATCATTTTATTTAGTATATGAGGTAAGTAGTTTTAATGACTATATCTAAGCTCTGTGGAGATAATTCTTTTTCTTAAGTTTTCCTTTTTTTTTTTTTTTACTATGAAATTGACAGGGAGTGTGCTGCTTTGCTTTTAGCCTGTTTTTCCATCCTATGTTTAGATTTCGATTTTACTTGATTTTTTTCATATTTAATGCATACTTTATAATGATATTTAGAACTTATATGTAGGGCTATTTATGTGAAATAGCAAATTTTAAAAAATAGACTGTGTAAGTCTACTGTTAACTGTGAGATTGTAGAACTCTTCTCTCCATGTAATGTAGGCAGTGGCCATCATGCAGCATCTTCAAAACTTTTGCTCCACTTTTTATTAGTCTTTTCCTAGTTGAAAGTTTTGTCCTTGAAATATATAGGATACTGCTGTGTTAATTTTTACATTTGTCATTTAACATCTATACTTCAGGTAGGTAATACAAATTTTAGGTTATTCTGTTTCTAATAAGATAATTCTGCATAATAACCTTATACAACATGAAAAAGTTGTTTATACCTTCATCGATATTTTAATTGCCAGAGGTTCCCATATCTAAATTCTTTGGATTTACATAGCATGCTTGGAATTCTGAAAACAAAAATAAATCAGCTTAACACTACATTGGTCCTGTGAGGCAAATGTGTTCTACCACTGTCTACTGATTGGTAAATACAGGCATAATTTCTTTCCCAAAGCAAATCAATTGATTTCTCCAGAAAAGCTGGAGAAGCCATTTGTTTCTTGTGTGTTACAGCTGAACATTAATCACAGTATGAATCCTTATCTCCAGACATTCCTGTTCAGTTAAGGTAAAGAGGCAGAGCCAGCTTCAACTGAGTAGCTATTGGAAAGTTTCCTCTGGTTTTATTAGCATAACTAAAATTCAAACCAATGTTTTAAAATGTTTGTTTTAACTTGGGCTTTGCTGGAACCGTGAGGAATGCATACATTGATAAATCTTTTCAGGCCTCATCATAAATATGCATTTATGTTTGCCCAAGAGAGCCTATGGAGTACATTATTAGTATTTGTGTGATTAAACCTTAATTGACCTAAAGTTGAATGCTTTGCTTAGATTCAGTCATACAGCTTACTGACATAGTGCATTTACATAATACAGAAGTTGGCAGCTGTGGCAGCTCATCCCGGCTTTAGGTAGCGGAATGGGATTCAGTTGTAGAGAGATGGCATTTGGTACCTTTGTGGGGACCCCAGGGTAATCTCTGCCCAATGTAACCTCTCTGGAAGGATGTGTCTCACACTGGCCTTGTGTGAGCTTTGCCAGCACTGTACAGTGCATCCTAAGATGGCAATGGGGCTCAGCTGCCTTTCACCTCATCCTCTTGTTCCACTTCAGGCTGTCTTGTACATCCATGTAGGCTTTTCTCTCAACTCTGGAGTAAGTTTGGAGTACTTTGGTACAAACAGCAGGTAATTCCACCTGCATTAAGGCTGTAATTTCTTTTATATGACTCAGGATACAAGACAAACATTTAGCCTCTGCACTTCTTTAAATGTGTCTCAGAACATGATTCTGGCCTTAAGGGTTGAAATTAATACAGCCATTAATTTGTTGGTTGAACTAAATACTGAGTAGCCTAAAGTGAGAGAACTGCAAGAGGATGAGGCTGTAGAAGTGTTAGAATATTCTAATTATCTGTAGCTATTTAGCAGGTTTTTTTCTTTTTAATTATGAAAAAAAAGTCAAAGTCAAAATAATAGTTAAGATCACTAAAGCATGGGACTTAAAATCTGGGTTTTATTGTCTGAAATATGAGTTTGTCTGTGCATCTGTGTACCTGTATAAAGCAAATTGTTTCACTTCCTCCTTAAATATTGCTTCTTACCATACAAACTTTATTTCACAAGTCTCTATTTTGTAAAGCTTGCTTGGCTGAGTGCTCTCCTGGTTGCTAAATTTATGTCCTGCCTAACAGGCCTGGGTACTTTCCATGTGTTTCTGGCAAGTGCTTTTGATAGTATGCTTTTATACACACACCTTCCAATTGCACACTCTTTTTCCAGCAGCCCAATTTCTAAAACTCACATGCTTCACCCATCAAAGCCATGTGTACACCAGGAGAACCTGAACATGGACACACCATTGCTGGTGTTACAGCAGCTGGGCACAGAGTTTGCCATTCACTGAGTTTTGGGCAACTGGTAACTGGAATGTATAACAGAAAACACAGATTTGAAAATTGAGAGCCTCTTTACTTTAAAAAGCAAGGGATATACAAAGGTGAGGGCCAAAATGAACATCTGCTAGTGCTCTGACTCTTGCAAGTGCTCTGCAAAGTCCTTCTGCTGCAGGTCAGAGGCAGGGTGTGCAATATCCTCCTTCTTCCTTCTTCTTTGAAAGGGCTTTGTCACCAGGACACAACATTTTCCCAGCCATGCAGCCATTTAAGGCCTTCACTTCATCTGTCTGTCCCTCCTAACTGGCACAAACAACTTAATATTATTACCCCCTGTCTCCTGTGGTGTTGTGAACTCCAGCTTAATCACCCCTTCAGGGTTAATCCAAATCAACGATATTGGGCTTTGCTACATAATTACTTATTGAGAGAATTAAGCTCAAAAAGTGGATCCGCTCTGTATGGTGATCTTCCCTTTGTACAGGATTATCCCAACAGATATCTCATGACTTTCTATACATCTTCTTACTCTTCTACCAGAAGCAGAAGTTTCCCCTGTTACCTCTGCTACAATACATGAAGACAACAGCTAATAGAGGAGACAGAAAAGCTGCCCATTCAAAATTCAGTTCATGGTCTGAGTTTTATGTTACCACCACTTTAGTTCAGTGACCTTTTCTTGTAATTGTTAATTTCAGGGAAAAAAAACAAAAAAACAAAACCCAAACCACTGAGAAAGACAATTTATTGACTAGAACAACTGGTGAGATTAGCAAGAATAGAAGGTATTTCCTATCTGATCTTGTGACCATGCATTACAGGTCACTGCTTTACCTTTGATAAAGTATCAAAGGGAGAAAAAATTCTGAAACTGAGGAAAAAACCAGCATAAGGTCATGCAGACTTGATGTAGCAAATGGTAGGGCAGGGCTGCTGGCAGCAGCAGGTCCCAATGACACAAGCAGGAGGTGTGTGCAGGTCACAGCTCAGTGCAGGAATGGCCAGGAGCAAACCAGGAGCAGCCTGGGACATCCTTGGCTCCCACTTGCTCATGGTGTTGTTCAGCTTCAGTGGGGCTCCTGGGAAGGGGCACAGAGGTGGAGGTCCCAGGAGAAGTGGCCAGAAAAAATAAAGTGCAATAGTGCAAGGTCCTGATGAGGGTATGGATTAATGACAGAAAGTGTAAGAACATTTTAATGTTGTTATGAAAATGGAATGTTAACCTCAGAGCCCATTCCTCTCTCACATGGGAGAACTTGTATTTACTCTGCAAGGGCAAATTTCCATGGGCTGTGCTTAGGCCACAGCTGGCTATCTTATAAAGTAGAGATGTTTTCTTTTCATTTTGGTGGAAAGGCAGATACAGGCAAGAAAAAGGATGGCATTTAATTTCCAAAATCAATGTGCCTCACTAATCCTATCCTAAAGCCTTTCATCCTACCAGGAAAAAAAGTAGACAACATCTTACCTTGAATTAGTTAATTGAGGGCAGTGCAGTTTTCAGTGATTAGATCAAGTGAAGAACCAACCATTTAACCATTTTTGGTGTGCAAAGTTAATGTGTAAATAGTGTTTCCATAGCTCCAATTATTTAAAGCCTATGAAACATGATCTCTGGAAAACATAGGCAGAAAGCTTAAATTTGGGTCCTATGATGGGTTGTGTGTCTTTCCCCCTGACTTTTGAAAGGCTGAATGGTAAATAGTAAAATTTTTTTATTTCAGTTTATAAACCTGGGGGTTTGCAGTTTTAATAACAGCTGGGATTGTCCTAAAACTCATGGGGAATGTTGATTAAGCATGTAATGCAGAATTTATTAGCAAATTAAAAACTACTGGACGGTCCATTTGTCATCCATGTTGTAGAACAGGGCCTTGGAAGGCAGGACATTAAAAGAAATATGTCTGTGCATAGCCATTCTGTTCTGATATTAGTTAACCTATTAGTCTCACAGGGTTATTTAATAGAAGCAGCTACTTGGAAAGCTGAATCTTTTAAAGATCATATTTTCAAAAGTTTTTTGTGAAAGTGATTTCATACTTTTAACAGATTTTGTATAATCATAAATTTATATTTTTTGCCTTCAGTCAAGATGTGAGGTTAAATTATGTTAAATAAATTTTAAAAATGATCTCCCATACTTATTCAATACTTTGAACTTCTTAATAATGCCACTTCTACACATATCCAGAAAATTAATAGTGTATTAGAGCACATAATGCTATGGAAGTGGCTAATAAATATGGGAGTGTTCACTGCATGGATACCTCCCACACACCACTTTGAAATTCATTCTACCTAGAGCCATAATTTGCAAGGTATTTGTTAGATCTTTTCAAAATATAGCTTTCCATAAAAATATGTTTAGATGCAAAGTGTTGTTTAGAGATTTATGCCAGACTGTTCCTGTTTTACTTATGTCTCAGGTAAAAAGTGTTATTTTTTTAAATCTTGTCTGCCAGGAGAGTTTTATACAAAAAAAGTACTGTTTTGCTATCCATATGGTGCATTTTATTTTATCAATGGAGAAGGTTTGTTGCTATTTGTTGTCTTGATTTTTTTTTCCAAAGGGAGTGCTTTATGCTCTGTCAGTTTTTCTGTCCCTGAATAACATTTGAATCTAATTTCACAAGGTAGTAATCTTGACAATGTTGAGTTGCTGTGAGCTGTGAAAATCTGCATTTGGCTCAAGTAGAAAGACTTAGGTTGCTGCTTTCATGAGGGAATTGGACTTTTGAGAGGCAGATACTGCTTGGGCAATGAGTGATCTCCCAGCCCTCCACAAGCCACAAAGTCCTGCCCTCTAAGAGTGAGAGAGATGTGGACTGAAATGGAGAATACATGCTGGTGAGATTTGGGGATTTAGGACATACATCTTTAGGATGTCAGGTTTCTTCAGTTCTACTTTTTGAAGATAAACTGGTTTAAATATGACATAATGGATATCTCTGTGTAGGAATCAGTGAGCAGATATTAAAGCTACTCCTTTACAGAGCTTGTAGAGGTAAGCTGTGACTGCCAGCATGAGTCATGTCTGTATTTTGTTTGTTTCTTGTGGCACTGTTGGAAGTATATACTACACAGAAAAATTCAGAGGCTTGGACCCATATCATTACATTCATCTAAAAACACTACTACTGCAGTTGCAAAATTTCTTGACAAAGCCAAAGAGGTCATGTTTGCCAGAGAAAATCAGTTTCTAAATGCTTCCACTGCTTGTATGGTGTTATTTTTTAATAATGGAAAACAAATCTATTAACATGCCACATGTGAACATATCTTTGTGTTCCAGTAGAGCCCTACTACAGGGAAGGGGAACTTAAGTTATCCTTGCCTTTCAGTTTTTAAAATTAATTTCTGCTCAGGAATTAATAAAACCTGCTCAAGTTTTCTGATCCATGACCTGGCTGCACAACAAAGCAGAACCAATGCCAGTTGCAGTGACAGTGGTGAGGGATGTTCACAGAAAACTCTTCTGTCCCTTAAATTCTGTACCTCTTGTATTTGAGTTTAGTAAAATGCAACAGATGAGGGTTACATTCTATGTTAATGTTCCAGAAGGATCTCAGCCTGTAGATCTCAGCACTTCATGCCTTGAGCTCAGGTAGGGCTCTGTGAGAGAGGAGACTCCTGAGCACACAGGCAGCTGCACCATGAGAGGGGGGCCACTTTCTAAAAATAGATATATAGATAGACAGACGAGTTCCTTTAATTTTTAAAAACATATTCTATTTTGTTATTTAAATTTCAGCTATGGAAGCTAAAGACACAATAGTAGTCACACAAAATAGGAAAGCAAATAGAAAGGGACAACAACTTATAAAATTTTGTCCAGCTCAGATCCGAATTTAAAGTTTTCAGCTAGTTCTCTTCATATGATAAGCTGACTTATCATAAGATCAAATCCCTTTTCCCTGAATTTAGTGTCAGGATCTGGAAGATTAAATAATTTGGGTTGGCGAATGATACAAAGCAGTTTTTACAGCTCTTCAGCTCTCCATAGTCAGGTATTGAGTTGAGTTATGATATCAATCTGAGAAAATGCACTGAGTGCTCTGATTTATTTAATTTTTCTGGCATAATTCTAGCTGGTTTTCCTCACAGAATTCTTCCTTCTACAAGAAAGTGTATTGAATGTGGTTTTTGACAAAGGTAGAGTTTTGCCCAATAGGATTTTGTGCTCAGCTTTATACTCTGCTGGGGGAGTTCTCCACTGCAGGGTGGTGATTTAGTTAGCTAAAGTGAATGTGTGTAACTAAGTGGTCCCAGTATTCACAACTCAAAAATTATCTTTCCTAATAGAAGGTAAATATTGTTTATTGTAAATGAGTCTAAGCCTTTACAGACCAAGTCTATTAGATGATCTTGGAAATTTCAGTGCTGCTTGATGGCTGTATGGATCCCTCTAACTGAGCTCCAAGTACCAAGTGGCAGAACCGTTTTGCAGTAAACAAAGTTTATTCCACTACAAATCACAGAGTACTGGGGCATGGAATCAAGTTCCTAAGTGCAATTTCCTTTCTAAAGAGCAGCTGTTCTGGAAGCTTACAGTATGCCATGTTATCCTGGAGGAAACTGGCTGATTCTCTTCTCACAAGCCTGAGAGTTCAACAGGCAGCATATAAAATCCCAGGGCTCATTAGTATATATTACTACATTGGTATATATTAGTATTAATATATACTAATACAACATTAGTATATATTTGATACACTTTTGTAACAAATATATACTAATGTTTGTACAAATTGGAAAGTCCTGTACCATCTTGGGCAGGTAAAATTATAGCTTACAAGGAGAGTTTCTGGTTTCTTTGGGATGGTACCATGAAAGCTACTACTCACAATAGAGATATTTAATGATATTCGTAGGGATTTAAGGGGCTACTGTGACCTGTCTGACTCTTCTGGGGAAGAGCATTTGCTCTTCAACACGACTGTGTTGTTTGCTAGAATTGCTGCCTGAGCAGTTTGAGCAGCAATTGTTGAGTAGCTCTCCTCTGGGAGTCAGGTTTAATGCTTTTCATAATATTGTCCTCCATCCTCCACCCCCAAAATGTCAGACCTGTCTTTAACAGAAGTGCAGTCAGCATAGATTTAGAATGGAAAGATTATTTTCTGTTGTTTCTGTTTCTTCCTGGTCTTTTTTTGTCTGTCCTAAGGATACATTGAACTGAAGAACTAATAGGTAGAAACTGCCTTTATGAGGAATTCTCCTGCAAAATTCTAATGATTGCTGTCTTGTGATAACCTCAAGCAATGCCTCCGGCTTACTCTTATGATAAATGTTTTAGTTATCCTTTTCTAAACAGGGAGGGTCAAATTTGATGCATTTCTTACAAGATTTACTTGATTTACGAGATGCATTTCTTTAAGATTTATTTGTAGTATGTAAGTAGGGAACTAATCAGTAATCTATTCCATCAGCTTCAGCTACAGACATCCCAGCTGCTCCTCTCTTACTCAGACCATTGCAGACTAGGAAGAGGTCTCCCCTGTGGTTCAGGAATCCTGTCTTCATCTGTCCCTGATTGGTCTCAAGTTCTAAATCTTCCCACCTGGTCCTTAAGCAATAATTAGGGCCATTAACCTGTGTCTCATTACCTGCCTGTAATGTCAACCTTAATAGTCACTGAAATATATTCCATAAGAAAAATGTTCACTAATCCTGATATAAACTGCTGCTATTTCATTTTAAAAGGAAAATAAAACCCCCCAAACCATGACAAAGGGAAAACTGTAGAATCTGGATGGAAACTGTAAGAGTTTTGGCAAAACACAAAAATTTCGCTAAAAATTGGAAATTATTTTTTTCCAATAGAAGTTTTATGTTTATGGATTTTGCCAAAAGCACAAGAACATGTGGGGCTCACTCAGGCTCTTGGCTTCGCTGAGCTATGATACTACCTGCAATTTTTAGACCTATTATTGTTGTCCCTAGAAACTCACTGATGGAAGTGTTCCTGACTTTGATAATGAAGTAAGGTTTTGTGGTTTTTTTCTTTTTCTTATTTTGCAATGTTAGATCTTAGTGTAAATTAATTCAGATCTTCTGGTTTGATTTTGGGTGTACTATAGAAAATGTTTAAATACTCTGTTGGCACACGGCTTGCAGAAATCCAGAGATTTGGGATGGAGCTTTCCTATGTTGCAACCAATGTTTCTCAAACTCTCAGAAACTCTGTCAAATCCTTTTAGAGCTTCAAAATAGCAGTGTGTTGCCAAAAATAATTTAATATTTTATTTGAGTCTTTCACCATTTTGGTTTGACTTTTCAACTCCCACAAAAGATATTGTATTTTTTCCAAAGCCACAGCAGCCACATTTTGCAATATGACTAGTTATTGGTGGTTATATAACTACATTCTTTTAGTATTTGGTTGAAAAAAGTCTGTCTTGCTACATCAGTGACAGGAGTTCTAGAAGTTCATGAATAGAACAACTTTGTAAAAAAAAAGCCATGTAGTAGCTAAGACATAGGCAAGTCCCTGCTCTGTTAAATCAGCTCTGCTCTGGTACTCTCAATACTGGTGTACTAGGGGGATTTGTAGATACTTATTCTGATTCCCCCAATAGTTCTCCTCCTCTAGAATGGCTGGGGAAGAAGCAGGAGCTTTCCCGAAGATGCCCAATCAGGTAATAAGAGATTGGTTGTGGAAAAATTAGAAAGAAGCTCTTTAAACTATAGCCTATAAATATACTTTATTCTTCTACGTGACTGAGAGTTCTCAGTTGCCTCTCTGTTTTTACTCTCTATTTAATTTTTGAGGTAATTTCTATTAGGGTAAAGCAATGTATTTTGATGTTGGTCAATACCACTGGGGATAGACCTAAGACAGACTGTATTTTAGCTAAAAGGAGAAAATAGCACAGGGAGATATGTGTTTCATGTGGTCTTTCAATTATTTCTTATCTTTCAATTATCCAAACTTCTATTTATCCAGATAAACCCACTGGAATGGAAGTGTCTGGGTAATTTATAGTTTCCTTATGGCTAATAAAGGTGCTTCTGTTGAAAGGAATATTATAAGCAAACATAATATTGGAAAATTACTGAGAAAGAACAAGCAGATAGTCTTAGTAACAGTCATTTTTCTCTCAGGGACTACTCTAAAAACAATGATTCTGGAGACAAGACCATGTCAAAAATAATTTGGAAGAAAAATATTTTAATTTCTTAGTTCATGTTGTAAATAACTGAACAGTTTGTTTCTGGAAGTCACATTGTTAACACAGAGCAAACAAAAAAGATCTTTTAATATTTCAGTGTAATAGAAGTTTTGTGTAAAAAAAGTCCTGTGCAACTGAACACCTCACATGTTAGATAACATTTTTTTAGAGTCAAACCTATGAAGCTCTAGCTTTCAGCTCTCCATTCTTCCCATAAAAATGCTGTTGTCCTCATGCTCCAAATAGCAAAATTGCACACAATGATGCCTTCCTATTATGAAGGGTGAAATTTTATAAAGGAGCTGGAAAGGCCAATTATGGTGTAACAAGGGGAGCAAACTGGTCATAGTCGGTCGCAAAGATATGGGTAAGATGAACAAATATGTGAGGAGTTCATAAAAATGAGGTTAATTGGATCTTGAAATAAATGGTGAGATGCTGGAATTGTATTTGGGAATTCAGAGTCTTCTCTGTAATGAGAAAAGAAGAGATGGACAGCAAAGTTCCACATATGTGACGATATGAAGGTTTAAAGGGGCGATGAGAAAGGATAATAGCAGTAAAGTCTAGAAGATAGAAAAACATAGGATTTAAGAGAGGCTGTGGAAAGGAAATGGCTTATTAATGCAAAATAATAGAGAGTTGGACTTCTATCTATAAAACCTGATAGCGAATTCCTTAGGATAATAGCTGAACAAGAGTATTCAGTTATGCCTCCTGTCTTCTATTTGAATTGAGGAGAAAAAATTAGGAATGCTTTTATTTATGGTTTCAAGTATTTCAATAACAAAATGGCATGCATATGCCTAAAGTATTTTATGTTTTCTAATGTGTTATTTATATTACATGTATTATAGATTTAATATACAAAGCCAAACACAACTGCTTCCTGAAGGCAAGTTCCGTGCTATATTGAGAACTCACAGTTTGCACAGGAATGAAGTGGAACTCTAATGCAATATTAGTTTCAAATATATTTTTAAGGGAAAGATATAGGACATGAATTTTCCCTTAATCTTTCAGGCTTAACTTTAAAATTTTTTTAATATATCAAATAAAAGGCATGCTTCTCATTCATACCAGTTTACCAAAAGCTAGTTTTTATGCATTTTCTAAAACCTTTGTTATATGGAGAATCAGTTAAAAATGTAAATGTGAAAAAAACATTAAAATAAAGTTCTAATTTAATTGATAATTTTGGAAAAAAACAATCAAACCCATTGTCATCAGATTGTGCTAATCCGTTTCTGTGTCATAGGAATAGTTTCTATAAAAATATGTATACACAATAGCACACAGGAAAATATACAGAAGAGCACACATAATTTGCAAGAGTAATTGCTGAAATTGTAGATTTTTGTGTACTCAGTGGCAGAGAGGGAAATACTGAAATGAATGAAAAAGAAGAAAGGGCTGGATATACAACTGGGGACAAGCAGAATTCTGTCAGCTTTAGAACAGGGTTTTATGTATTCATTAAAAAGATTTAGTAACTTTTACAGATGTGGAGGCAGATTTCTAGAAGAGAATCATATATAGCCAGTAAAGTGTTTTCATCTCTGCCTACCTCCTAACCTCTTTCCTTTCCATGCAGCATGGAGACCTTGCCAGCTCTTCAAACATGCAAGTCTGTCTTGCTCACAGGAGTTCTGTGGTTTATGGGTGTCTAATGTAACAACTGAAAGAATTACACAATACTCAAATAGATGTAAATGTCTCTAACTAAATGTAAATATAAAATGTAATGTAAATGTGAAAAATGAAGCTTCGTTTAAAAAAAAGAATTGCCACACTTCCATTAGAGGCATCTTTCCCTGAAAAGGTGGAGCCTTTTGTTTCATGTTGGCATTTTTAAAGTCACAAAGACACGATTTTTCCAGTTTTTGGTCATTACAAATAGTCACCCACAGTAATAAGCTTTCTATCACTGAATAACTTTTAGTTAGGTAATTAAGTGCCATCTTTGTACACTCACCAAGAGTCTCTGCTGGGACAAGCTTCCTGCAGTGAGTTCATGTGGCATCATCCTCCAAACCCTGTCCAATGGCCACACACCAGTGTCAAACCCCAGTAGGCACTGAAGCACTACGGTTGACTTTATATTTTTAAATGTTATGAATTATTCCTGCTTTAGTCCTCATAAAAACCAGTGTGGTTTCTCTTGGCAACAGTGGGGTTTCTGCACTGCTGTCTTTTGCATCTTTGGGGTATTCTTCTACAAATAAAGGGATAAGGTTTTTCTGCTATAAGTGTGGTAGAAATTGATAAAACAATAAAGAAATATATTTTTCATAGAAAGGCAGCAAATGGAATACATTTTGGAGTTTTGGGAGTTGCTCTTTGAGAAGGTTTCAAATCAGATGGAAAACATCCAGAGCAGACCAGTAAGAATGATTAGGAATCAGGAAAACATGGGTTTCACGGCATAAATTAATTTATTGGGAAGAGAAGATTGAGGGGAGGGTACATGACAACAGTCCTCAGTTGCTAGAAAGAGTCTCATAAAGAGGGAAGAGAATGCTCTCTTCTCCCAAAACCACACCTTTCCTCCATTCCAATCCATGGTAGATACATGAAAAAGAAATAGGCTTAATACATTTATGAAAGTCAGAGGTTGGTTGTAAGAATGTTTTAACAGTTCTGAAGATGGTGAAACACTGGTACAGTTTGTCTGGGGGATGCATGGCATCTCTGTCACTGGAAGTCTTAAGATTAAAAACTAGAAAAACTGTGGTCAGGACTGACCATCTGACCTTGTTCTGGGGCAGCAAGATAAAGTAGATGAAACTGTGATGTCCTCCCAGGTCTCCTGTTGTATGATTTGACTTCAGGTGAATATTGTTGCTGACTTGTAATGTTTTAGAAAGATGATGCTATTTCATGTCACAGCATCCTAAAAACAGGTTTTTAGGCATGAACCTTGACTTTCATTTTGATAAAGCAGTACTGCCTAGTACTTATTATTGCAAGGAAGAGATTAAAATAATGAACTCAGATCCTTCAAGAAAGGACAAAGTGGTCAGAATATCAGCATCTCAGTATTTTTAAGACTGCTCAACAATCATCTAAATGTTTGGGGAAGGAAATAATCTTGTCCTTAGCCTTGGCTTCATTTGTTCTCACTGAAAAATTTCTCATTGCCATCACTTTTTTCTCCAACCCTGAGTTTTTAAGCACAAAACATTCACCTGTGAAACATCTTACATCTACTAATGCTTCCACTCCACCAAGATTTAATCTTTCATTGCTACAGAGATGTGTATGCTCCCCACCATGCTCATACTTTCCTGTCAGCACAAAGGTTTTTGCTTTCAGGTGGTGAACTGGAACCAAGAACTGATTCTTGTCTTAAGCAGACTGGAAAATATTAGAAAAAACCAAATCCACAAACAAACAAGCAATACCAGAACCTTTTAACCAGGTTCACTTCTTCAGTCCAGTTTACTCCAGGACCATAAAATATATGTGTCAAGGTCTGTACAGGAATATGAATGAGCATGTTCCTGTCTGTCAAAGGTGGAAGCAGCCTTTTGAAAGGACAATGCAAGACCTAAAATTTGGTATTGTGTACAAGCTACAAGTTATCCTCTCTCTTTCACCCCTTGTTTAGCACTGCATCTGCTTAATAGAGGAGCAAAAGGAAATCCTTATTGGCTTTTGCACAACTTCAGAGTCAACACAAGTGGGGATTGTCTTTTCCTTCTCTGAATCAATATTCATCTGTGTAGAAATACAGAAAGGTAGAAATTCTGTTCTTAACTGAACTTCTCAAGCTCAAAGTGAGCTTTTTTCTTCCTCAGTTTGCTAATGAAATAGCTAGGAGAAAACACCTCTTTTTCCTGGTACTGTACACAGTCTTCAAATTCACAGTGAATTAATATGGATTCCTGCCATGAAACTTTCTCAGATTATTATTCCCCACAGTCCATTTAAGATGTTGAAGTTGTTTAAAGAAAAACTTTAGAGAAGATGTTGTAGAGGGCTCTCTATGCAATGCTTTCTTTAAAGAACAAACAAAACAAAACAAAACAGAAGCAAAAACCAAAAAAAACCCCCACCCCGACTGTTGCATTTTTGAGAAATATACTTAAGCCATTTTGACCTGAATTTGTTTCTTTCACAAAAGGAAATCTCAATGCTGGTGCATAATTTATGATCTTGGCATCCAGCCGAAACATATGTACATACTGAAATCAGTTTTGCATCTGTTTAACTTTGTGCACATGAGTAGTCTAATTGGATTTAGTCTGATGAAATGACACATGTGAGATCAAGTGTCTGCACAACAAGGATTTCAGTCAGTAGGTTTCTTTAGGGCAGCAGCTTCTATGCTTTATGTGGTGCCTGGCACATGGAATGGCTTTTTGATTATCTCAAAGCCTTCTGCATGCTATATAGCTGTAGTGACAGGTGAAACAAAGAACTACACGAGAACAAGTCTTGCAGCATAGGTCAGATCTTCTGCTGCATAGCAGTACAAAAATAGAAATTAATTCATTGTAACTTTCTTTTTTAAAAAATGTCTTCTGAGAATCTCTTTAGGTTTGAGGGAAATCACTCCTTTCTTTGTTACAGGCTACCAGGCTGCAGCTGTTGGCCTTCTGGTTGCCATTGGCCAGGTTAAACACTTTTGCTTACCTATGCTAGACACTGATAAGATACAGCTATCACCTCCTCTAGGATGGCACCTGAACTTACCTGACTGGGCAGCAATGTAGATGCTCATCACCTTCACAAGACAAGCTATCAGGGTATCAAGAACTGGAGTTTTGTTTTTGCTGCTCTTGCAAGCCTTATCTTCCCATGCCATCTCACATCTGCCATCTTGAACCCTGGCTAATTTCTTGCCCCAGAAGCGGTGGTGCTGAGCTTGCTACATTCTGAAGCTGTTTTTATCCAGAGGAAGGCTCTTTTGTTTTGTTCTGTTTTCACACTCTTCCTACATATGCTATAAGGGTCTAGGGAATGAACAGTGGTCTAGAGAGTGAAGAGACTCAGGGAGGGGATGAGAGACTGCAACTTCTGGTATTAGGAGCATTAGGGATTAAAAACTGGAACTTCAGGGGGTTGTTACTGTGAGAATATAGTCTGGGGAGGATATATAAAAAAAGAAGGCTTGGAATATGAGTGCTGTTAAGGTAAGGCAAGTGACTCTGAAACTGATGGTGTACAGAGAACCAAAGATGGAAATTAAAACAGGAAAAGGGGAAAAAAAGAAGCTGTAGTAAGAATATAAGGCAAAAAATGTACCTTACGGATGAATGGTTTTGTTTGTCTTTCCCTCCTACCTCACTGTCCAGATTCATTCTGTGGCTGGCAAAATAACCTGAAATAATGACAATTTTAGGAAGCTCAGAATGTGGTTCAAGGCATGCCATTTGAAATGTATTTTTATTTGAAGAATTATGCTCCTGACTTTTGGTGACATTAAGGGAGGAGGCATCTAAAAAAAGTGTCTGTGTGAAATTTGTCATGTAGCACCCGATTCAGACTACAGAATGCTTTGAAGCAAGAGAGAAAAATAGTGAAATATTACAGCATTAAGATATAGAAGTAAAATTTTGCTCTGATTGACCTAAATGTGAATCTGATGGCTCTGGTGGAGATACTCTCTGACATTTTTGTGTGGCTGGGGAAAAGCTTTGATCTTTAAGTTTTATGTTGTAGAATGTTAAGTTGTGGGAGGCTTTCTGTTACTGATGCCTTTTTATGGTCTGCAGTTTGAAGTGTATGCAGTGGGAACAGTTAACTGAGGACTTGATATTACAAGGGAAAATGCACTGTATTAACTTTTGGTAATTGGAAATTTTTTGGTCCTACAAGTGGATACACTTTATTGAGATGGTCATCTGTTTTATCCAAAAAAATGAATTTCTGCTTAGGGGAAAGTTCTGAATGCTGATTTTCAAACAGAATATGGTTTTACTACATAATTCTCAGAGAGCATTCAAAATGTAAACCTACACATCTCTAATTCATTCTGGGGTTTTGCAAGTGAAACCAGAACATAATCATGTCCTTATTTTGAATAATTTTTTGCATCTCTTGATAATATTTAATATTCATTGGATGAATACCAGTGTTTCCTACTTGAATCCTCTTTGCCTTGAAATGTTTAAATTTTAATACTTTAGAATTTTGTTCAAATCAGCTATTCCTTATTTACATCTTGATTAATACAAAAAAGTTAGTATTTATTAGAAACTTCTGTAGGTAGTACTTACACAAGGCTGTATGGCAAAGATTTCATGTTAACTGTCGTCATCATAGGTAATTAATTCGTTAATAGATTTACTGAATTTGCAGTTGGTCACATTTTTTAAATTACTGAAATTAATATAATCCTGCATTGTTTGCTCTTGGAAAGATTAGGAGCACTTAATATTGAACAAATTATAAAAAGAATTAATGGAATTCTTGAAGTATTTATAAATATTACTGAGCATTTATATAATACCAAGCATTTTTGATAAGTAAGACCTTATTTTTGCTGAGAATTTTTACAAGCATATTCTTTTTCTCTATTTGCAGTCCCCTGCACATAGCTATTCAAGCTATGACTCTGGCAAGAATGAGAGTGTAGGCAGAGGTGCTGAAGATCTGTCTCTGAATCGAGGAGATGAGGATGAGGATGACCATGACGAGCAGGAAGATCCTGAGAAGGTTAATGAATCAGATGGGGTAGAAGCTGAGCGACTGAAAGCTTTTAACGTAAGCCCTCTTGCACTCACCTTGTTTACTTCCTCTGTTCCTTTTGCACTGTTGTTTTGGGGTAAGTTTGACAATATTAAAGGAATATTAATTTGCGGGATTTATTTCAAGTATCATTTTAATGCACATTAAACTCTTGCCAACAGACGACAGATTTGCTGTGTTTCATTTAGAGTTTTGAGGCAGAGTGCCATCTTTACCAGAGAGGAAAACAAAGCTTTGTTCTGTATGTGTGCATGTGTGACCGTGTATGTGGCTGTGTGGATGTGCATGTTCACCCATTGAATGGAAAGAGGCTGTAGCTAGTTTTGTCAGGAGACCATTCCGGTGGTCAGCTGTTCTCTACTGCTTTCCCAATGTATATAATTATGCATGAAAACACAAGCAATTGTTCAAACAAAGAAAAAAAATGTGAGTCAGTTCAATAAAATGATTAGCAATCACAGCTTATTGTTAATAATGGAACTTAAGTGCCTATTTTCAGTCTGTTCTGGTTTATCTCACAAGTTCTGTATCCTATAGACTATTCTTTTCTTGTCTATTTTTTTAAATCCAACCCACCCCCACCCCAAATAACCCTTTAAAGAACTGTTTGCTTTATATTTCTGGCTTCCCGTTACAAAGCTCTTCAGTGGATAGGAAAAAGAAATGTCTTCCTATCAGTAATCAAGCCAGGAAGCTAGGAAGAGAAGAGAGCTGCCCTCCAAACCCATCTCCTCTGTCTCCCTCTTGCCAACAGATGTTTGTCAGGCTGTTTGTAGATGAAAACTTGGACCGAATGGTCCCAATCTCTAAGCAGCCCAAAGAAAAGATCCAGGCTATCATTGACTCATGCAGGCGACAATTCCCTGAGTATCAAGAGCGTGCCAGAAAACGCATACGTACTTACCTCAAGTCCTGCAGGCGGATGAAAAGAAGTGGTTTTGAGATGGTGAGTTTTGACTTAAAACCCAGCCCTAGTTTCCATCAAAACCCCATATGTAATCCATGGCACTATTTTGTTTTCATCTTAGCGTCTTTATTTTTTGTTTGGTTTTTTTTTTTTTTTTTTTGGTAATACCAGGTCAGAGATTTCTTTTTCCCTCCTTCATTCTTCCTGAATTTATTCCCCTTGATTTAAAAGTGCTATAAGAAAGTAGAGTTCACAAAATGAATTAATATGAATCTATAGGAAAAGAAGAACAAAGCAAGGCATAAAGAGGGAAACTGAACTATGGACTATATAGTGACTTGTCCCTTTAAGTTACAGTTACAGATTTTTGCCTGCAAAAGTCTTGCTGTAAGATGGAATTTTCTCTAAGATGCCTCTGCTAGCTAGATTCCAGTGAGTTCTGTAAAACTGAGCCTGCCTGCTAGAGAAAGGCTATACTCAAGAAAATGCCCAGTGTAGTAACATCATAGTGGCAATGGCTTTGCCTTTGGGTGTTTTCTTGTATGCCTTAGCTAATTACTTGTAAGTGAAAGTTGCTCCTTTGAAATCTTTCAGTTGATATATAGGTGCGCAAAACATGTTTAACAGTTCTAAAACACAGACATCAAACTTACAATTTGAGCATCCCAATTGAACCAAAACTCATGAAGATTATCATGGTATACGACTGACAGTGTTTTCACACATGGTTACTTTAATATTATTCAGTAGCACAAAAATGGGTAAATAAAGTCTTCTCACTAATTGGCAGCTTTATTATCTCTGGAAAATATTTGTATTTCCAAAATGGAGGGAAGTCAGAAGGAACTAGATAGTTACACACCTTGTGTTTAACGTCTTAGCTATCTCTCTGGCCTTTAGATGACAACAAAAACACCTCATTGTTGCAAGTAGATATCATTTAGTGATTAAACATACCATTTTTTAATGAATCATCTGCAAACTCATTTATTGCATTAAAAATTATTGGAGATGATTGCATTTTACTGTTTTTCTGTTTCTCTCTGTCTTTCTCTTTCCTGCAGTTTCTGCAGAATATTCATGAGTACCATATGTTGTTTAAGATGGTAGCTGATAATTTTGAGAACAAAATATCAGGCTTATTTGTAGGGTAAGGCCACTATTTGATAACACAAAAAGTAAAGACAGAAACTAAATTTTTTGTGTGTGTTTGGGATTCTAATTAACGGCAAGGTTTTTATTATTTGAAACATTGGGATGACACTGTTTCTGAACAATGGAAGCCCAGATGAAAAAAGACAGGTAGAATAAAGGACATCTGTACAGACAGAAGTGCCAAAGATTGACTGGTGGTGTATGTGACAGATTGTTTAGCTCTCCAAAAGAAAAAAAGGGGACAAATAGAAAATAAATATTTCCTACAATACACTAAGTAGCATTAAATTGCATCTACTCACTCTGTCTAACAATAATTCATCAACATCAAGTTCAGCTTTCATGAAGCCAAATATTTTATTTTGCTCTACTTTCAATTGAAACTACTTACAAAATTAGCCGATGCTAGCAAGTCTCCTCACTGTTCCAATTTATGGCCTTATTAATATCATTTTTCATGCTGATGAGCAGTTATGTAAACTGGCTCATTTTTGTCATCTGAAAGACTTGTGCAACTGTTTTGCAATATGAGCAAGGGGCTACAGTCTGACCCATAAGAGCTGGGTTGGCTTGACTTCAGTGCACATTTGTAAATGTTACTTTCATAGGAATAAAGGTTGCGGGATCAAATTTTTCCCTGAGAGGGGAAAAGGAACAGAGATTATCATGAATATGATACAAATAAGCAATCTTTATAGTTCAGAAAGATTTCCTGGTTTTATAATGTTTCATGACAGTTTGTTATGGGCTTTTCTTCTTTTTAAACAAACAAATCACCCTTTAAAATGTTGACTTTTTGCCCAATAATGGAAGTGACAAGGCACTGGGACTCATGCCAAAGACTGCAGCCCTCTTGGGCCTGAAGGGATGTCTGTCCTGTGTCCCTGTTTGCAGGTAGAAATACAAGCCAAAGACTACCCAAAGTCTCTGGAGTAGCTCCCATCAATGTCCTAAGAGAATAAGTAGCATTTTATGCATATGTCTTGAATAATTCTGAAATTTAGTATGTATCCTTTTGGGTTTTAAAATTATTTTCTGATTTCCAAGTTACTGTTCATCACCCCTTGATTATAGGCATTTTTTAAAATGCTACCATGGACAGAGGCATTTGACTACTTGATTGTTTTAAATGTCCTTATCATTTTGGCAATGGAGAAGAATCACCTTTTCTGGATAATAACATTTGTTCAAAACAATAACGAAGGGACAGGATGGTGTTGTTTTGAATAAGGGGCTACCCTCAAACACAGCAAACCAGAATAATGATCTGCTCAGCAGCAGTACCAATACCATTGTTATATTAAATAGGATGTCACATAATAGCCTCCACAGGAGATATCTTTTGCTACACACATGTTAAATACAAGTTTTTTATTTTGTTCGGGTTCAAAATGCTACATTTTGACCATCTAGTTGCATGAGAAAAAGAGAATATTCTCTTTTACAGCATATGACAGTTCAGACTGTGTGGAACTGTGCAGTTATCTACAGTGTCATACTGTAAAGTGAAGGGAAAATGTAAACACTATGTTAAATTAGTGTAAAACTGCATGAAAAAGATGAAAAAGCAAGCCTGGAGCCTGATTCTGTCAGTTATTTGCCGCCTGTAATCCCAATGACAATTCTTGCTGCATAACAGGCCAGTTCTAGCTTTGAGGCAATAAAAAAGGCTCAGTCTCATGAGTGCTCATGTTGTTAATTAACATGATCCTTAGTATTATTATGTTTAAGAGATTGCTTATAGTTATTCTGCTTCTCCTTGTGACAGATAGCTGTCTGTGGACTCCAAGGCAGCTTGCACAGCTTTTTGTTACAAACATGCCTTTGAGAAGCTCCCTTTCTACGTTGGAAATGCTCTGCCCATTTGACTGTGCAGCTTGTAGTTGTGCAGTTTTCATTCTGACACAATGATATACCTCAATAAGGCACTCAGTTTTTCTCATGAATTGTAAGATTGTTTTTCTCCTCCCATTGTCTCTTGCTAATGGACTGTTGAGAATGTTCTCTTACGAAATTCTATGATCTTGCTCAGAATCTTCGTTGGGAGGGAAGTCTGTCAAATACCGAAATCACTGGCTTTTGGATGGGATTTCTAGGTTGTGCTTCTGCCTGCATTGTGCTGTGTTGCTTTGAGAACTTAAAAGTTTTTGATATACTTAAAGAAATTATTTCTTTTTCTCTTCATTAGCCCAAAAACAAAAGAAAAAAGATTACTTCCTCATTTTCAAGGACTGATATGAATTGGAATTCCTGTATATATGTTAGGTGTTTTGTGACCTCTATAAGCTATGCAAGAGGAATTTTCTCCCTGTAATAGTCACATGGCCTGTTTCACTGTTTTTCAAATCCTTTGTTTAGACTTGTCTTCTGTGAAACAGAACTGCCAATTAAAAAGAGTTAGTAGATAGATGCTGTAGATATGTGGTATGCATTTATTTAGTTATAGTCCAGAAAAACTTTAGATGCTAGAAATAATCAAATGAGGTTCAATTTTCTCAATAGTTACATTTTCTTACTACTTTCTGCTTCCTCCCATCTTCATGATCTCCTATGATCAGTCTCACTGTATTCAGTTTGAAATTGCATCTTACAGCCTCTTTTTCAGAGATGTGCCATTTTTCCTGTGAGCATCCCGATGCAAGATCAAGATTTTCTCGTTCACTAAGAGATTCTTCCTTTATTTTAAGCAAAAGGAAACCCTCCTTATAATACTACCATAATATAAAACAATAGTATCAAAGACCAAAGTGTTCTGTGTTGCAGGGAAAAGGCTAGTCATAAATGCTTTTCATTGTCCAAAGACAAGGTTCATGTGTTGGAGAAGAGTCACACTGTGCCTAAGAACTGATTTAGGTTCTGATTTAGGTCGCAATGTCATTCATCCCAGCTCCTTCTGCTCTCTTGCCAGCCTCAAGAACAAGTAACTAAGCTCTGCATCTTTCACTGCTGCTGTCACTTGGTTGTGCCAGTTGGCTGAGGGAGGTGTTTCAACAATTTGAAACTGTGCTCATGTCGATCAAGGTGTTTTGAATGCGTCTAGTGTCTTGTCATATGTCTGTATGGAGACTGAGCAGCTTCGGGGGGGCTGCTTTCCAGAAGGGGGATGTTTTCTGAAATCTGCTTCATTAGCATTACTTGGGATAGGTGTCTAGGTTCTGCTTTTAAGTTTTAGAAAGAGAAATCTTTCAATATTTGCTGAATTTAGTGCTGAAAACCCATGCTGCCCTTGCAGTCATGTGGGTTTTCAGTCCTCCAGGCTTTTATGTCTGGAAAGGTCTTAAGCATTTTCAGGAAAATGAGGATCTGTGGATTCAGGGATGCATATCTAATTGATTAACAAGCTGGGAAGCATTAAGAAAATTATCACAAGAACAGTTACATGAAGATCTAGAAATACTAATAGAGTTATTGCTTTGTATTATATCCCAAACTCTGTCAGTTAGGCACTTCCCTTTCTAAGTATCTCATCCTTTTTTGATAGTAGTTAACTTATTTAGGTCTGATGGGCAACTTGGTTGAAAAAGGCCAAAGCTACCAAAGCTACTCTCTGATAAACATTGACTTTTACCATTAGATCTCATATAGTCTTGAAAAAATATTCTAGAAACAGTTTTTCTAAGGCTCTTAGAATATGTTATTCTTTTTTTTTTTTTTTCACCACAGAACAGTCAAGTGAATATTCGTGTGATTTTTAAGAACTTCCTCCTAAATCTTCCTCAGATAACTTTTGCTTTTTAATGACTTTTCAAAGTATAGGCAATTTTGGAAAAGTAAACAGTGGAAGAAGTAACGCTTCTTCCATCAACCTTGTAAAATGTGAAGAAGTTAGCTTTAAACAAGGCATGGTATTTGGAAAAAGAATTAAAACTAAAAGTTAAGAATACCTACCAACCTGATAGGACTTACTCTTCTACATCCTGTGAAAGAGGAAAATATAGGAATGCAATTTTAATGTTTGTCTCAATTTTCTGTTGAATTTAGAATAAAACTAATCCCCTCTGAAATGGCAATAAGCTCTGATGTAGAACAAAATCCCCTTTTTATTGGAAAAAACCAAAGAATAGGTTAAAAGAATGTTCACTCTGTTTACCTGTAAGCTTGAAATCAGAAAATAAATAGTAAATATTTCAGTGGTTTTTGATACTGTGATTCTGACTTAAATTGAGAGCTTATGCTGCAATGTTACTTGATTACCTGGCTGGTGCCAATGGTTTCAAGATAGGAAGCCAAGTCAGTATATTATTTTAGGGGAAACAGTAAATAATGTTAAATCACGCTCAGGTTTCCTAAGTCCTTTGGAGTTTTGCTAGTAAAATGATATCAGTGTTCAATACAATCCTTGCCTGACTCTGAAGGAGTTCAGTCAGCAGGATGATTCCTGGAGTTCTCTGTCACTGCCAGAGAAAATACCAGATAAATCTTGGATAGAGATAATTGTGCCTAAGTTTGTTAGAGAAATTAGGTGACTTTGGCTCCCTCAGCAGTCAGTGAAGCACTTAGATGAGCCAATCTGGAGAGGCTCATTCTCAGCTGTCTCATGAGCAAACAATAAAACAAAAAAGAAGTCTGACTGACTACTTTAGACAGAATACTTAATTTTTATGTAAATAGATGGATATTCTTGCTGTTGTTCACATAAGTAGTTTAAAATTTCCGCCAGCCCTGCTGAAATTGCTCAAATAGGCAGAGCTGGACTTGGTCCCATATGTAGCATAGCAGCAGCAACAGCAGCACGGTGGTTGATTGGAAAGAGTAATTTGCTAAGCTTTTAGACAGGAATACGGATATGTTAAGGTATACTTGGATTTATTTAGGTGCCATCATAAGCAAGGTACAGTGTTTCAATTCAATGTATTTCAGAGCTGAGAACTTTAAAAAGTGGTTTGAACATCACTAGATGTTTCAAAAAGCCTCTTCTGCCATTTAAGAAAATATTTCTAGCTATTTCATTGAATCCTCTAATAGGTGTTACAATTGGGTATTTATCACACGAGCATGAGACTGGGCAAAATATATCAAATCCAACTGAAATGCAGGGCTATAGGCATTAAAATGCCAGTCCAGTTGTTCATATTCCATTATTCTGTACTATCAATTCATAGAATCATAGAATTACAAAATGGTTTGGGTTGGAAGTGACTTTAAAATTCATCTAGTTTCAAACTCTCTTCCATGGGCAGGGACACCTTTCATTAGAGGAGGTTGCTCAAAGCCTCACCCAACCTTGCCTTGAACACTTCCAGGAATGGAGCATCCCCAGCTTTTCTAGGCAACCCAATCCAGTGACTCACCACCCTCATAGTAAGGAATTTCTTCCCAATATCTAATCTAAATCTATCCTCCTCCAGTTTGTGACCACTATAAAAGTACATCCAATGTAGTGCAGTACTGCACTTCATTCAGTCTTTAAATTCAAAAATACTCTGTGGAAGGGTTTCTGAGTCCTTTGCTATTGTGCTGTGCAAGACAGTTCTGTTATATATTTCACTGCATTGTTCTGATTAAAAACTCTTATTTGAAGATCATGTCTTCCCTGTCTTGTAATCTATTTTGCATGTTTTCTATGAAAAAGTGCTATTTAGATATTGCTCATTGTAACAAATATGTTGGGCATTTTAGGACATGGTGTTAGATCTTAATAATTTATAATGAAAGAGTTGTGGCGTATTTGCAGTATTTAATTTTGGAAATGAATTGGTCTTGCAGTACCTGAGAAAAAAGCTGGCATGTAGGCAAGCACTAGGCACTATCCAGGTTTTGGAAGCCCAAGATGCAAAGAAGTATTTAGTGGTAACTTTGGAAAAATTCAGTTACTGTCAGTGAGGCATCTTAGGCATTCATGTTCAATTTTGGATGCCAAATCACTTTAGAAAATTTTAAACCATTTTTTTTTTCAAGTTTGAGTGATAGTTAAAATACTTCCTTGTTCTCACATTTATATTAATTTCCCAAGTAGCAAGCAATAGGAGTAGGGGAAATGGCCTCAAGTTGTGTCATGGTGGATTTAGATTGGCTATTAGGAAAAATTTCTTCATCCGAAGGTGAAGCATTGGAAGAGACTGTCCAGGGAAGTGGTGGAGTTTCTGTCCCTGGAGGTGTTTAAAAGAAGTGTGGAGGCAGCACCTGGGGGCGTGATTTAGTGGTGGAGTTGGGAGTGTCATTTTAATGATTGGACTCAATGATCTTACAGGTCCTTTCCTGGTTTTTTCCAACCTAAATGGTTCTGTGATTCTATGATCTATCTTAGGGTGTCTACGAACAAAACGAAGTATCTTGCGTGTTTATGTATTTGCAACTGTCTGAAAGATGCAATTTTTGGTGTTAGTTTGCCTAACTTGAAGGTAGTATTTACGCAGATGTCAGCTTATGGTGTTTGGCATTTCAGCAGGTGTACATGTGTGCCCATTATCTGAATTTTTTCAGAACTGATGTAACATGTAAAAGTATGTAAACCAAACTTTTGTACCACAACTTTGGCTTTTATTTACACTGGATCTCGGAAACACGCCAAGGTAGTAACTTTAGAGACAATGGATTTCTAACCATGGGTGGACAGCATGCACAGTAAATTGCAAAATTCTTTTTAGTGACTATACTGCTCCTAGTGGTTTAGACTGAAATATAATCAGTTATCTAGCATATCAGTAATTGGTAAATTTATGCCAAAAATGTACATAAGAAATTAAAACATAGAAGTTTTTTAGATTCTGTGTAGAAATACAGGAATTATGTGGCTATGCCAGAAAAGGTATTTGGTGTTTCACATGAAGATACTGCAAAGGTACCTCACTTTAAACAACAAACTTAATGAAGCTGTATACAGTTGTTATAGTGAAAATGCATATTTTACAGCATATTGGACATGCTAGTCTCTCCTTTCTTAAAGAGTCAGAGATTATACCAAGAGAGATAATTTCTTGATGAACTGGGCCAAGGATTTCTGATTTCAACTACTAAAAATCAGTAACCTTGCAGGACTACTCTGTAACTCCAGAAAGGCTTGTTGTAAGATGCTTTCATTGTTGATACCCAGACCTAAGGAGCATCTAAGGAGTCTTCATTAGGTTTAACATACTTTAAGGCAAAACAGCACTTTAATTAGACTAGAAAGAGGTATTGACTAATTTGATTTTCCATTAGGCAGCTTCCAAAAGTATATCTGCCAATGATTTATAAACTCTTCAGAAAAAGAGATGAGTTTATAAAAAGTTCAAACCAATTTGAACAAAAAATTATTTCTCATAAAAGCATGCAAAAGTGCATATCCAATGAAGTGGTTAAGTGTGCATGTTGCTTTGTTGTCATTGTTGTCATCTACAGGGCTCTGTGGTGGTCTCAAAATAGTTTCAAATATGGGAGGACTGAAGGTGGTTGGCCATCTCCCATGGATTACTTAGGGAATTCCAACCACTTCCTAAATGTCAGTCACTTCAGAAATTGTTATAAACAAAGGCATCCGTGTGCACATGCAATCTAGCAGGTTTTCCTTACATCATTATAAAATTCTCTTCACCTTTGTTGTGTTAGAAGCTGGATGTTAGTTGTGTGTCAGCTGAGGAGATGTAAAAAAACAAAACTGGATGTGTGTTCAAAATGTGACTCCTGCTTTAGTGCAGTCATGAGCAGTACCATGTTTCCAAGTAAATACAAAGCAATTCTTTATACTGCTTTTGTGTGATGGATACACAGTCTTCCCAGAAGGTCTGTATTACACTGTTCACCAGATTCCTTCTAAATTTTATTCATCTCTTCACCTGAGAGTTACTATAAAATTTTCACGTCTTTTCTATCTGTCCTTGGTGCAAAATGTCAAAAATGTTATCCTGCCTTGTGATTTGCTACTTTTGGTAGATTAAGTTTACAGGAATTCTTCTTTTCTTTTGTTTTACACATGGGCAGTTCCAGTATAGTTATTTCCTCCTCTACATCACTGTGAAGTGAGAAAAACACCAGACTGGGGCTGTGAAGGTTATGCCTCAAACAACACTAGGCACATTCCAAACCAGCTAAAGCTGGTTGGGAATTTTTTGGTAATGCCTTTTTTTTTTTTTTTCCTTTAGGAAATGTTAGTTTGTCAAGGGTTTTCTATTTTGACATAAAATGAAACCTGGTTTTCTGCTAGTTCAGTGCGCAGGTTGTGGATCCAGGGATTGTGGGAGCAGCCTTAGAAAAAGTTGTCCTTGGCTCCCACATTTTCTGCTGTAGTTCCAAACATGTAGGAACCAGCACTCAGCTCTCAGCTCTGCAGAGGACAGCCTGGGAACCTGCAAAATGTCGTTTTGGTTGAGATCTGCAGGCTTCCTTCTGCAAAACTGAATGATATCACTTTTGCCATGTTTTCCAAGGCCTTTGAATCTCACCCTCAGCTTGGGAATTGAGAGATGTCAGAAACCAACAGGGATGTTTGAGCTTCTTACAGAATTGGTTTTACAGCTGTAGTTATGAGAGAGATCATGAATAATCAGAAGTAGAGAGGAAAAGGAAGCTGAGTTAAACTAAAAAGGGGCTTCTGAGCTTAGAAGATGGAGATATTAATTCCATTTATTTAAAAACAATTTTTTTCAAGTGGTTATTTGAAAGTAATTTTTTCCTCTTAGGCAAGGCTTTTCAAAATTGATCTTTTTGAGACTTTACAGATATGGAATTTTGCAAAGCAGAAAATCTCCTTTTTAACAGCTCTGCTCCTAGTGACAGAGGACTGTGGTCATCTTCCCAGTCGATGCCATACTAGAGCTCTGTTGATAGAGCCTGAACCCTGAGCAGATGGTTTTCCTCCTGTGCTTTGTTAGAGTACTTTACTCCCCAGGTGACTGGGCCATGTATTCATCACATTTTCCCTAAGGTTCACTCTAGGTAGTTCTTGACATGAACATTTCAACAGCCAGCTGCAGTGCTGATTGAGAGAAATTATGGGTTAATGTATTTCAAGAGGAAGATACTCTAGTACCCAGAGATTTCCTCTGTTTTGCAGGTGATAACTTGAGTTCAGTATTTCCATAGTGAGCACATGACCATTACACTCATTTTCAGAGGATAGATAACTGCTTGATTTTTATTGTAATACCTTATGTTTTTTATATAAAATTCTTCAATAAATTTTTCTCTTCCATAAACAAGTAAACTGGGAGAACTGGTGTTCAATTTACTTTTTGGTCAGAACATTAGGTTTTTTGACTCACATACCACCTTCTAAAAATCCCCTGATGTGTAGGTATAGTTACAGGTTTAGCTAAAGACCTGAGCTGGAGGAATTAACCACCTGTTTGCTCACCATTTTTCAAGAATATCATTGTGTGAACATCACTGTTACAGGACCATAGTGAGAATTCCATGCAGCCAACAGAGTCAGTGCACCTTGAACATACGTAGACCAGTGGCATGTACAGTGGTACTTGGCCAGCAACACAGAGAGGGATCTAGTGGGAGGCAGTAACAAGTTCAGAGTGACATCACCATTCTAGGGAAGCAGTTTATTTAATATAATGCTTTGTCAGTGAAACTCTTCTGCAAAGACTTACTTCATCCTCTGGAGCCCTGAGGAGGGTGTCTGCTTGTACTGGATGTAGTGTTAACTTCTGTAATGGCACCAGGGGGTTACATCAGTGTCCTTCATCTCTTAGACTGAATTGTTATCAAACTGGAAACAAGTTCAATAGTTTGCTCTGTAAAATCAATCCAAGTATAATTTATTGCAGTATTGCAGCCTCTGGTTGCCTTTCTTGCACTGCTGCTATGCTGATGCCAGAGAGTTTGTTCTCATGTAAGTGGGGAGAAATAAGCCTACTGCACCAGTGAGGAAGACCCATAAATCCCTGTCTATTTCTATTTCTGAAAGCTAGTTCATCTTCCCATCCCAGACAGACTGTGGTCCCATCCTTTAGAGAAAGTAGAGTGTCAAATTAAAAATTGGCATTCTGCAGAGGATACCCAAAGTCAATAAATGGACTTGAATTTTTAAAGGTAAGAATGAAATACTGATAATGGCTGACTCCTCAGTTTCTGGAATGTTATGAAAACCATACAATCAGTTGAGCCTATACAATTAACCTATTTTAAGGTTGCTGTCTAGGAACTGAATGGGAATAACTTCAAAATTTTCTTCCAAAACTAGACATTTCCTAGCAGGTTCATATCCATGTTTTTTTGAGTAAGAAAGTAAAACTCTTAAAGAAAAACCAACTGAAACAAAACAAAAAACAAAAACTAACCAAACAAAAAAACCAACAAGCAAAAAACCACACCCAACCTTCTCACACATGGCCACATCCTCAGTAGGTAAAAATTTACTAAAAATAGTAAATGTAAATTTGAGATCAAGGAAGGTTTGAAAATTTTTGGAAGTTCAGAACTGGGCTCAGTAAATTGCAGTTTCTGTAATGGGCTTATATCTACATCAGTATCTTTGTTATTATCCCCACTTCATTTATTTTCTTGGTAATTTCTTGGTATCCCCACTTCATTTATTTTCTTGATATGTCTTTGTATATTAATGAAGAAGATTACTATGAGCTTCATCTTTCAGGAAGATTGTTTTGTATGTAATCAGGAAAAAAAAAACTGTGTAAATATTCTTCCTAATGAAATGGTAGGCAAGATCATGCTGGAGTTCATAATCAACAATGATGCTAAAAAGATTCTATCATTCCCTTTTTTGGGGGTGATTCACTGCACCTTTAACCTTAAATGTGTAAATGCTATGAAATTAGTAATGACAGGTTTTGAATCAGAAAAATGAACCATATCTAGTTGAACCACAAAATATCTGGAGTGTTGGAAGGCTGGCATTATCGAAAGAAAACCAGATTTTTTTTTTTTTAAGTCATTTTAATCACATCAGTCATGTTGCAGCAAGGAATGCAAATATTCATATACTACAGATTGAGGCTGCTCTGAAATGTTCTGACAATCTGTTAGGTTTTGAGTGATGTTTCAACCCTATCACTTGGGTTTTTTGTTTTGTTTGGTTTTGTTTTTTGGGTTTTTTTGGTTTTTGTTTTTTTTATGACTATAAAAAACCACTACTCATCTCTGTCACATGCTGCACAGGATAAAAAGCCTTTCAGTTTTCTTAACAAGAATCAGACGGCCAGGGTGCTGCTGGAACGCAGAGAATATGCCACTGTCTGTTCAAAGTACAGCTTAATGAGCCAGACTAAACACACTGGACAATAGAGCTGTGGGGGGAAAGGGCTTCTCGTGGATCTGTGGATCAGCTGCAGCTTTAACATCTAACTACTTTCATTTTTCATCTTTGCAAGTTCCATTTCCCTGTTTTGTTGGTATAAACTGCATTTCAATGAGCGGACTTTCCTGCCTAGGTGATGGTATGGTGTGCTTTGAAAAAGGATGCTGTGGATTATGCTAGGAATAATTTCTGTGCTTCTTTTTCTCTTTCATAGTCACGACCTATTCCCTCACACCTTACTTCAGCAGTTGCAGAGAGTATCCTGGCTTCCGCCTGCGAGAGTGAGAGCAGAAATGCTGCAAAAAGGATGCGGTTGGATAGACAGCAGGTACTGTGTTCTTTGGGGGTCTACCACATCCATAATTATAAATGCACTAGACTCATTTGCATAGGATGCCATGCAGAAGGGTGGTGCAGTGCCTTATATGCCTCTTGCTAGCAAGGTTAATTAAAATACAAAAGCTGTAGTTATTTTTAATGAATACACAAGCATGTCTTTGTCTATATTTACATAAGCTGTGCGAGGGTGTCTAATATATTTGTAATGTCCAGCTGGATAAAGCTATATATTTACTTTTTGATGGCTGTAGATTTTCAGAGCATAATGTGTAATCTCTATGCTAGAATGAAAAAGAACAGAACATAGAGTGGATATGATGTACATAAATAACAGAAATGGTGCATGTGTCCATGAATCAGTGTATTTATTTGTGCACATATTCTCTTTCAAAAAGTGTCTGCATTTTAAATATAAGGTGAAATAGTGTTACTGACTGAAAATACCTATTTGCCTGAAACAGAGAAGTTACTGTGCTGTGTAACAAAATGCTGTCAATTAACTTATTAGTGAGTTCTTAAAGATCATATGTTTTTTCTTTTGTGATTATTCACCTTCTGTAGTGCATGTTACAATTTTATTACCTTTAATTTTCTGGAAATCGCATGTTTTCTTTTAGTTTTTTAAAATCCAACTGGTAGTTCATTCCAGGATTTCATTATTTACTCACTCCACAGATACAGTGAATGTCTAACATTCTTATTACAAAGACTATTATGCTTTATTTCTCTTCATGATTGTAACAAAGTAAAAATCTTAGTGATATCTCATGTGTTCAAAAATGTGCTTCTGTCATGGAAGATGAACTTTTATTTTATGGAATAGAACATTTTGTAAAAGAACATTTTCCTTTTATGCATAGTCCATTGAGTTCTTTCAGGTCATGCCCTAACTCTATAAAGGATAACTACTGCTGTACTTATAAAATTGATACTTTGGGGTCTGAGAGTGTATGTTCCTATTTCTTTTGGCTGTGGTATTTTTTGCTAGCATTTTCATTATTGTGCTAGATTTGCCTTAAGACTTACAAATCACATGGGATGTCAAAGCACTGTAATAGTAAATATAATTTAGTTTAGAAGCAGTGCTCATTCAGACTGTGCAGGCTTTGTATTCTCTCATTTTCTCTCTGATTTTTCAGTAATAATAAAAAGAAAAGCTACAAAGTCAATGTGCTCTTAGCCCAAGGAGAACTAGAAATGACTTGCATAAACACCAGTTACTGTCATTGCACAAAACTGATGGCACAATTCCTTGGTCTAGCCAGGGTGAGGCAGAGTTTTCAAGTGATTTGAGTGAGAATCCCATAATGCTCTTCAGGGAGCCAGAGACCTGTTGAAACAAAAATCACTTAAACTGTACTCAGAACTCAAAAAACCCCATATTAATAGGATTTTTTTTTTCTTTTATTTGTACTGTTACTGTCAAAGAAGGATTTGGTAACATCCTGGGGGGAGAGGCATTTTTTTACCTTTCATTAAAGAATTAAAAATCTGTAGTCAGAATATCATCCAACTGATCACCTTAATTGCAACTGTGATGTTAAAGTAGCAAAGCTGTCTATGGACAATGGGTGTTGGGTTCTGCTTCCTCCAGCTCTTCCCCCTTTTTGCCAGTGAGTTCTGGGAACACAGTGGAGTTGCAAATTGCACCAGCCATTTGATTCAGCAAGCAGTAAATTATCTGAGCTGGTGTAGCTTTGGTGCTTGCAAAACTACTTGTGAATTCAGGACAGATATGCTGAGTAGATATGCTGAACATGCTGGAAAAAACCATGGCAGTGTGTGTTAGGTAGCTCCATAAAACTTAGTGAGAAATTTACCCTTCAGGGTGGAATATGTAAGTCATTAGAGAAGTAGAAAACCTCGGGTTTAGCCCCAGTTCCATTGAAATTTAATTATTTATTCCAAGGATATGAAATTAATGAAGTGGACTGAGAGCACAGCATTCTGCAATATTTCTGAGTGTGGTATTTAATGGACAACAGTGTGCTCAGTTCATATGCTGAGATGGGAGTTGGATCTGTATCCTCACATGAAGAGAGTGCGACTAATAGATAAAAGGGTTCTATTTTGCTTGTCATCCTATTTTTTCCTCTTAACTTACTATTAAATTTCCTTCACTTTTCTTACATATATCTAAAATGTTATATTTTCATTAGACTTTTTTCTTAAACAGAGAAAGATTGGAAAAGTTTGGTTTATCATGTTGTTTTGTCATTTCATTGCTCTCAAAAAAAAAAAAAAAAAAAAAAAAAGCTTTTTTTTCCAAAATTGGGTATTATACCACTGGGTAGACTCAGGCATTGAGGATGCCAGTGAAAATTTGGGAGGGAGAAAGGGGAAATAAGAGAAATAAGATTTTGATGATGAAAATCACTTCATAAATTATATAAAGAGATTTTCTAATTGAAGATAAGCATTAGACAGTCCTGGAAAGTAGATTGTCAAGAGGATCTGGCAAGAGCACTCATTCAGCACTTCCCCTCAGAGCTGAATGGAAGTATTGCATTAAGGCTGCTTTATTTTTGCATGCAGTACAGTGAAGTTCTGCCTTTTGTGTTCCAGACAGGTGATCTGCCTCAAAGTGAGATGTGGCACATAGTGCCATGGTCTAACTGATGTGGTGCTGTTCTTGTGATAGGTTGGACTCGATGATATCAGAGGGCTCTTCCAACCTAATTCATTCTGTGCTTCTGTGTTTCTGTAATTTGTATCCACACCACCACCTTTTTCAGAATATTGCCCATAAACCATAAATTAATTAAGAGCACAGTGAGTGTTATGTCCACTCCTGAAGCTAAGATAAAACTTTGCAGCTTTCTGAACTCATTTTCTTGTCTTGTTTATGCCCTTTCCTTTTCTTCTCCAGTTTTCCTTCTCTTCCTGACACAACACAGGCCTTGAGCAGGAAGTTCTGAGTGTCTTGCATGTATGTCCCTTATGGAAGTCTCTATTTGTTAAAATAACATGAATTTCCAAATTAAATAGGTTTTTTGCCTACAGTGTTAATCTTAGCAGTGATTTGATGAAAAAACATCTCAATTATTGCTCAGCAAAAAGAAGCAGCTTAAAAGTCAAAATTAGGGATGCTTTTAAGACCTCATTTTTTTTAACAGATAGTGCTGGCCATGCTCATGAATGTTTTCTGTTTCTTTCACAAGTATTAAATGTGAAGGACTGGCTTTATATACCTACAATCCCATGCATCCATTTGTTTGCTCTTCAGAAGAAACCTTTCCTTGTGTGTATGTGTCTCTACACACACAAATACTTCATTTTATGGATCACTTTCCAGAAGTATTTCTGATAGCTACAGTGGTTAGTACACCCCTGATCTGGGGACAGTGTTAAGAGTGAGTGACAAAGTTAAGCTTGGATAAGGAAGAAACCATCCTTCAACCTGTGTCTTAACTTCCACCTATATGAACTTTGTATTTTCAAACTCAAGGCTGAAAATTTCTGCCAGCAAAAATCCAATTTTAAAAATCAGTTAATGAAATCTGGTCTCACTGGCATCACTGACTTATTTTCAACAATTTTTTTTTCATGCCAGGAATTTATTTCTTAATGGGAAGATAAATGCTTTCTTGTCTTTCAGGAAACTAGTGATTTCCCAGTACTGCAACAGTAATTTCCCAACTGCAACAATAAAAGCATTGTCAGTTTGTGAGAAATCTTTTTTAAAAATATAAATGTATTTACGAGGCTGTGGTAGCTCAGACTGTAATTCTTTGGCTGTCTGACCATGTTAGATGTTACTCAAGTGCTCTCTTAAGCTCCAGTGCATTTTCATTATCTTGAGATCAGCCACTGTTTGGCTGGCCAGAAGCTTTAGTGTTGAGAAGTTATATATTTGATACCTATTACCTAGCTGAAGAATCCTGTCACTTCCACTTTTAAATTCTGCTCAGTACCAAAAATAATTTATTTTGTTGCACAATTTTTATAGATTTATATGTTGAAATTGTCTAGGTTTACTGGTAGTACTGCTGAACAGTGAAATACTTGTGACACTGGGCTAAATTTGGTTGATCTTTCACCATCCAGATAGGAAGATGGTACAGAGGCAATGCAGAGATTTTGTGTGTCTCTACAAATCACCTCTGTTGAGTCTGGATACTGAAAAAGAGTCACTCTTTTGAATTTTAAAGACATTTTTGATCACAGTTGATGAAAAATGTAGAAACAATAATAGAATCAACCTTACATGATTTGCTTCAGTTAGGGATAGAAGAGGCATTATCTGAATTTTAAGATTTTCTGTGCTACTTTGGATGTTCTCCTGGGATAATCCTTCCATATCCTTATTACATCCCTAGCAATATTTGGTATGGAGCAGTTGCATTTAAGGTTCTGAGTGGAGGTTCTGAACTACAATGAACAAGGAAGTTATGCAACAAAATAAGTAGAGCTAAAATACAGCCCTATTAACTTGTATTCATTGCATATGGTGAACAATATAACCATTCTTCTTCTGCCATGCTCTTCACAAACCAAATTGCATCTTGGCTGGGCAAAGGAAGAATGGTTAAATAAGTATAAAAATCTGGGAAAAGTCATCCTGTCATTATGTCCTGGCCAGTGAGCAGAGGGGCAGGGTGCCTGCTTTATGCTCTCCAGAGACCTTGGTCATGTGGCTCAATTTGTTGTTGATCACAGAAATGGAAGTTTTGTTCTAGGAACTGAGCCACTGTCAGTCTCTGCTCCTTCCAAACAGATATGTGTGTGCTGTAGTTTTTGTAAAACCTCAACATGGAACAGTGTGGAGCAGGGCTGGGCTATGGGACTCTGGAGAAAGTGATGGAGTAGTGTTGCTACTGTTCTGTCTGAAATAAAAAAAAAACCAAAAACCAAACTACAATGAAAAGTCTTCAAGGGAAGATGTAAGACTAAATAGTAATTTATACACATCACTATGTGAGAGGTCCTGCCTCTTTATTTTCCCTAAAGAAGATGAACTGGTGGAATCTATCTGTGGAAAATTACATAAGAATGATAGTAGGAAAAAATGCCTTCCTCTTCATTTGGACACAAGTGGGTCTTTTGTAACAGCTGCATTTTGTTTAACTGGTTTTTTTGTTGTTTAGAATTTATACATTTTGCGTGCTGTCATGTTGTAAAATTTATGAATGAGCATTTTTCTCTAATTGAAATAAGTAGATTTTGGCAATCAAGACAAAATGTCAGCACTTGGGAATGAGGAGGGAGGATGAATATGGGAAAGCAGGAAAAGAACTGAATCATAGAGTAATATCACTGTTAGAAGTATATGAACCTTTTTATGGACATGTCATGTATAGTTAGCCAGATCATTCAGAAAATTGATGTTGCTTCATTCACAACATGTTGATTTGTTCCAGTTAGGAATCTGGACCTTTGAGAATACATTTTTATATTTGTAGGTAGAATAGTGGTCACATATGACTGCAGAGCCAGTGGCCTGGATGCTCTCCTGGATTCAATCCATGTCATTTGAGCCATTTGACTCCACTCCAGTGACTAATGTCAAGGAAGGGCTGCAATAGCATGCACAATTTTTTGATCAGCCAAAGGAGGGAGCTACATACACTTCTTTCATCCTTATGCCCCAAGTAATTGGACATGCAATGTGTGATTCTATTGTAGATATATAGAAAATGACAAGTTGAGCCCAAGAAAAACTTAAGCTCAGAGGAAAATGAAAGTTATTGTTATCTTACATATTTCCCATCCTAAAAAAGGCATTTCTCAGTCAGAGCTGGTGCTCTTTAAATTAGTAGTCTCTTCACAGAATGCTTGTCTGTAAATATTTTATAGAATATACATGAAAAGAAAGGTCTATTTTACATTTTTTTTTTTTAAAAATATGAGTTTAAAAGGCACTTTTCTTTCATTCCAGAGACTACATGAAAATAGCAGTAGTCAGACAACTTTATAGTCTGATAAAGGTGTTTCCTCATATATTCACTGTACAGACATCACAATATAACTCCTTGATGTGCTAATCTCAGTAAAAAAAAAAATCTTTGTTTATTTGAGTTTTTCAAGACAAGGGCAAGTCTATGTTCACAGAGTATTATGCACTATGATGCTATGAAGCAGTTCTCTGTGATAAACACTGAAAGCATTTTTAAAGGAATCTCTTATCGAGATGATAGCTGTAATTTTTTTCTATGCTGTGACTTGTAACCAGCCAAATGAAATATCAGTAATCATTGTGGTGGAGAAAGAGATAATAACTGACTCCCAAGGAAGAAAAAAATAATGATCCCAAACTGTATGAGAAGCAGCTGAGGTCACTTGGTCTGTTCAGGCTGGAAGAGGAGACTGAGGGGAGATCTCACTGCAGTTACAACTTTCTAAGAAGAGCAAGAGGAGGGGCAGGCACTGATTTCTTCTCTGTGGTGACTTGTGGGGACAGGACTCAGAAAGAATGGACTGAAATTGTGTCAGTGGATGTTGAGGTTGGATATTAGAAAAAAGTTCTTCACCCAGAGGGTGGTTGGGCACTGGAACAGTCTCCCCAGGGAAGTGGTCGCAGCACCAAGCCTGACAGAGTCAAAGTGTTTGGACATTGCTCTTGGTGCATGGTGAGACTCTTGGACTCTTAAAAACTGGGCAGGGCCAGGAGTTCATCTCAATGATCCTGATGGGTCCCTTGCAACTCAGCTTATTCTGTGATTTCGTGATAAGTTTGCAAATAGGCACTTCAAGCACATCCTTCTCAGACGTTTTTGCTTTGGGGGATAAAAGCAAGGAAAATCTAAAGTTTTCAGTGAATAGGCTGTTAAGGATATTGTAACATTTAGTAATTTTAACAATATTGCTTTTGGTTATTTGTTGGAGGAGTAGAAATAGGTGGCTATCAGGTTTCTGACAAATGAATTATGGCCTAGACACATATGCTGGGAGCTGACCTAACATTTGACTCTGGATAGTTGTCATAGCAGCAACCTGAATAGAGCAGATTGGTACAAGTGCTGGTTGCAGAACTGGATACAGGTTCTGTGCTAATGCAATATATCAGAATATTAATAAAAGTGCACATATACTGCCACTAGGAAATCACTGCCATGGTATTCCCTTCTATTTATATCTAATTCCTATTTTTTTTTTAATAAAATAAGTTTTGTGAGGATATGTTACTGATCTGCCTCCATACAATTTCTAGTGCTGTTTTGCTGCATGTAATAGAGGGGTTGACAAAGAAAGACTCTTCAAGCACCATTTTATTAACAAAAATAATGTCTGGCTATTGCAGACCGGGAGAAGTTTGTGTTTTGATTAAAAAGGAAGGAAATTACTGGTGGACAAATTACAAGTAATTGTGCTTTGGAAGAAACAAATTAAAAATCTAAATTGCAGTGAGGGAATGGACCTCTATTGCAAGATCACTGTATCTGGCTTTCAGCAGTGATGGGTAAGAGACTTTTAAACCTTCATATTTGGAGGACAGAGAGAATTTTGCACTTAATGCCCAGCTTCTAAATCTTGACACTGAGGAGTTTTTTCATGTATTACCCTTCAGAGAGCAGAAAAGAAGGAAGAAAGATATACATTTGTGTCCCTGATTGTATGTTGTTCTCTTTCCTGATCAGGAGGAAGGAAAAAATGGTAGGGTTTTAAAATGTTATATATATTCTGTTATTTATATTGTATAGTGGCAATATAGGGCAATATATTGTATGGGGCAGATCTGGACAACACTGATTACAGAAAAGGGAGTTTGCCAAAGTATCTCCCAACTGATGCTGGAGGATGCCCTGCTGAGGCAGTGCTGCTGTGGCAGAAAGCTGCAAATGCAGAGGGAGCACAAAGAAGTGGTTTTGTGTCAGGGTGATGGAGTCCTTGCCACAGCTACCCAGTGTGCAGGAAGAGCACTTCAATGGTACATCCTTGTAAGAGGTGGAGGAGAAAGCATCAGGAGTTCCCCTCCTTTTGGGTTTCACAGAGCCTAATTTGCTCTAAAGGATGGAAGAAAAAAGGCACTTCATGCAAGTGGCAGCTGTGCAGAGGGATAGGGCCACGTCCTACCTCTGCTGTGTATTTATGTAAGAACTGAAAAATTCCAGCTCAAAGTGATTTTTGCTTCCAAATGGGAGGCTTCTGGAGTCTTAGAAAAGAGCAAAAGGAAGCAGATGGTTCACTTAACAGAAAGCAAACAAATAGAAATCAGAATCCCAAAATCCACAAGAGGCAAATGTCACTTAACTTGCGAAGAGCTCAATGCCTCTTACACTACAGAAGCTTTATTAATAATAGCTTTTTGTGTTTAGACATCTCTTTGTGATTTGGTATTTAATAGGGATGAGAAGGACCTCTGTACTTCAGTACTTTATCCTCTTTTTATCTGCATTCAAAATGATCACTAGGATGACTGTAATGTCCTTGGATACCCACACTCCAGTTTGCATCTCAGGCCTTGTTCACTTCCATCATCTCCTCACCTAGCGATTATTTTACTTCTAGGTTGGTCTTTGGTTTGTTTTTGTGGTTCCAAATGATCTGCCTTAACCACTGAGGCAAAAAATCTTATGCAGGCACCGTTTAGCTGCATGTGGATTATTGTCAGGAGATCAAATTATGTACAAGTATGGGGAAGCTTAGCTTCCTACCCAGAATGCACTGGCCATATTGTCAAGGGGAAGAAAATAAGTGGTATGCATTGTAATTTTAAATCCTGCTGCCTTTCAAGTCAGTGGCAAAATTCCTGGTTTCAGCAGTGCTGGATAGGGCTCTGTCATTAGCAGATGCAGCTGGAGAGGATGCCAAGTATCACGGGGCAGCCCCCCCTCACTCCACACTCCAGAACAACCTACATTAAATTTGCTACATGCAATGAAAAGGAATATTGTGCAAGGCATGCAATTGAAAATAATTTCATGCCTTGGATTTTCAGTGAGGGCCTAAGGTGAACAGCTAATTTTTCACCTCAACACAGAGATCATTAAATTAGAAAATGCTGTATTTTTCCAGGCTCCTTGTGCTGAGCATGTGTAGTTGAATTTCAAGCTGCTGATTTCAGAATATACTTTAAGGCACCCTGAGCTGCAATAAGATCTTGAATGTGAAGCAAAATTGATGTAAATGTAAGTTTTCTGTTCTGGAAGTTGATAAAGCTGAAGGCTCAAAAATGGAATATTGTTTTGTTTCTTGGACAGGAACTTTTGAGCAATCTTATCCCCCTTCCTAGCATAGGTGGAATGAAAATGAACAGGGTTGGGAACAGCTTTCTCCCAAATGTCTTTAACATCCATTTTATGTCAAGGAGGCAGAAAAGGAAAGGCCAGTGGAAATGTAGGTATAAGAGTTCTCTATTCAGGCCTGAAGATGGAGGTTTTAGAGTCAGGACTTCTGTTCTTCTTGCTCCAGCCTTAAAAACCAGGAATAGAGACCTCTTTACTTATCCCTTCCTTTTATATGGCAAGAAGATATTAAATGTGAAGCATTTGCTTACGTGTCAGATTTTTCTATCATAGATATGAGTCTGTTTTTCTTTTCCTGTGTTTAGCTAATGACTTCATTGCACACACCCTCCTGCCCACAGCACAGGCAGGGAATAATGTTTCTGGTGAGTAAATCCCTATTATTATGCAGAGTTTGGGCCAGTTTAATGACATCAACGCAAAGCCAGTGTGCATGAGCAAAATCTTATTTGTCAAGAGCTACAAATTCTGGTTTTGGTTATTGAATTAGTATGATTTAGAAGATTTTAGAGAGACAAAAATTACTCCTTAATTCCAAATATCAGTGGCACAATGGATTCAGAAGGATTCCTCAGTTAGAAAACGCAGTTCTGCCCACAGAAAATACATGTACAAGTGTATACACAGACTGCTTATGTTTGGTAGCAGGAACATGTTTGTGATTCAACAACTGGCTTGATGTCCTAAGCTAAATTTAGAAACATATTTTTTCTAAGAAAAAAGTTAAACCTATAATAAGCCGTGGGAGCAGGAGCTGAATGCAGTGCCTGAGAGCAGCACCAGCTGCTAAAGAAGCTAGGCACAGGACAAGGCAGCCAAGCAGGCAGTGGCCAACAGCCCAAGCATTGTGCCAAAAGAATTCTCCCCTGAAATGAGAATATCTGGGGAACAGATTTGCACTGCAGCACACATATTTCATGCTTATTATTCACGGTCTTTCATATTAAGCTTCAGTTTTACTGTCTCCATTAATAAAGCAAATCAGAAAGTGCATCCTCCAAAGGCCAGTCAAAGTTCATTTCTTTGTTTCTTCCGATGGCATATGCTACTTTGGTTTGATGATTATGGAGTCAAAAGGCCATGCCCCAAACATCACTTCCTATTTACTTAATCTTTAAAATACAGAAGCCTCACAGTACTGAAGTTAAAGGATTATAAAGTTCTATAAAAAAATTAGAGCAAGTGTTCTTCAGTAGCAAAATACTCTCTTTCTACTAAATAGTTGGAGACAGGGTGTGGAGGTCAGGTTTGTCTGGGGTTTTTTAATACCATTTATTTTTAAAAGATGTTTTTTTTAAACTGTAAAAGTTAAGTTTTACCTGAGACAGTGTTCATTAACAGACACCCCGCATTGAATTCATAGAAAGAATTTTGTTTTCCATAAACAGGCTGTTCAGGTTTTAATGCAGATTTGCAATAAAATAATTAGCATTCAAATTTATCAAACACAGGGTAAAATATCTTTAAAATATCTGAACCTACATTTGAAAAGAAGAATCAATCATTAAGTGAATGCAAAAAAGTAATTGCTCACTCTCGAACGGACAAGAAAACTGGGGTTTGTTTTGTTTTGTTTTTTTTTAGAAGATCTATAACTTCCACTATAATTTACCTGTTGAAACCAAAGGATGGAATCTCCAGTGGGCTTACTTTTCTTCCTTTTCAAAGTGGAATACACAGACATTTTTAATTAGTTGAAACTGAGGAAGTTAATTCATCATTGACCTCAACTGCTTCATGTCTAGGCTGTCATCTGTTTCTAAATGAAGAAGAATTTAATTTGGAATCTAACATAAAGTGCTTTAGTCTATTCCTCCTGCCACACACTCCAATACATGTAATATTAACAGGAAATCTGGAGCAGAGGAGAAATAGGAAGAATCACTCAAAATCCAAATCGTACCCCATAGTTTTCCATAGAGCCTTTTTCAGTGGTTGCATCTCAATATCCCAGATCTGGCAGAAGTATGGAAAACTGTTCTGTGTAACAAAATAGGCTGGCAGTGGTGGGAGTGATACCAGTTGTAGTGCAGTAGATGAAGAGACCTATAGTGGGAGGCTTAATTATGTTGACCATGATGATATTGTAGTAATAAATCTGCAAAGCTGGCACAAGCATTGCTCCAGTACTCCCACACACTTCTCCTTGTGCGCTTCCTAAACATTTGATTCATAAGTTTAAAGATTTTCTCTGTTGGTGCTCTGGTGCCACAGTCCTTCTGCACTGAATGGAGTAATGCTGATCTACCCCAGCTGAAAATGCTGCCCATCACATCACTGGAAAACATCATTTTGGCAAGGGGGAGAGAAACTCCTTCAGGACTACCTTACTGAGATAATTTCTTTAGCACAGTACACATAGGCATGAAAAGTACTGAGAAAAATGCTTGATTGTGCTCATAAAAGTGGAGCTGCCTGAGGCATAGCAAGGCTTGTTCTGAATGAGAGGATTACACTGCAAAGGAGGAATTTCTCTTGCTTTGCATATTTCTGGTTCAGCAGTAAGCACTGCTATGCCTTTGTCGGTTTCAGTAATACACTGATTCATTCAGCATCATTACCTGCAGGCAAAACCACTCTTGGGATGGCAAAAGAGGACATTGTTTTCTTTCAGTTTATGTTGTTTCTCTTTTGGAAGAAAAGTCAGATATTCAGACTCCTCCATGAGTACTGCCTATCAATAAAGAAGCAGCATAAATGATCAGTAGCTATGATCTTCTGCAAGGTGCTGCCCTCTGCAAAGGAATTGGCTTTGAGAGGGTTTATGTAGCGAGATGAGAATAAACATGACATAACCTCTACTTCATTTCCCCTGATTTTTAACCTTTTTTTTCTTCAGATTTTTAGCTACACCAATTCCAGCAGAGGTGTCCTAGGCCATGGAGTTCATTATGCAGTGCTTCACTTTTGGGATCAGGCATGTACCAAAGGAAGTATCTTAGGAAAGAGCAGGTTTAGCAAACTTATGCCCATGGTCCTGTGTCCTGAGTCATCTTAGGCTGAGAGCTCTGTGGAGGTGACAGAGGGAAAGAAAGATCCTTTCATATTTTTTTGTCAGAGGCTGAAGGAGTTGGCGCAGTCTTCCAAGGGAAACTTTCTTTCCTTTAAAGGAAAATGGAGGCTGGGATTGGGTGGAGAGGTGTAAATAGAGGAGGTGGGGATTCTCAAGGTTGACTACTAAAGCACAAAGCCTCAATCAATACCTTATCATAAGGCCCAAGGAAAGGATCATGCTGTGCTGTTCTTTAGGTCAGAGTAAAATTCTGCCTTTGTTTTCTCCCTATCCATAGAGGAAGAAATTCTGTATTAGGCCTGGGCCCCAACAATTCTCTTCCCTCTGTTGGTGCAACAGGGAGGAAAAAAGTTCCAGCTGCCCTCTCTCCTGCTGTCTTCCTCTGCAAGGCAGAAAATGGTGGCTGAAGACTCTTCTGTTCTTCACAAGACACCTTTGTCTGGATTTGTACTGCTTTCTCCGTAGGAAATGTCATGTGTATTTTGTGAAATACACTATTGCCCATAGGAGTTTTGCCAAAACTCAAAGGTATTGGCACAATTCCCATATTCAGCCAGGCCCAATCCTGCCTTTTTACATGTCTGAAGCTGCTTGTAACCTGGTGCCAGCCATTGTTGGACATGTGATTTAAATTTGCACTGAGGAAGTCACTGCTGTGCACACACTGTGGTGCACTGTGCAGTCTTGCACTGTGCATCTGTCTTGGATATTGAGACAACTTTCAATTAGTAGAGGTGGAATACTTGGCTAACTAAATTATATATATAATATATATTAACTAAACTATAAACTATATATTAACTAAATAATATATTTCATATATCAAAATTCTCTAGAAAAATAAAGAGCATGACCAGTGTAACTTAAGAAATAGTTTATGAATGGTGATATACAAGTTATGGTGGTGCAAGCTAAGACAAGAACAGCAGGAGCTATAGAGAAAATTAACTTGCAAGGACACTTTCTACCATTAGTCCACCTAAAATGGGGTTGCTCCATTGAGTTATTAAGTACTGCTCCAACAAAAGTGGTTCTCCAACAGCTCCTTGCAACAGCCATACAATGCCTCTTCCCAAAGGATGGTTTCTGTACTGCAGGTGATGTGGCAGTGGTGGAAAAACAAGACTCAAATGCTGCAATGTGAAAACACCAACCTTTTATTTAAGGTTAACATACCCATTCCAGTTTATAGATCATGTGTCATTCTATCAGAAATGCAGAAGTCTGGGGTTCATTTATATCTCTTCTACACAATAGCAACTTTTTATTTTGATCTTCTTTTTCCATGTCAGTCTCATGCTTTCATTTCTTGTTGAACACTGGCTGATGTCATTTTTGATGCCCGGTGACAACGCTGATGGTGACAGTTCATTTCAGTGTTAATAATCTGAAAGCAAAAGGGACCTATGCCATTCTAATCCGAAACTGAATCAAGGCTTTCTTTTCTTGGCTCTATATCCTGTGTCAGGAGGACATTTTGGAGATCCTTGAAGTCCTGGCAGCTAACTTAACATTTTGATAGGCACTCTTCAAGTTACCACATCACTATTGGTATTCCAGGCAGTTTAGATGCCTAACTGGACTTCATATTACACTCAATTTAACTCTATTAGACTATATCAATATTTCACCACCATCTAAAAAATTCTATTTATAGTTTTTTATCAGAAGTATGAAAAAATTTTTATACTGGGCTTCAAAGCAAAATCATAATTAATACCTAGACTTCTGGCAGTGGCATGTTCATTATGGCTGCCTCTGCAGGCTAGGAGCACTTTTTCAAATCTCAGGTTTTCAGGCCAGAAAATTCTACTTTGAGACTGATGTGCTCTCCATGTAATGATGAGATGATAGACTCACAGCTAAAGCATGAGTGTTCAGCTTGGCTGAAATACCCAGCTCCAACTGAGCTACAAATGGAGTAGTATGTCACACAAGAATGGGCTTTCTCATTTTTTATACATACTTGATTTAAGTAAGTAGGAAGAGAAAAGTAAAAGGGAAGAAAATAATGCAGAGAGAGCAGCAGAGAAAAACATAGCCTAGATCTGATAACTGAGTGGAAAACAATTTAGCAATCCCCCAGCTGCTTCTTACAAGAGGAGAAATAGTGTGCAAACCCAAGAACAGCAATTATGTCCCTCTTGATTTCACCACTAAGTCCACTCCTGAATTATCAAAACATTTCCCCGTCTAAGGAATATCTGGCATGAGTTCTGTGATATTATTTGAACTTTACTTCATGTTTTATCTTAGCCAGCTTGCTCAAATTTGCATTAAGTACTTCTGGATGAAATCTCAGGGGTCTTTCTGCTGGCTGTAAGTAGACCTCATCCATAAATATAATGCTTTTTCCTGCAATGCTGTTTTGGAGGACAACTAAACTTAAAGGGGAAGGAATCTGTCTAAAGATGCAATTATTTTGTTATATCTGTCTGTACAGACATGATGGTTTTGGACACCAGGTTATGCAACTGTCAGAAGATGCATCATTTTAAGGAATACTGTGAATAGCCTGAGAGGTAGAGAAATACCCATGGAGAGATATTATGTGACAAATATAAATATAAATATATGTATGTATGTCTTGAAAGGTTATCAGAGAAGAACTCTCCCCCTTAAATAAAATATTGCTGTCTTATATTTTAAGTATTTTCCTAAAGAGACTATAAAATTCTAGCACTCATTTTTCAGGTTTCAGCTATGGGTCTGGTACAGGAAGTTGAAATTTCAAGTAGATGTTAATTTTTTTATTAATAATCCCTCAACATAAGGACTGGAAATTTAGTAGAACTTTATTTAAAATAGTTTGGATGTAAGAAGGCATGATGCTACATGGCAAACCGGTCACAAGGGTTAACATTTCTATGTACAAATCCAGAGGCTGTAGCAAATGCTTTTCTTAATGTGAATACTGTGAAACTCTGCTGACTTAACTGAAAATTGGGCTTTTGTTCATTCCACTGTAAGAGAAATAAGGCTTTCTGGGGAAGGTAGTGTCTTTTCTTAGATAGGCTCTTGGGCACAGAAGTTGGGGTCTTGCCTTACTTTGCCTCTATGCTGAGTTTACAGCTGTAAGAGCACATCCTACAATATTAAAAGAGGTCCTTTTACAGGACTATAAATATTCACTTTCAGATATGAAGGTCAGCCAATGCAAAAGACTACTGGGTAGCTTCACTTGGATTTCAAACTTAGGAAATTATGTAGGTCTATGAAACTATGAATTATGTAGTTATATTTTCTTTTTGTTCAAGCCTCACTAGTCTTGAACAGGCTTTATTTAGTGTAGTTTATTTAGTAGTAATCCCAACACAAACCTTAGCAACTGGAGAGGGGAGAGAGAATGTGCAATGGAAACCAAAACTGAAGTGAAAACTCACATCCATCATTTGCAGAAATACCATTTCCACTATTGCTAAGCACACTGAGTCAACAGCCTTACTGCAGAATTAAGGGAAAATTTAGCCTACTGCGACGTGCCAAAGTAATGTTTAGCTGTCCAGGCTTCCAGAATATTGGCTATAAAATTAAAATCTGGGTTAAACACTAGAGAGTTACTTTAATGTAATTAAAGCTAATAGAAGATCCAGTGTTCTGTCAGAACAATGTGTGTCATCCAAGCAGTTGGTAGAATCATCATTTATTAAGATTACCTGACATTTCCCATTAAAATACTAGGTGTGCAGTTCGATGATAACTTCATGACCTTCAGCCCACAGGGGCTACATTTACTATTCTCTGTGTCTTACATCTGTTGAACTCTTTCAGAGATAATTACAGCCATTTTCAAGAATGAAGAAAATTTTGTCCTGTAAGGGTAGTTTGATCCTTAAGTATATTTACCATTCCTTTAAAAAAAATTAAGGCTCTGTGTTTTCTCTTGACAACATGATGCCATTTATACCAAGGATGTGACACTGGATATACGTTTACACAATCAAAGTATTTTATTTGCTAAATTCTGATCTCAGTGCAGAAGGGAGGGGGAAAGTGTTGGGGCTGGAGCCTGGTGAGCGTTGACAGGAGCAGTGAAAGCAAGGGACAAAGGGAAAGTGACATTATGAGATGGGATTGGATGAGGAAGTTGAGCGAGCTGAGGCTGGCAATGTGATGGAAACTGGCCAGGTGGATTAAAGAACTAGTGGTGAAAGAGGATCAGATACTACTAATGGGAAATAATGTGAGTTGAAACCAGGAGCTGCTCTGGCTAATTATGGAACCTGGCTTTGCTCCCTGTGGGACAAGATTTTTGGGATTAGGATACTGAACATAGACAGAAAATCTGAAATGGAACCATCAGTGGGTGTAATACTGATTAAACACAAACAAGGAAACAAAAGGCCTTGAGTTGTTGAAGCTGCTCAGCTATCTGGCATCAAGAGACTTCTTTGGAAAGGAAAGATTAGGATTTGCTAGGCAAGAAGATTGAAACTGAGATGAAGGGTAGAAGACAAGACTGGAGAAGCAAAGAGGATGGGGTGGAGTCTCGGGGATTTTGCAAAGACAGAGCACAAGGTGTACACAATCTGGTCCTGGCAACAGCAGATTGGTGTCTAAGAAGGCACCAGATTCTGGGCCCTTCCATGGAGCCAGGTTTCATGTGGCTTACCCTCCTTTAAACACCTTGCTCCATGCAGATGGTGGTGGCTGCTCACTCTGGCAGCTGCTTCTCTGTGCAAAAGCTGAGATGGGCAGAGACCTCCCAGCCCCACAATGCTCTGTGGATATAGCAGGGTGTCTCATGATATAACTTCTGAGTTTGTTCCCAGTGAAAAACTTCAGAGGTTTTAAAAATTAATTTACACAAAGAGAAGCTCATTATGTTGTTATGGTTGCAGAACTCAAGTACTTTACATATTAGGTAACTCTAGCTTAAGGTTGCCTTTATTGCCAGAATCTCACCATCTGAAAAGCACTGATAGAAGTCCTATCTATCAGGAGTATTGTAAGGATTAATGGGGTATGCTTTGAAAAGTGTTATGTGGTTTTATCATATGTTTCTATTTATTTTACTTCTGATTCAAAAATTGTAGAATTAAATTAGTGGGATTCAAATGAGAAAAATATATGAAACATTATCTCCTTTCTTTTAAAGCTGTATTACAAGCTACAGAGACCTAAAAAAAAAATTTAAAGCCTGTTTTGTTTTTACAAGTGAATGAATATTTTTTCCTATGCTGAAAAAGTGGAAGACCATATGCAAATTGGCTTGCCTATTTGTTTGAAGACTTATCTGCATTTGAGTTTTCCTAACCTCAAAGTGGTATTCTAAAAGAAGTGTTTATTGACAAGAACAACAAGCAGTCCACATTTTTCAGTTTAACTTATTAAAAAAGGCAGTATCAAGAAATATGAAGCAAAAATGTGTTTGCTTTTCTGTCTCTTTTCTAATTCATGGGGAAAAAAATCATGCTGGCATAGGGGCAGTTAAAACCTGTTATTCTCAGAGTCGATGATTTGTCAGTCTGGAAAGTTTGATTTGTCTGCATTATTGAAAGCAGTAGCTCTATGCATGTCAACATCTTTGCCTTTTTGGAACAGTATTATTTATACTCTTTTTGCAGAAGTTTTGTTAGTTCTGTGGTGAGCTAGCACTGGCCCTGTGAGTCGATCTGCACACACACTCCCTGTCGGGATTTACATTTACATGTTAGCAATGCCTGTTGCTAACAGTGAAGCCAAGGCAGTAGTACTGCTCTCTCTTAATTGGAGTTTACTGAATTTCTGACACTTGTGTATAGAAGGGATCAAAACTCAATGTAGCACAGATTTGCCTGGGCTTTCTATTTTCACAAACTATTGCTTTTTTTGTGTTATTTTGGAGGTGGTAAAGAAGATGGGGAACAGAAGGGATCACTGACACTGCTAAAGATGCTTCTATGAAGACTGTTTTAAAAGAGTTGTGTGTGCTGTGCCTCTTCTGGCAGGGGAACAAGAGGCTGGGAAGTGCCAGTGAGCCCTGCTCTTTGTACCACAGTCCTGACAATCTGCACCAACATCCTGTTGCTGTGGATGGTGATTCCTCTGTAAACTATTCATTTGCTGCTCAGAGTATCAGTCAGAACAAAGAAGGGTTTCTTCAATACACAGGTTATGCAACAGCTCATGGAAAATTTTCTTAGGATATACTGTCCTCAGAGGGTTACTAAATTGCTTCCCTGATAGAAAATAATTATTTGATTTTATTTTTAATCTGCTCTTTTGTGGGGAAAAAAAAAGTGTTCTCTCTCCCAATACAGACTTTGACATAAAACTGAGACATAAATATCTCTGGTATATATCAAGTTGAGGGTCACAGTAAGGACCTCATGCTTCCTCTTTTCAAGCCAACAGATAGGATTTATTTTAGCATGCTTTTGTACCTATGAAGTATTTTCCCATATTCTGATTTCAATCATTTTGCAGGTAATGTGCTCAAGACTTAAATGGCTTCTTCTGCAAAATAAATTCAGAAGAGAAATATTGTTAGAGAGATAATTTATTTCCTTTGGCATATACTAAAATAAGATAGTATGAATCAAATTCTAGATGAACAAAGGTTTTATCTGCACCTTGGTCATACTTCTTATTAAAGGTAAATTATAGTTTAAACATGGTTAGTTAATAATTCAAAAATTTAGTATATTGTTATGATGACAACAGTGTATGTTCCAGGTAGTGGGGTCAACATATCACTAAATGGTTAGTTATTTGCTAATGATTGTTTGAAATTAAAGTATTTTAAAATAAAATTTTAGATAAAGAAGCCTTTTCAGTGTAAACATTATATAGGGAGAAACAGGAGGTGCTGACTAACTAACACAGAATATTTAAAATATCTCAGTTCTCAGTGGAACAACAATATGTAATTTCTACATTACTTTAAAAAAGCATTTCAGGTGAAAATAATGAAGATAATTAATCTATGAAGAATGAATCTCAGGTATGCAAAAGTAAATATGATATTCATATTCTCTATCCCCAAGAAAAAGAGAGACTGTCTTCTTTATCCTTGGTATGGCTGCAAGGAAAAATGGCACAACTTTGCCTTTTGAACTATGAGACATTTCCAAAAAAAAGCTTAAATCCCAGGGGAATGTATGAGAGGCAACACCTAACGCCCTGGGACCAGGCTCATGGTTCATAATCCTATCAGTAGGGCTGACACCAGAGCCTGCTCACAAAAACCTTGACAAAAATCCTGCCCTATTTCTGTGTGTAGTTATCATGAAGAGTGAGGTAAACACTTAATTAAGGATCAGATTTAATGTCTGAAATCTATGTGTAGATTTAGGGACAGATGACCAGTGTGCTCTTTAAAGAGATGTTTAATATTTAGAGGAAGCCTCCTTTTGCATAGTGGCCAAGAGATTAGAGTTCATATGCAGAACCAGAACTCAGCAGTATCCTCAACTCCTTTAGCCTCCCTGAGAATGCCTTCCACACTGGAGTGCCCAGACTCCACCTCAAGCCCCATCCCTCGGCACATCACAGTGTTTTGTAGGGCTACGATTAGTTCTGTACAAAGACTCCCCTTCAGTAGCACAGCTCCAACCTTGGATTTCTGATCTCAAAGCTTCCTGTGGATTTTCTGTTAGGGAATAGCTGGAAGGGAGCCTCCCAGGGCAGCACTTCTGAGAGGGACCTGAGTCATGCTCCCTTTCCGTGTGCTATCTCTGTAGCCCTGGGGATTGTGCTTTGCTTCCCGCACTGTGGCACAGCTTCAGCGACGACTCCCACCGCAGTTTTGCTTGAGTTGGAGCCTGGTTGCTAGGAGATGGCAGCTCTTAGTTCAGGTCCCCTCCTCACCACAGCCAGCAGAGACCCTGCATCCCAATTTTTCCGCCTCTTCACCATGTACTGGGACAAGTAGCCAGAGCTCTGGTCTCCCACTTCTGGCCGTGTGCTCCGAAACACGTGGGCTGGTGGGCACCAAGGTGCACCAAGCTCCCCTGCTGCATCCTCCAGCCAAGCTCTGCCTTCTGGGCTTTGCCAGGAGCTCAGTGCATCTGCTCTGCAAGAGGCTTCCAGTTAGAGCTCCGGTGCCCTGGAGGACATGTCAATACAGGGCCAGCAGATCTGTGGGTTCCAGACAGCGAGGATAAGGAGACCAATCCTGAGACACTCTGCTCAGCTCTAGGAGTTAGTCCTGTTTGCACTGTGCCCCTTGAACACAGTTTAATCCTTGATAGTTTTGCAGAAGTTCTGCTGTTGGGCTCTGTGAAAAAAAAATGAGGCTCTGAGTGAGTCTATGGCAGGAAGTATAATTTAGTTTTAGACATAAGGAGGCAGAACATCTGAGTCTGGAGAGTGTTACAATTTTGGACAATGAGTTAAGCTATGTTGCCAAGATAAAACTTTACTGTGTAGCTTATGAATATTCTCTGAGAAAATAATATATTTTCTCTCATAAGAGACACCAATGACCTTTGAAGATAAAAGGTAAATGATATTAAAGTTGAATTCCTGGCAAAAATACTGCAATGCAATACATTGCAATTCTGGCCATTAGTTTAAGATTATTATTACTTAAGAAAATGCTTAGGAGACCACTTTGGCCAGCTCTCTTAAAAATGTAAAGTTTTGCCTTAGCTCATATTACTGCCCAAAAGGCCCCATTCTTGTTGTTTATGGAATTAATTTTCTGCTGGCTCAGTGTTTTGTATTAAATATTAAAATTTCTGTTAATAGTATATATCCTTTCTCCTGAGTTATCTCAGTTGTGCTTCAGGTGAAAGTCTCTTTCACCAAGAAATACCTGCAAGACAGGGATATCTTTATCTAAGAAAAGTTGACAGTGTATTTTTGAGAAGTGGAACCAACAATTGCTCTTAATGCATACAGGATTCACAACCCTTTTTACTTCAACACTGCTTGAACTATTTGATCTCTCTAAGTAAAAACTGTAAAAAAGGTTTCAGATATTTTATAGAGTTCTTAATAAGTTTGGTACATTTATGAGCCATAAAAGGGTTGTGCAGAGGAGATATGCATAAAATAGACAAAAATCTTACACAAAGGGGAGGTAATTTTAGCAGATTTTTTTTTCAGTTAACTACTCTGAAAAGGTCCTTTAAAAACAAAACTTCTATGGATCCATTTTATTTGAAAACACTGAAATATGTTTTCATCAGCTTAGAATGTAAAATCAAACCAATAAAAAAATCAAGAAACAAAGAAAATGTTCAAATACATACAGACTAAATCAGATTTTGTGTCACTGAGGTTCCCTGTGGCAGGATGAGTAGTCACACACTGATAGTTTTCCTTGTTTGCAACTACTAAAATGCATTAAATTTCTTCTTAATGCTTTTCTTTATTTCACCTGCGTCATTAATAAAGTTGCTACCGCAGCATTCTGTGGTCATGAGTGGAGGTGAGGTACTCTAGGCAGTAGATACAGTAAATATAGATGGGGAATAATACACTTTCACCTGAAACATCTCCTTTCAGGGAAAATTGAAGGGCTGTTGTGCTAAATTCTGTTAAATATTATGCAATCATCAAAGAGGCAAACAGGAAGCATTGAGGAAAACTCATGGTGTACAAACAGATGCTGCTGTTACTCAGATGACAGCAGCATTCCAGTCACTTTTGTGGAGGCATTTCTGCTTTATGGCTTTGTGTGGAAGGACACTCACTCAGACTTCTCCAAACATAGGAATGCAGTTTTATTCCATTCCTCTATTCCTTCTGTCATTTCTGAGACTGATACATCAAAATAAGTAGATGGTGCATTCTGTATTGATTTATCTTACCAAGAAATATATATATTCTCTGATGTGTAAGAGTCACTCCAGTAGTCAGGAAATGGCTGTTTCCTATCCTTTCCCACTATTCTGGACAGAGCTGGGTCTTGAAAAAGACTGTGAGCTCTTCAGGGTGAGAGAGTACATGTTCTCCTTTGAGAAACAATATGGCTGCTTTGTGGAGCACAAATAAATCAATATTCTCAAATTTTTAGGAAACCTGTATTTTCTTTTATGCTGATATTTGATCAATCAGAAGCATATCTGTGCTTGTTTAACATGCATTATACTTTTGTGAAAGCAATAGATGCAGAATCTTAACAATGGAAAAGACCTTCACATGCAAGGTGAAATGTAACCATAATTCCAAACCTTTTCTTGTTTTTTGCAGGATGAGGCTGCTGCAGCTGACAAGCAGTGCAAACAGGAGCCAGCCCAGGTCACTTACTCAACATCAGCTGTTTCCAGCACACAGGAGGTGTTGTACATCAACGGCAACGGGACCTACAGTTACCATAGCTACAGAGGGCTCGGAGGTGGGCTGCTAAATCTCAATGATGCTTCTAGCAGTGGTGAGTTTCCTTACAAACTGTGCCTGTATGAATATGTGCTGATGTGTATTTCCCCCCACCTTACAGAAAGCTGGTCCATGGGGTTTAATATCCATAGGCTATTATCACATAATGAGCAGGAGCACAATCCTACAAACAGCTACTGCTAAGCAAAATACTTGCTCACTGCATGCTAGCCTCTTTCCAGCTTCAAGGAACTAATACACAATAGGGCAAGACTGAACATAAGCCTCTAACAAAGCTGAGTAAAAAAATGCCAGGGTAGATCTTCAGTCTGTTTGCATAACTTTATAGGACCTTTTCATTACTGCCCTCTCCTACACTGATGACAAAAGGAGGCCATTAGTATCTTTTTGGCTCAAGTTTCAAAACACTCAACTCCATATTGTGTAACACAAATGAATTGACATAGATTTGTCACATGGTCTCACCAGCTACTTTAATTTACTGCAGATAAGGATTTGGCATACCAAGTGTTAAATGAGAAATGAGCATATTCATTTATACCTTCCACTAAAAATGGTAAGGTAAATATGTGTCACCATGAGGTTGTATGTCCCTCTGAAAAAAACAAGTGGTGTAATTTATTTAGACAACATTCCTTTCCTCTTACATTGGCATGCTTTTGTAACAAAAAAATATAAGCAAACTGTAGTATGTGTTTGAAATTGATTTTGTACAAATGCAGAGCAATACCCTTCTGATAAAAAGGGTATTGTCTCTCTGTCAGAGAAATTACTCTGGAAGCCTGAGGTTTTATTGACTCCCAGGACTGTATTTAAAGAAATGTCTCAGAGGATGGACAAATCCCTGGGGTTTTGCCCTGCCTGATCCCTCTCCGGCTGATGAGTGTGCCAGTTCAGGTAGAGGGGCTGACTTAGGCTAGATGATAATTCCTCAGCTACAGCCTCTACATTCAGCATGCTCAGAAATTTTCAAAATGCTATCAGGGCTGCAGCCTGCAAGGAGCTATTGGAATGTGGTGTGCTGGGGACCTTGAGTCATATCTTCTTCCTCACGCCCTGCCTGCAAAATTCTCAAAGGTCTGTGGATGATTTGTGCTGTTTTCTAAAGTCTGTAAATAGATAATACTTTAGTTGTCAAAAGTCTTTGACTCAGAGTGAATGATGATTACAGTTGTTTCCATACACATGAAGAGCACATCTGAGGTGCTGAATATGGTCTCTGATCAAATATTTTCATAACAGTAAGACAAGCCGTGGAAATCTGGGTTTGTTTGTGAAAATGCACAAGAACTTTAAAATTGTCTTTTACATTATGCCCAGAGAGGATCTGAACCAGTTCCCACTGAAAACAGTTGGCATTTGCCCTTTTACTCCACTACAAGTGGGATTAAGCTCCCCATGTGTTATTTGTCAGAAAAAGCCATCAATATTGTCCTGGTTTATATAATCTTAAACTGTGAGGAATCACAACTGTTTTGTGTACTTGTTTTTCCCTTCAAACTTATTGTAATAGGATACATTTCCATAACTCCCACTTTGCAGTGAATTATGGGGTTTAGGAAAAAGTATTCTATGTCACTTCAACATGCAATTTTAAAATATGATGTACAAATTAAATGCCATCAATTCGTCTTGCCTTCTGATTAGAATCCAAATCATCTTTGTGCCTTCAACATAGAGGACTCCAGGGTTTTTTTTCACAATTAAAGCTCAAGACAGGTTTATACACAAACATATACTCAAACATTTCTTCTCCCTTGCCTTTCCCTACTTGCACTGGACAATTTTGTCAGTATGTCTTTTTACTTTGAAAGACCAGTAAGCCATTGCACTTTTCCTATATGGTTGTGCACAGTTGGAAGGTTGTGCAAGGTTCCGTCTTCTCCACAGGGATCCTACACGAGCCAAAGTGCATCGGCTTTGGGAACCAAAAGTCTTTGTGTGCCAGGACTTAGAAACCAGTTGCTGATGCTGACAGTCTAGTTAGGTTGGTGATTTGTCATCCACTTGCCATTTCAGGAGGATCATTAGGAAAGCTGTGGAAAGGCAACTCCGTCCATTCCTTAGTCTCACTGACACAAAACCAACCAGAAGCCAACCTAATTATCTGTCGGATATTAAGTGTAAATTGCTCTGGCTCTAGTAGGTGGTTTCCCCACAGGAGAAGTGGGAGGACTGGAGGCCAGTGAGATCTGTCATTCCTCTCTGATGTGTCCATTGGTAGACAAGAAGAGTGGTTGGAGTTGCAGTTGACAGGGGTAACCATTGCCCTCCTGACAGACCTGATAGGACCCTTGTTTGCAGTCATTTCGCTGTTTCAAGGACTCTTGTTCCAAACATATGCAAGGCTGTTAAAATGGTTAATGAGATACTTCACTGGAGAACAGGATATTTACTTGTGAATTGTTTTCAGGAGCTAAGAACTAATTTAAAAATGCAATTCCTTTTCAATATAGTAACCTATCAAATGTTCTTGTCACATTTACAGATGTTCTCCTAGTGTAAAAACAAATACACACCTCAGTCAGAATGTGTGTATAAACAAATACAGTCTGTTTTTTTGTATCTGCTAAAACAGAAAAAAAAGAAGTTGCAATAGCTGCAATAGCTACGTAAAACTCACTGCTCGATTACCTATTTCTGGACCTTTCCCCACAGTAATGTAATAATTAATGTCCATTTAACTCTCTGTCTAGTAGTCCAGCTGATGTATGTATTTTGTATTCTGTGACTCATTTAATTTGGCTATTTCCTCCATATAAAGTTCACCCCTACTCTGACCTTACAGACTCAGCTATCTGTTCGCCCAACTGTTTGGTGGCTCTGGCTCAGGGACCTCTCTCTGCCTGCTGTTGCAGTGCTTCTCCCTGCATGGGGAGGTCTGTCCTTCCACATGGCTAATTACAGAGCCATAATTAGCTCCTCACACAACTGCATGGGGCAAGCCTTCATGAAACTGCTCAATATGAGCAAACAGAATGGAGCAGCTTGTACAATGACCCCTCCTTTATTACGGGCTGGCAAAAAAGCACAGAAGAAAAGGGCTTAGTCTTAGAACACCAAGGTGTCTTTTCCCCCTCCTTTTGAACTTTTTAGGCCGATCCAGCTTGTCTGGAAACATTCACCAAGCAATCTGTGGGTTGACAGAGTCTCAGCCGGTACGTGCGCTGGGGAGAAGCCTTTGTTCATGTTGTATTTGATTCATTTAGATGGTAAAGGAGAGCTGCTCTTTGAGAAGGGTGGATTTCCACAGCTCTCTTTTTTTAAGGCTAATGCTGGCTAATGCCTGTTCAGAACTGAATGGAGAACCTCCAAGGTGCAATAGTTCAGTGAATGTAAACAAATTTGCCTGCCAGCTCAGCCAGCCACAAAGGCTTCAGCTGTCTCCCTTCTATTATTCCTGGACTGAACTCAGAAGAATGTCCAGTCTGAGGGCAGAAGGGTGAGGACAGGAGATAATGTTGGGAGCAAAATCTCCGGTTACCACCAGGAACTGCTGAAGTCCCTGCATGTAGCCTGAGCATCTCCTGAGGGAGTGGGATTGGCTTGTCTCTCCATGTATTTCAGTCCAGTGGGTTGCTTCTGCCCTCTCCTGATGATGGCCAGCACTCTCTGAAGTCATGTTTGGCTCCTTGGAGTCATGGTCTTCACAGCTGCTTCATTTCCTGAAGTCCATTTTCTCTAAGAGCTGTAGAATATGTTTCTGCTGCCATAGCTGGGTTGCCTGGAGGACTGTTTCTTCTGCATCATTGTCTGGTTTTCTAGCCAGAAATGTCAGTCAGTTCCTCTTATGTGTGTAAAAAGAGGGTGTTTGGGACTCACTGTTGGGCTGGCCATGCAGGATATGCCCTCATGTCACAGTAAGACAAAGTGTTGTGTCTCCATTTCTCTCCACAGATCTGCAGCCTACCTCCACCACAGCCACAACTCAGCACTGCATCCCAGGCACCACGAACGTCCAGTCCCCTTCCAGCTCAGGTGAGTTCTTTGGCTGAATCCCATTTTGTTCACACCACGGCACATCCTGGCCTTGGCAGGCTTCTCTTTCAGCCTCCTCTCCCATGGGCAGGCCTGCAGACCGTGGTGGCCTAATGGCCCAGCTGGTAGCTGAGGGACTTCCCTCACACTGCTCACCCCTCCCTGCTGCTCCCTTCCAGAGGCTGTGCCCTCCCAGCTGTTCCCTGCTTTAGCCAGGCCTCCTACCCCCGTGTCCTGGTCTTTCTGCATCCTGGTCCTCCAGATGATGCAGCCTTGCTGAAGACAATGGGGTAGCTGGGGGAATGTCAGCAGAGGTCAGGAGCTGCTGACCTCCAAGGATCAGCATGGCTGTGCTGATCTGCGGCAGGGAGAGAAGTACTGAGCACTCTTGTCCACTTGCTCATGAGACAGCAGGGAAGGTGCCTCCTTTCCACATCCAAAAATATGGTCTAGTTGTAACCTTCTGTAACATCTTGGCACTTGCATGATTGATGGCGGTGATAAACTTGGTGATAAACTTGGTGATATTCTTGGTGGCAAACTTGGGGGAAAAAAGCAACAAATGGGAATATCCAATCTGTAGCTAGTTTTTAAAGTGCTGAGTGGGTTGCTCACAGGTTGGCTAGCCAGGATATAGGAGTTGAATGGGGTTTTTGCTGTGGTTCCTCTCTCCAGGTCTTCTTTATACCTCTACTCTTTCACAGTCTTTTGTGCTCTCAGTGCTACCCTGATGACATCAAAGTGGAGAGAGGAGAAAGAGAACACACTTTGTCTCTAACACAGAACCTGGGGCATGAAGGAACAGATCAAGAGTGATAGAGTTAGGAACCTGGGACAGTATGTTTAATCCCATTTAAAAACCCAAAATGTGGGGTTGGGAGAACTTAAATGGTTTGATCTGTATTTTGGCAAAGGGGAATTTCTTGCTGGAAAATGCTGGCTGAATTTTCTGTTAAGACCTTCCCTACATTCCTCTTCCTCCTTCCTCATCCTCTTCAAATTGTCAGATACATGACACAAAGCAAGTACTACCTCGTTCCCACCGTGGGGATGGAAATGGAATGTCTGTGGATGTACAGGGCAGTATCCTACTTTTCTACCTCTGTGCAAAGCTGAGGTGACAACTGTTAAGGCAGCTCAGTATACACCACATAATTAATCTCCTGTGGTGGATAGGAAGGATCTCACATAATCATTTAATCACAGACCACCGTGTTTCCTGATCACTGAAAATGAATGATGGCTGTAGGCATTTCTATGTTTTTCATATTGCTTTCCTCAGGCAAGACAGCATTTTTTCCTGCTGTCTAAAGTAGCAGAAGATGTATCTTCCAGAGGGAAGAGAGATGTAAAAGGGAGAAAGAAGCTTAAAAGGTCTAATTCATCAGTCCCTGTTTTCTTGATTTCTCCTGGCACTTGAAACAGTACTTTTAGGTACATCTGCTCTATATTTGAAGGCAGGAGGAAAAGAAGCATTGACAGATACATAATATCACAATAAAGCATTCTTATTACAATAAATACATCTGATTTGGAAAGCAAAGGTAGCATACTTTGATAGGATTTTTTCTATTTAGTTTTATTGGAGTATATAAGAATGTAGTCAAACCTCTCCTCTAAAGCCATTCATGGGGAAAAAATGGAAGAGGAGAATAGATGCAATAGAAAAGATGCACACAAGATATTTCAAAGCATGGGCAAATGTATTTTTCTCTAAGTAAGTGTCACTGCTTTTTGCATTATCGCTGATGAAAAAGGTTGCTTAACTATTAATGGACATGTAGATGCTTAGGCACATAAAGCTTTTAACAATTTTTATTCTACATTATTATTTACAATAGGGATAACAATTTTGAGAGTCACTGACACATTTATTATTCTTTCAGTGGTTGTTAATTGTAAGACTGGTAGCTACCCAGTGACAACATACAGTTCATAAGGGAATTTTGCTGAGACAGTTGATAGTGTCTAAGCAATCAGTATCAACACATCTACATCTGACCCATATTTTGGAATTTTATATAAATCACGTTGATAATGAGTAGTGCATGAGGTGATAACTAGTTCCATTAAAGTCTTGTAATTTACAGAAAAAGCCATTTGTTCCACAGTGTGTTTAATGGCAGACATTTCTAGCAGCTAATTTGATAAATGTTTGTCTAGCACATGAAGAGTGTGTTTTTAGAGTTTTCATGTTCAGCCTGATGTGGTTCCAACAGGAACAATTGCAACTCACAGAGGAAATAACATCAATGTAACTGAACAGAGATAGTAAATCAAAAATATTCCCATGTTAAAGTGTTGTGTCAATCAAGTGGCCTAAAAAAGAGGCAGAGGAACAATACTTTAGTCTTCTGAAAGAGTATAAAAGAAAGGGTCTGTCTCAGCAAGTTGTTTAATCCACTGCTTGTGAGAATGTTGTGCTGTTACAAAAACATGAAAGGTGACAATTTTGTGTTATGGAAATATGCACTAAAAAATAGAAATAAGTCTCCTGTCTCAATCTCATATCTTTGCTCGCTCAGCAGACATCGTGGAACCTGGTAATGTTTGCAATCAAGATTTTTAATAGTTCTGACGTACTCCAGAATAGGAAGCAGTATGCTAAAATGTGCAGTAACATCTTGGAAGAACCTGACACTGCAAAATTCATTGCAAAAATATTCAGATTTCCCTCTTTACAAGTATACACTTTCTTGTTCCTGTGAGGACTGGCAGCTTAATAAATGATGTTAAATATACCAAAGAAATAGTAACGATAGTTATTAAAAGACATGATGGCTTCTGGAGATAGATGTACATAAAGTGTCCTTAACCAGCTATTTTTAGCCTTCAGAATAGCTGTGATTTATTTTTCTGATTAAAGAGATATGGTAGGTATGAATAAGGTTTTCCATGTTTCAATAGCTGATTTGCATAAAATTACATGGGAAAAATGTACAGTACAATAATGCACTTATAGGTTGCACTTATTCTTTAGTTTGTAAATGACCAGGTATGGCTAATGAAGCTACAAATAAGTTACAATATTTTAGTATTTAGCAGCCTGACCAGCCTTTGAGAATCTCTATTGCTGCCAGTGAGTGTCTATCATAGCTATTAAAAGCTGAGACCAATATAACACATCCTGGGACTAATCTCTGAGTGAGGTATTCTCCCAGATATAAAGCATGGGCTGTCATAGGTGAGCTTTGGAGGTGAGATGTAGGGGTCACATAACATAATTAAAAGAGCTAAAATCCTTATCTCCACATGAAGCATTGGCTCTTTTTTCGTGTTCAGTTCTCTGGCAGCTTCCCATCCTGAAAAGGCATGGGTGTTCTCACTGTCCCAAAATCACAGCTATGAAACTTTTCCCTGTGTGTGTATTCCTGTGTTTTTTTCCTCAGTGGAGTTTCTTTGAGAGGGAAGGAGGACAGCACTGTGAATTGTTAAGTGCAAGGCAGGAGTTGGGGAGTGAAGTAAAATCCCATTTTCCTAGTAAATAGAAATTAAAAAAAAAAAAGCAAAACCAAACCAAAACAAAACAAAAAAAACCACCAACCAAACACCAAGTAGTTTGAAGAAGCTGAGTATGTTAAAATTTGAGATTTTTTTTTCGTTGTATACAAGAGCTCTGACACAACAGAAATCTCCCAGACCAAGAGGATTGTTGGGTTGTGATTGTTCTTTGTGTATGCAGACTGCCATCCAGCTTTTTCCAGTACCTTCAGGGTGCAAAGAAGAAGAATTGAAGAACTTTCTTCATGAAAGTTAATCCAGCCATGTAGGAATACAGAGCCAGCCAGATCTTCAGACTGTGTAAATAACTATGACCCTATAGACTTGTGAGGATTTATACTGATTTGTGCATGATGGATATCTGGTCTTCTCCTAGTTTGCCTTTCAGAGCAGTGCACCATCAGTTTGTGTAAGGAAAACCTGTGGGGTATGACCAAGCACATTTCCATGTATATTTTACTTATGAGTGACATAAATTGATATCCTATTCTGTCACTTAAAATCTGGATTGCCAATGAGAAAAGCCCTTCAGTTACATTCTATAAAATGATGCAGTTTGCTTCAGAAGCTCTGTTCTGCCAGATATTTGTGTGTGTGTGTGTGTGTGTGTGTGTGTGTGTGTGTGTGTGTGTGTGTGTGTGTGAGTGTTTTTGACAGTGACATGAATGAAAGTAAAGGAAAGAGCATAAAAGTTAAAGTAGGTTCATATGGAGCAAAATGCCCTCAATATGTCAGTGGCAGCTCTTTCACTACTGCCTCAATAAATATAGAAATCTTTAATGGTTCCTTACAACCATTCAGCCCAAGTGGCATTACCATTCTTCCCTGTGCTGAGTTAAGATTTTATTTAAAAATATCCTCTCCTTCACAGTCATCATTTTCCTGCAGTGTGCGGTCATACCAAACAAATTCACTGAGATAATTGTGCTTAATTTATCCTTTGTACACTGGAATTCATTTAAAAGTCAGTTCCTTTATACCAGTGTAAAACCAGATAATACAAGTTGTAAGGCCAAGTGCTGCTTTTGCTGGTTGTGTAGTAGGAAATCGGATCTAATAGGATCCTTTCTGTTTGAGTAGTTTCTTTTCATGGTCCCAGCTCTGCTTTTATTCAGTCAAGGGGAGATTTTTCATTAACTTCAGTTTTTGTGGGGGCATGGCAATCTCCACATGTTTTTGTGGTCTCACCTGTACATCTGCACAGATATATAAGAAAGAAAATTAAATGAGCATTATGACCAGATCTTCAGCTTCTGTAAATCAGACATCTCTTTCCATTAGAGCTTACAATTGTGAGTCTGTGTTTTTGAATCTTATAAATTTTGTGGGATTATTTAGGAGAACCTCCAGAGTATGAATTACTGTGTTCTGTGTTCTACAGTTGAATATACTAAATTTTAAAATTATTCCAGTCTTTGCTGGAAAACCTTGGCATTGACATATATTGTCCTAATCAAATTGAAGAATGACATTTTTCTTTTAGGAAAGCAAGATACATTGCTTTGGATATCTTGATCCCAATTTCCCAAGGAGAGTATTAACATTAGGGTCAGGCTAGTCTGATCTTCTGCTTGCTAGAAGTGTAGATTTGCTGCACTGCCAAAATGACAGAGCAGTATTTCCCAGATTTGCACAAAATATATTGTTTAATATGTATAGTTGCCATCTATATCCTTCTATATATGTTCAAAAAAGTCCTCAGTTCAATTCTACCTGTCCTAATTCACACTCCAGGAAGAAAAAAATGGGTTAAGTGGAAATTACAAACACGTCATTAAAACACTCTGTGTCTTAGCTGGTTAATAACTGATCAAACAACCAGGGAAATTCCACACAAAGCCAAAGTTCATGATGGCAGATGTTTTGCCAGTCACAGTAACCTGCAGACTGCCCTCAGGAATGCTGTGTTCTATAGGAAATATTCATGTTTTGAGACTATTTTTTGAAGAAAAGTGCTAAGCATACTGCTGTGAGCTGCCAATACAACAGCACGGTGATTGCTGCAGAAGCTCTTGTCAGTGTTCTGGCCTTACAAGATCCTTGCAATGTGTTGCCAGCTGTATGCAGTCCTCACAGATGATAGTGTGCTCCTCAGTGTGGCAGCCAGATTGTCACCAGCCTAATCTCATTCATGAGCAGCTATTTATGTAAGTGATCAGACAGCATCAGGCAAGTCATGTGGATGACCATTTATCTACGTCTGCAAGGGATTCAATCTGGCCACATGCTGGTTGAAGCATAAAATGTGAAAATAGCTGTCTAGAGAACATAAGTTGGATTTTCTGTGGTAAAAATTGCAATTGCATATTGCCATGAAGTCCACGATGGCAGCTGGAGCTGGGGGGAGGCACAGGAGATGAACCTTCTGCCTGATCACCACTGTCAGATCCCAGGGCAGGGTTTGGGGTGCAAGTGGCTCATGCTGTTGGAATATGCCCCTGGAGGGTAATTTTTTGCTGGCAGTGGGCTTGCCCCTCATGTTCTGCAAGCAGGGTCAGTGATACCTAAATATGAATTGCTGTGGTTCCTGTCAAGGCAACAGGTAACAGAACAGTTATTGCTTATTTCTGCTACTTGTGCTCAGCTGCGAGCAGGTCCTACTACTCTGCATTTGTATCTACAAACCTGTGAAGCGTCTCTGACAGCAGATCTGAAGCTTCTTTTCTTTCCCTTTGCTGTCTGCAGGTCCAACAGATCTCAGTATGAAGAGGCAGTTAGCAACCAGCTCTGGATCCTCGAGTAGTTCCAGCTCCAGACCCCAGCTGAGTCCGACTGAAATAAATGCAGTGAGGCAGCTCGTGGCAGGGTACCGAGAATCCGCCGCGTTTTTATTGCGCTCCGCAGATGAACTGGAAAACCTTATTTTGCAGCAGAACTGAGTCATGTGACCTTCACACCGGCCTGGTCTTATCTCAGAATTTCCACTAATGACATTCTGATTTCCCAGAGCACACACTTCAGTTACTGCACAGTCTTTTAGGAGAGTTAATGACCATAATGCCACACTGTTCTTGATCCATAAAGTGATGTGTTAAGGTGCTTCAAGTGAACTTCGACCTCTGGTATTTCCGGGGTACTTTACTGTGTCCAGGCTATTGCTTTTGTTTTAGTGTGTCAGCATAAATATCGAAAAAGTGGCTAGAAATTAACTCATTCTAACAAGTGGAGAAAACAGAAGATGCTGTGATGGTTTTTTAAAACAAGTGGTTCAAGATCCAAGTGCAATATTAGTGGAATGTGATACTGACTCATTGGACTTAAAGCTGCAGTATATGGCAAAACATTGCCAAATGTCCTGTTGCTACAGGGCACAATTGCAATTAAAAGGATCTTGTATTTTAAAAAAATGTAATTTTTATAAAAAACGAAACAAAAGATTTTTGTTTTCATTCAAGATTTTTCATTTTTACTTTGGTAAACTTTTTCACTGGTCCTGAAAATGTTTTGAGGAGCTATTTTAAGTCCCCCCTTCCTCTCTTGAATCCCTGGCTGTGCCCGTCTCCCCAACTTCATATTCTTTCTACAATGAGTAACTCTTGATGCTGGATAATTTCCTCCCCTGTGTACTGTAAATTGTCATCTATGGAATACCTTCCAAAGGAAGTATGCATTTCCTGCATTCATGCCATTCTCAACTCCATTCTGTAATATATTGCAGCTTTATTAGCAATTAATAAAGAGTTGAGCCTTTTTTAAAAAAGACATATCGTTGAGAAAAAAAAAAGATGATTTGATTTCTTACGGTGAGTTCATCTGACTCCATGATCACTGCTGCTGTCTTATACAAGTCCCTCTAGTTGTGATTGGATGTAGATGATGAATGTTAAGAGGTTGCAAGTGACAATCTGAAAATTTGCACTCTTGTGTGTATTTATTTTTTTTCCTTAATTTAAACAAAATTCTTACCAAGGAAGGTCATTGACGCTTCTGGTATAATTTGTATAATTCCCAGGCCTAGGTAAAACCTGTACAAAACTGTAAGTGGATGCAGCTGCAACTATACTAAAACTCTTCTCTCCCCTTCCCCACTCTTCCCAACCCCTCTATTTCTTATTTTATAATATTGATTACACATTAATGGTGTTTTCTTTGTGCACTATGGCAGGCTTCTTTTTAAGTATATAGAAAAAAGGTACTTTAGTTTATGCTTATTGTACTATCTGTTCTGTTGTTTAGCTTTTGTTGAATAACAAGTTTCTTGTGCATTCCTAAATTTGCCTTATTTCATGTACAAAATTTTATGTAATTCCGTTTTTGACAATGAGTTTAAGGCATCAGTGATATTTTATATCTACTTGTTACATATAGTTTTCCAAGTAATGACTGTGATTGTGACCAAGTAATGTGCACTTTTTCTTGTAACTGTGGACATTGCTATGCTTTTTTTTTCTCTAGTGTTTCTAGAATTACTGTTGCTTACAGTTATGTAAAAGAAAAAGAACTTTTGTGATACTGTTGGTGAATATTAATGTGAAAAAGCCTATGAAATATGAGTATTTTGGAGGTACATAGATACACAAACATCTCTAAGTTGTGGACTCATGTTCACATATTTAAATGAGAATTCAAAACCTGAGGGCTGGAATAATTTCCTCTGTTTTGTTTGGGTAAATAAACAGATTTCTGTGTTTAAATACATGATTGTGAAACATTATAACATTTAAATCAAATTGCATTTAAAGCTATAACTATTATGGTCTTTAAACAGGGAAAAGGGCCTTCCAGTCCCTTTCCAATTCATGCAGCCCCTCAAGCATCATTTCTCAATATTGCTGAGTAAATCCAGTAGGACTGAGTAGCTAGCATGTATAATTTAAAGTTGGCTGGAGGGAACACCATTTTGCCACTCTACATTTGTTCATAAAAAATGATTGGATGTCTTTTTAGAGGCCTCTGTTCTTGGATATGAGAATATTGTTGCAAATCCTTACCGGTTGTTGCCCATCACTTGGGAGGTGCTTTTGTTTCTAAAATCATCTGCCCGTGCCTCTGAAAGCCTACAGCTCATCTCTGCCCTAGATGTGGGCTTCCCTCAGCTTTTGTCTCACCAGGAATTAAAAAGCCCCTTCAGAACCCAGAGCCTTTTTCCTCTCTTCAAGTTTCAAATACTTACACTCTCTCCTGTCTCCTGCATGCCAGGAGGGGATGAAGCAGGTACCTTGTGCCAGGTCACTGTGTTGTCCTCACCCAAAAAAAAGCTCTAGCATATATCTTCCACAGACAAGAGTGGCAGGTATGCCTAGGTTTCCAAGTTTCCTTGGTCCTGTTGTGCAGGGCAGTGTGCTCACACTGCCAGCTAAGCAGCACCCTGCATTTTGTCCAAGAGGCTGTTTGACAGCCAGGAGTCCTCAGCTGAGCAGCCTCACCACTTTTCAAGCTCTTTTGCTAAATCCAGGTAAGGACAAGAAGGTAGAGGACAAGGAGGTAAGAAATTTAATTCATTGTTCTATCCTCTGACTCCTCTTTCTTCTCCCTCAATTACTCCTTCTCTTGAGGGAGAAGTAGGAAATTTTGGGATCACCATACAACCTTCAAGATCCATGACTAGTTTCCCCTTTTTCCAGCTCCATTTCCAGCCTACTTTGATAGTCCTCTGTGTCTTCTACAATATGTCTTCTACACACATCCTCTTCTTCCTCTATTCCTCTGGAATATTTAGGGTCTCCTTCAATCATAGAAGCAATTGATGTCCTCTAAAGTCTCATACAGATACTTAACAGTAACTGTCCTCAAGTGGTTTGTCTAGACCAAGTTCCATCAGACAGATGGGAGCTTTTGTTCTAGGGCTGTTTCCGCCCCTAAGTACTGAGTTTATTAATTTATTCTTTGCAACAATCACAGATTCAATTATAGTTTTAATTTCCTCTTCTAACAGAGTACTGAAATTCAGGCCCATCCTGTGAAGGAGCAGCCATAAACCTCTGTCCATTTTTGTGTGTGAAAATCTAAATCCAAGCATTACAACTGACTGTACTCTCAAATCCAGGTCTCAGAGCCATCTACTTTGTGTTTGCTTTGAACCTTCTAAGGCAGTAAAAGCACAAGGGAGAACATCTTGCTCGGGCACCCTGCAACAACCTCAGGGTTATTTCTTTCTCTCATCCACATCTTCTGTAACAAAGGCCTGATTACCTCGGCCTAAATATTGCTGTTAGGATAAGGCCAGTTTCTACCAGCATGGGTGTGTCCACTGAGCATGACTGCTTAAGGCTGCCTGCAGAAAAGCACTGCACTTATATCCAACACCTTTATTAAACTAGTGCTTCAAGTTTGGTGGATGTCTCACTACAGAACTTCATCAGTGCAGACTGGCAGGTGCTGGTCCTTCTTGAGACAGCCTCACATCTTCCCAGCTATCCTGGAGTTTCTTTGTGAGTGGTCCTCTCAGACCTCTAGTGTTCAAGGGATTGACAGGCAGGAAAGGATAGTGGGAAAATGTCATAATGTCCATAAACCTCCCTACAGAGTTAAGTACCAAACCTGGCCACGGTCTAAGTGTGTTGAGCCTCTTTAGGCTGACATACACACAGGGAAGACAAATCACTCATCCATTCTTCTCTCTCTGATTTCCAGGGTAGTTTCCATGGACAGCTGTGGGTAATATATTTAGATGTAACTTTGGATTGTGAGAGTGGACAATCCAGCTAGCTTATCAACTAATCAGATTGGTTTACTGCTTTCAATGCCTGCTGGGAAACTGGAGTCACAACATGTGAAAAGAGATCTGGAGTCAAACATTTTTTATCCAGATTGGCACCTTGCTGCCTGTCATTGAAGGGTGTCACCACCATGCCAGCCGTGGTGAGTATCAGAAGCTATCAGAAAGAGTATACAGAGGTAAGCAAGTATTTGACAGTTCTAAAGCTGCCCATCCTCTTCAGAGAAGGCATTTTCTGAATGAGGGAAAGCAGGTGGACATGTACGTGACTGTGGCTATAAAACTAATTGGAAAACAGAGTTATAATAAAGTGACTGGATATTCCTGCTGTAATGGCCTGAGTCCCTGCTGAATACTGTGTAGGTGGCGGTAGGTTTTGTTGGTAAAACTCCACTGAAAATGAGGAGCAATTTCATTTCTTTGAAGCAACTAGCGCTGTGTTAAAAAAACTCCCCATAAATTTGTTGAAGTTCCTCTGAATCTGGCTTTGAAAGTCTTGTGAGGCATTCATAAGGAAGACATGTTTTTCTATATAAAGAAAAGCTGATCTTGATAAATCCTGAAGTCATGATCTAGTCTGGGCTCCACCCACTACTGAAGAACACCAGCATGTGAAAAAGGATTGTGGAATAATGGGAGAAATCAAGCAATGTCATACAGGTGGTTACTAGATTAAATATGTAAGAATATAAAATATCTGCTGGACAAGATCAGTTGTTCACAGCCTTGTAGTCTGTCTCTGAATAATGTGTAAAACACATAGAGATGTACTAGATATAGCAGGCCAGAAGAATAGAGCAAGCTTATAGCAAGGATTTCTAAATGCACTTCCATGGCCCACAACAGCTTGAGGCTGTAGTGGGTTGTCCCTGGCTAGCAGGTAAGTTCCCACTACAGCCTCACACTCCCTCCCCACAGTGGCACACAGAAAAAATCCAAAGAGCAAAAGCAAGGGAAAAAACTGTGTCAAGCTGAGTAAGTGAAGAATGAAAAAGGGATGCAAAGGTAATCCCTCATCACTTCCCACCAGGATATGTGATGCCCAGCTGATCCCCAGGCAATGCCTACTTAGGATGTACACCCCACCCCAATTCCCCCTACTTCTTTTTGGCCATGAATGATGTCATGTGGCATGATATATCATTAAAAAATATCAGGCAAAAAGAAATTAGTTGCTTGAGGCCATACAACCTGTGAATGCCTGGGTCTGTTGACCCCTTTCCATTGTCAGCACTAAATCAAATGTTGTACAACAGGGTGCAGAAATGTTTTCTTACCTCTACTCAAATTACCTGCTTAAATCACTTTTTCACCCCTGAACAAAGGAGCACAAAGGAGCTGGAAAGGCTGTAAAATTACTAACTGCTTTGTGAATAGAAACTTTATGTTATGCCACATAATTCAGTTAATATCCCCGAACCTGGATAAAGATATTCTATGTGAATTTTTTTGCTCCTTTTTCTAACGATGTCTGGAAACACAGTGTAGGAGTTCTAGTTATTGTGACAATATATGGAAAACTTTTTTGTATGTACATCTTTGCTGTAGTTAGCCAACTATGGTGTAAGGTGAGCTGGGAATAGGATCCAGCACAGAGATTTGTCTTCCTTTTCTTGACTCAGCAGGGAGGTAAATTACAGTAGGTAATTAAAAAGAAACAGTGTTACTGAATTTTCAAGGTTTTCTAGAAAAGAACTTAAATTAAAGTTTTTCCTAATGCTCCCCTGGAAACTTATATCAGATATTTTCCTTTTTTCCTGCAAGGCTGCTGTTTTGTTATTGTAGGGCTGCTAATCAGTTCTTTATGCTGTTTCTTTTCATGCTCACTCACAGCTCAGTGACGTACTCATAGCAGGAAAAGCAGCAAGAAAAGCTGGAAAAATGGGAGGGATAAGTATTATTAATATTTCAAACATGTCTCTGTTTAACTGTTTTAAAATAATTTTATTTGTGGTTCCTAGCTCACAGTGCTTTAGCACCACAAGCTTGACCTATTTATTTCCTCTCATATTTTGTAGTGGAAGGGAAGGATTTGCTCTGTGGAGAAATAGCTTCCAGCTGAGGAAAGCTCTTACTGCCCTAGCCAGCAGGCACTCTTAACAATGTTCATTTGCTGCACCTGATATTTGAAAATTGCAAGCTACAAGGCATGCTTAAATTGCAGGGCCATTCTCTAATAATTAGAGGCACAGACTATTTTTTTAATGTCTCTGTCCAATCTAATTATACTTTATTAAACCATATATTAATTGATTTAAACTATAAATAACAATAGAAATAAAATTCAGGTTTTAATATAAGTCCTTAATATCTAGCATAGAGTTGGATACTTTGTCTCAGTGCCAAAGTATAAAATCATATTATTTCTCCTTTTAAAAAATTACTATCAGTTTTGTTTGTTTACAGTATATGTGGTCCAGATTTCTTCTGCTACTGAGGAGAAATCTCTATGGCATGAATCCACTCTCTTCTTTGGACTTGGGTGTCAAGAAAATAGCATACCCCATTTAGTCTCCCTGCCATTCATCATGCTACTGCCTTACAAACAATGATGATAAAGGGCTTGAAATCATGGTCAATTAAAAAACTACCACGTGGTTATTGACTAAAGTTCAATGGTTCAAACAGTAAATAATTTACATTCCAGTAGAGTCATAAAATCAAATAATGGTTTGGGGAGGCCTTCAAAGCTCATCTAGTCCAAGCTCTCTCCATGGGCAGGGACAACTTTCAGAGCCCTGTCCAACATGGCCTTGAACATTTCCAGAGATGGGGCACCCACAGCTTCTCAGGGTAACCTGTTCCAGTGCCTCACTATCTTCATTAAAAAAAATGTTTTCTTACATTCCATATAAATTTACCCTCTTTCAGTTTAGAATCCTTGCCCTCATTGCCCCTTGTCCTGTCACTGCAGACCCTGGTGAAAAATAATTTTCTGTCCTTATGTATCAAAAGGCTGCTCTGGCTGCTCCAGAGCCTTCTTTTCTCTAGGCTGAACAGCTCCAACTCTCTAAGCATCTCCTCATAAGCAGGGGTGTTCCAGCCCTCTGACCATTTTTGTGGCCTTCCTCTGGACCTGCTCCAGCAGATCTATGTGTTCCTTGTGTGGGGAACTCTGGAGGAGGTCACAATTTTCACTAGGCAGGCAAGGATGTGTCTGTCTTTCTGGCCTGCAAGCATACATTGCTGGCTTGTGTCCAGTTTTTCGCCACCAGTATTCCCAAGTCCTTCTCCAGTCCCAATCCATCCATTCCCAGGTCTATATTGATGTTGAGAGTCACCTGACTCAGATGCAGAACATTGCACTTGACCTTGTTGAGCATGATGAGATTCACATTGCTGCACTCCACAAGCCTGCTAAGTTCTTTCTGGATGGCATCCCAGAGGATCCAATCTCTTGGATCATTACTAGCCTAGGAGAGGGCTGTTATGAGCTCTGCATGATGATACAGAAAAGCTCTCATTCCCAGTGGCCTTTTGGCTGGGCACTGTATTCCCTATATTATTGGGCTGAGAAGTTTTTGGAAAATCTCTGTGGAATGATATAGCTTAGGTATAAGTGTCACTCTCACTGGGACTTCAGGCTGATATTTTAGAACTTGAAAGAGAATTCCACTGCCAAGAAACTGAGAGAGAAATGTAGTTACTAGCTGTCTCTGTACATCGTGCTACATTTTTAGGATGTAAAGCAGTGAAAATTGATCTTCTCTGCTTGAAAAGGGCCATCTGCCCATCCTTGTCACTATAAAAGGACACTTTTTTATTTTCTTCTGTAGGGGAAAATGAGAATACTAACAAGGATACTGAATTTTATTAGGCTTCTCTTTCTCCCCACCAATAAGAGGATGTCATTGTTATGGTAATATAGTGTGAATGGAAAATATGATGACAGAAGTCTGTAGGTGTTGGGTGCCTGGATGAGCACCAGGCCCTGAAAGGACTCTGCAGACCCAGATCTGTTTGTCTGAAGTTACTTGAGTCAAGATTCCACTTGACACATTTTAAGAGGACACACTTTTTGTTCACTAAATTTATATTCATGAACTATCAGAAACAGCTACCTACAAATTATGCAGATCTCCTCCCAGGCTGTGAATAAAAGTTATTGGGGCTGCTCCTGAATGGGAAAAAGAATGGAACCCATTGAACAGAGAGCAGATCTCAGGCTAAGACCTTTGAAAATCTTTATAAAAATGAGCAGCATTCACTTCAGTCATAGCTTCTGGATTTGGCAAATGTCACAAAGAAGGTGCAATTGCCCACCACCCAGTCAGTTCCTGAGCAGTGGTCCTGGCCAGCTGTCCCTCTTTTCCCTCCATATAACCTCCACAGGTTGTATGTGGAGCCATGTAGTGTGTGTTACCCCTCTGGCCAGCTGGGGTCAGCTGTCCTGCTTCTTGTGTCCCCCAGCCTGATCCCTGGTGGGGTGGGATGAGAGGCTGAAGGATCCCTGGCCACTGCAGAGCAACAACTAGAACACCAGTGTGTTATCAACATTGTTCTCATTCTAAATCCAACCACAGCACTGCAGCAGCTACTGGGAAGAAAATTAACTCTCTCCCAGCCAAAAGAATGACAGTTAGTAACACTTCTTTAATTAAAATAGCTCTTCCAGCAATCACAGCTGAGCTGGGAGGCCTGCACCAAGTACTCTGTCCATAAGTTGCTTTCTAGAAGGCTGACAGCTATAGGATAAAGGTAAAAAGCTCATTCATTACCGATTGAGACTTCTCCAATTCAAAAAAGTGTAAGCATTTGGTTTGGGTGCAACAGATTCTGTGTTCATCCACTGAAACCTGCTAGCCAATTTGGTATGTTCACTTGTAAAATTTAGTTGCCAAGTAGTAGATTCAGCTTGAATGCTAGGAAATGGTAAACCACTCTCAAGTGGGCTAGTTGTGACAAGCAGGCTCACTGTGGTAGCTTTGCTTCATGAATATTTCACTGTTGTTGAATTGAGCAGAGACCAGACTTCTTCCCAAAGTATTTTGAGATAGCAAAATAATGTAGTGATCTTGTCTCATTTCCTTCAAGAGTGACAGTATGACATGCTGGAGGTGTGCTGTGTAAAACCCACACTTGTCAGAGAGGTTGTATTACCAGTTAAGAAGTTTTGGTTCTGTTCTGCAGATGGCAGTGCTAATCAGCCAACGCTCAAGTAAGACTTGGCTGATCAGCCCCTCCAGGTCAGAGGTCCAGAAGGGTTTTTCTGTGGGTGTTGGTGAGTCTGACTAAAAAGTTCCATCAAGTCTTGCCTGACTGGAAGTCACTCACAGGCTCCTTGTGGTTAACCCTGTTCCATGGTGCCTTCCTAACCTCCATGCTGTGTTTGTTCTTACACTCCCCCTTTACTGAATTTGCAGGGCTGGAGTTTTCACTAAAATGAAGTGCATATTCTTCAATATTTTTTGCTTCCATCTGTGCTGAGGAATCCTTTTAATGAGCTTCCATTTATTTTTTCATATTAAGCCTTCAAGAATCTAGAAATTTAGTTGTAAATTAAATGTCTTTAAAACAGAAGAATAGCTTCAAAATGTGGATTTCAAAAATCATTAAAAACACCCAGAATAGATTTACATGATTCCTAAAGCATAGAGTAAGAACTTTGCTGAAAACATGAAGCAAATCTAGACAAAGGAAGGTTTAGACATTTCTAATAATACTTTGAACTTCTGTTTTTATTCTCTCACTGAGTAACAACAGGCCCTTTCATGTGATGTGATGGGGGTGGGTTTGGTTTTTTCTTTTTTGTTTTGGAACCTTTAAAGGGCTAATATAGATAAATAAAAGAAAACCCAAACCAATCAACCAACCAACAAAAAAAAAGCCACCTCAAAACTCTTAACAGATGCCTTCATTGGGAGCAGGAGGAGTGTTAAACAGAAGTCATCAGGCCAGCAATCAGATCAAACTTTAAACCACTGCTATTTTACTCTTAAAATACAGCATGCCTGTGCAGGCAAAAGCTTATAAAACTAACACCCTACCTGGCATTAGCACCAGGCTTGCTGTTGGCAAGGTGAGAGAAAACTCCTGTCACGCTGTAATTTCCAGCAGTTCTGAAAGGATGTGATCCTCGTTAGCACAGGCACCTGATTGACTCCCTGGCATATCACAGTTCCTTTTAATTGATTTCCCAGAGTAGACAGCCTTTTTTTTTTTTCCCAGAAGGATGAAACCAAAGCCATCACAAAAATGGACATGGCTGAGAGTTTTTCTTTGATGTGTGTGACAAAAATATCGAAGTGGACTGCTCTTAGACATAGCAAAAGTATGTGGCATTCATTTTGAATCTCTTTCTTCAAAGGAGAAGTTATCATTAATTTCTTTACAGAATGTCACTCATCAGTCACTTACCCACCCCATTATTTGTGTGTACCATTCTTGGAAGGAGAGAAACTGGTGTATTCCACAGGCATCAAAAATAAATTTTGGGGGCAATGACAGAGGTTTTCATTTGCAGCACATCCAAAACAAGGAGAGTAATATCTGTGTGGCAGCGTCTAGCTAAATTAAGCACCCTTTTAACCAGTAGCATCCAATAAAATTCTGTAATTATTAGTTTTTATTTAACCACTTTTTCTCCTGCTCCACCAAGAATTTTCACAGGTTGCTGTATCATGACACCTACTGGTAGAGATAACCAAAATAAATAGATGCAGCTCCTTCTCGATGATGAAATAAATGCATCTGCCAAGAATGGATTTTTTGTTTCCCATTGAAGTGATTACTGATGTATGCCCATTCACATGGGCAGCACAACCACTGCAGCCTGCAAAAGGAGGGGGTGTGTTCAGACACAGCAGTGTCTGCAAGGGACAGTCACAGCCTGGATCAGTGTGGCCCAGGGCAGTGTGGCATCCTTGGCTCCTGTGCCCTGGAGCCCAGACCAGCCTCTTCATTTTCAGGAAGGAATTGTGTGAACACCACCACCCCTACCTGAAAGGCAGAGCTGCTGATTTAGCCCTGGGCTTTGGAAAGCTCATCACAGACAAGCAGCTTCCACAGTCGTGTCTTACAAGGGCTGCTGAAGTTAAGCCTGAGTTTCTTTCATTTGAGGTAATGTAACAGTGGATGGAATTTTCTGAAGACACCAGGGGTGGATTGAAGGAGATGTGAAGAGAAGCAGGAGAATCATGCTGTCAACTCTTTTATATGGTTATCATCATCAGGGGGTTTTGTGACTTACACACCTTCTCACCTTATATCATCTGTTTCATCCACACAGAAAACAGATTTGTAGGAACTATAATCAGGTACTTGTGGGTTGCAATGAAAATAACATATTTTACAATTTCACTCCACCAAAGAGGGCAAAATTTTCCAAGGTGTTTCTAAACAAGCAACTTTCTGGCATTTTCACAAAAAGCAGGATCTTTTCACTCCTCAGTGCTAACTCCATTGGACTGTGACTTTTCCAACTCAGACCCACGCTCGTACTTCTATTACCACCTGGAAAGTCACCTGCTTCCCTAGTGTGTCCTGTTTCATTATTGAACACACTTTCCCTATTTGACAGCATACCAGCAGTGCTTTCATATCTCAGAATATGGTTTACCAGTGAGCTATTATCTAATCCTACTCAAGCTTTTGAGATCCAGTCTAGGTTTTCTCCTCTAAATAAATTACTGCAACAATGTCACTTATCAAATTGTCATCCCTGTTAAGTTCTTCCACTGTACATAAATCCATTTTAACAAGCACAAAGCAGAATCAAGAAGCTTTTCCATCAGTTTGCAAACTGTGCATCTGGCCAATACTTCATAAATCATTTTATGTCACTCAAATATGAATGAGAGCTTAGGCATATGGAGAGAGAGAGGAGCAAAAGGGTAGTAAGGATACCAGCATTTCTTATCAGTTCTTAGCCTACAAAAGGAACTTTTTTCCCTATTGCAGTTTCCAAAGCAGTAAAACAGATGGCACAGGTTCCCAGTGGGAAAAGTATGTTTTGCTTTAACCATTTTTGAAAACTTAATTTTGAGATATCAAAGGTTTTTTGGTTTTTTTTTTCCATGTGACTATCCCTTTAAAAGCTGCAGTTGTATATTGGACACATTCAGTTGGATTTTACCTGGAAGAACTTTTTGGTGTGTTTTTGCATTAGCTAGAAAGGCTCCTAAGCAGATACCCCACAGCTTTGTCAAGGAGGAAAATACAGACCTGAATTTTTTTGTTAGATCCCTTTTCACTACAGCTGCATTGCCTCACTAGTTTGAGTGTAAGAAAAATACCTACAACTTCCTTCTCTTGTATTTTCTTTTTGCAGATGAGGCCTTGCTCTTGGATGTTCCTTTAAACAGTGAATTACCTCTCACTTGAGATAAGACAGCAGCAGGAGCCTTCTTGTTAGATCAACCTCTCCTGAGACCTGTAACTGATGTATTTACTGTGCATGGCAGACAATAGAGGCTGAAGAAGGAAATTTGTTACCTAAACCTTTGCAGAAAGAGATTGGGGATTTTTCCATTAGTTTACAGCAGATAAGGTGATATCTAAGACATGTTTTTCCTTGAAAAAAGCTTAATGGGCTAATTATAGCTGCAACTCCATTTCCACCATCATCTTTCCTCCTGGGTAACATTTTGTGCCAGTTCACACAGACAAGTTAGTTACAAGGCAGTACCTCTCAAAAAGCCAGCTTATCAGCTGTTTTGTGGTTATGAGGAATCCTTTCCCAATACCATCCCCTATGGTAGTGCCATTTACAGCCTCAAAGGATGGCTTGCAAGTTCAGTGACAATGTCATGGACTGACATTGCACCCCTCAGCCTTAGCAGAAAAGACAGCTGCCACTTTGGATGTCCTGAAGGTCTTCTGAGCATGGAGCAAAGCACCTGCCTGGACTTATGCATGGAAACAAATCTAGGTATAAACAATCATGGGCGAGGGGGGGAAAAAAAGAAGGAAACTAATTCCACTTACACATCTACATCTAACTCTGTGTAAAGACCGTGTAGGCTGCACTTATACTTGATTTATCAATCCCCCCTTTTTCTGTCAATTTTGGGTTTTCCCAGGTTGATGACTAACTAGCTCAAATCCCACCAAATACATACTGTAGTCCCTTTTCCCACATTTCCCTCATGTCTGGGGCAAGAGGTAAGGGAACTTAGGATGAGGCTCAGTTCTGTGCTCCCGGACTCAGAGCATCCCCACCTGCTTTTGCTAGGCATGTGGAAACTCTACCCTTAGGGATCCCAGGCTCCTGATACAGCAAACACTTTTTCACCTCTGTTCAGGCAATGAAAACCTTAAGCCTATCCTGAACACACGAAATCTGGCGTTTCTTTTCTTCGTGTGCCATTGTGCGTGCAAGAGGAAAGAGTGTGGATCAACAGCTGCCTTTAGTCACTGCAGTCAATCGGCTTAAGGATGTAATCACCTAGAAAAAGGAAGGGAGGCTAAACTGCTGTCACTTGCTGCTAATAAAAGTTACAGCATTAAGCAACAGCGGGAGACAGGCCTTTGTTCACTCCAAGCGAGTGTTTGGCTCTCTGTGTGCCTTACACTGTGGCAACACCCTTCACTGAGAAGGGGTCTTACAATGGAATAAACTTGGAGGAGACATTTCTTCAATGTGCTACTCTGCCATTCATTTCCAGTGTCACTGCTACTTTGCTGAACATTAACGCTCGAATAAATCTTCCCCATCCTCCACTGTCTAATTCTGCAGTGTTAGGCACAATCCAGTGGTTTTGTTTCTTAGATTTTCGGGGGGTTTCTTTTTCAAACAGCAGCTGGTTGGTTTGGCACTGTAATTACTGTTGTGTCATACATTCAGCTAAATGGCTGCACAACAGGACCAAGCAGACAGGCTGTGAGGCAGCAAGTCCTTACTTAAACAAAAGAGCTTTGATAAATACTAATATTGGCCAGGAAAAATATTAAAAAATATTTCCAACAAAGTATGGGCTCAGTTACTTGACAGACACCATATTTTAACCTGCCTACCCCTTTGAATATATTATCTCTCTTAGTTTGTTTGGGACTGTGGGGTTGAGGGGGTGGTTAGCAGAGTTTAAATCTCACCTAGTGAGCATTAGGAAAGATGGTGCAGTCCTGTTGACCCAAAGAAGAGATGAACATTCATTCAGACTTCTGCATTGCCCACTGCTGCTAAGGACTGATATGGGAAACACCTTGGAGGTAGAACTTACCTGATGTTCAGATCTTTGTGTCCTTTCTGAGACCATGCCCACTCTGAACTGCAAGAAGGGTGTAAAATCATTTTAGCTAGACAGACACTGAAGAGTTACTGGGAAGCAATTCCCTGTTTCAGTATTGTTAATATTCTGGGATGAAAGAAGAAAACCAAGGCCAAGGCAACTTATCAAGCCATTATAATAAAAGTTCAATATCTAGGCACAAGACATGAAAAAATAAACCTAGCATCCTAACCAAAACAACAATCTGGTTGATCTACTGGCTACTGCTAGTTGTTTCTATGAGGAATCCCAAATCTGATGGGTTTTCTATATACTTTACAAACTAGGTAAATATGAAAATATAGCTCTAGCTGTGTTCATAATAGAAATTATGATTACACTGATGCTCTTGAACTGAGAGCAAAAAAGGCTGACCTTCCAAAACAGAATGATAAAAAAGGAGGCATATTTTAGCCTGTCAGTGGACAAAGTAAGTTTCTGAGACTTCAGTTTATAATTTATGTTTCTTTTTTTCTCTCACAGTATTGTGTAATACCACCATTATTTGGAGAGCCAATGGGATGACAATCTATGAAGGTTCATTTAAGCATTTTTTTCCACTGGACCAGCTCCTGTACTCCACTCTGTACACACTGCACTTGGGATTACTACAAGCATTTAACAAGTGCCTAATGTAGGCCAGCATTAAGTGTATCCAAGATGTTGGGACCAGCCCCTTGACAGAAAGCTAAATGTGACATTTCAGATAATGCCAGACACAGCACACTTTGCTGTCCTTCATGATGAGAAGCTCTTTTCTGTGTGGGTCAGGAGCCACAGCATGCCTTGAATGCCTGAAGGGTGATTCAAAAACAGCAACCAAAACTTCTAGTTTGAGTCACTGCTCTCCATTCAGTGCTGACCAGGTTAACACTGACAGAGGCCTGTCCACCAGTGGAAAAAGACAGGGAAGGCACTGTGAGGATGTGCTCCCCCATCTCCCAGAATCTGGCCTTTATTTCCTGCACACCTGCTCAAGGGATATCTATCAGCAGTGGTGTCAATGGATGAATCTGGTCCTGGTGGCTGCATCTGACTCTAATGGATTCAGAGCAAGTGGAAAACAACACAATAGCCAAGAGCTAACCTGAGTAAAACATCCCCATTCCTCACCATAGACCTGGCAAGGTTTGACCAAAGCCAGGTTTGGCAGGAGCTAACTTCTGTAGTTGATATGCAAATAGGACTGTAAGTCACTGCCCTACTCCATAAACTGTGGACAGCCAGGGGCCTGTTGGCCTCTCCTGCATAGCCATGGGCTGCACTCCAGGATCTCCCCTTGAACAGGGACACTTCTCAAGGTTACTCCTCAAGACTGAGGGATTTCTTGCCACAATGGATTCTCAGTAGGATTTCTCAGATTAATAGGTTACTCAAATTTTAAATCTTAGCTAAGTGATATAAAGGATGAATTATGTCCACATAATAATTTGGCTATAAGCTGTTGGTCAAGTCTGGGTCCAAGTCTGGATCTAGTTGCACCTAAACTCTCTTCTGAAGAGGAGTTTAGAGTAAAAGGGGGTCTTTCTTGAACCTCATGACTCAATGGGAGACTCTCCCTGATAGTTTTGTCTGGCCCTGTCCTCCATGCAGTAAATAACCAAGTGAACCTTACCAATAAATCTTGTTAAGCCACTGTTGCATTTGCCATCAAACTTTGCTAAATTACTGGTTTAAATCAATAAAAAATATTGCTACTTCTTTCTTATGAGTGAAATGCATTGCTCTATCCATAACAGGCACCCACAAATAACACATGGAGTTCATCCTGTGAGGGACACAGCAAAGCTGGCCCAGGGAAGGGGTAACAGCATCACAGTTTTCCTTGAGAAGTCTTGGACTTTCTCCTCTGAGCACTAAGTTGCTGATGCCTGGCTGGGTGAGGAACACAAGCCGAGGGGCTCAGCGACAGCCAGAGGTGAGGCACGGTTCTGTGCTGAAGTTTGGCACTTAGCCTGAGATCCTGAACTGGAAGTGACAGCCTGAGCCTGCAGAGCCATTCAGGGAAGGAAAGAAGAGCAGCCATAAGCCTGACAGTTATGTGCCTCCCCGGTGCAGTAATACCAGAATCATGTCATGGGAAGATTTAAATAGAAAGTGTTCCATTTAATGGGATTTTGGTCACAGTACTGTGGCTCTCTTTAGCAGCATAAAATGTACATTTGAAGCACTGCCTTTTTGCCATAAACTTCTGGCTCATTTTTCTTTGCTAGTGCTTTAATGGTGGGCAATTTCTTTTCAAAGGGAGGAATGTTCTGCAGCACCACAGATGATTCGATGGCTTAACGTATTGCACTGCTGGCTGCTAGAGGCAAAATACTGCCTCTTCAATTTATCTGTGTTATATGCTAATTGATGTAATTGCAAGAAAAAGGAATTAATTAGGGACTGTAGAGATAATTTCATTGAACAAGAACACTACACAAGACAAACAATATGGCATTCCTTCTTCAATTGAAGATTTTTTTTTCTGGCTTGTATTTCTCTTCTTCATACCCCTTGTTATTCCACTCTCTTATCACTATAGTGAAGAAACTGAGGCTTTGTGTGTGAAACCTGAGATAGGGACAACAGAGGAGGTGAAACAGATGAGAGAGTAGCTGCCAAAGAAGACAGGGGAAGGGAAGGTTGATGAGAGTGGATGAAGTAAAAGAGTGAGGGTATGTCTCTTCATTTTTCCTCAGAGCATCCTTTGCTATCATGTGCCTCAGTTCCAAGTGGGAAATAGCACAATTCATGGAGGACCTGCCTAGTCCCACCTGAGACAACCCTGTTTCTTCCATTCAACAACCTGCTCTCTTTTCTGAGGCAGGCAGCAACCCCAAGAGTGGATACTGCTTTCAACAGTACTGCAAGATTTTAATAAAAAAATTAATTCAAATACACAGTTCTTCTTCCATCACCAATACAAAATTGATATGTGTCAAACTTCTTGATGGAGTCCTACCTTTTAGCTAGAGCTCCCTGGGGGCCCTTTCACCCCTCAGGCCACTGGCAGACTCCCCCACATAGAAATCCCCTCCTTGGGCTAGTCATCATACTTAGAAGAAGAAACAAGTTTACATTACTCTACTCCACTCCATGGTTCTCCTTCAAGACTGGAACTCTCTTCTCCTGCAGAAAACAGTTCCTTAAACCTGCTTACTTCTCTGTCCCCTCAGTGCCCCCCGCCAGTATCTTCTGAAGCCAAGGGCCTCATGATGTCATTGCAGGTCTTCTCTCAACAAGCTCCACCACCACCATTATCCATTGCCAACACACTCTTTTTGACAATTATAAAACCAGTACCTTGTTTTCACTCTGAAAACTTTTCCTGATGCCACTATTATTTCTGCATATCCTGCAAGCCTTTGCTAGTGAACATTCCTGCCATGAACAAACAGTGCATGTTCCAGTGATTAAATGGTGATTTTAGTTGTTGTCACTACATGTTCAATATTTGCTTATGGATGTAACTTATTTGAAATTTTTAAATGCAGGAGGAGCAACTAAGTGGGATTGGTATGGAAATAAGTCATAAAATGCAAATGTGATATGTAAATTGTACTATCTTTAGAAAAATTATGGAATTTTCCCATAAATTATACTTAGCAGAAATGCAGGAGTTTGTGGTTAAGGAGAGAGAAAGTAATTCCCAGTTCCAAGTGGCCCATGTGATTTGAAAAGTGCAGCTCCAGCCATAACTCCCACCTCACCTTTTCTTCTCCTCTAATTTTCAACATCTTGTTTTTCCTGCTCCTCATGTCCTGTCTGTCTCACTTTCCCTGCTTTCTCCTAGCCCATGGCCACCAAGGCCCCTGTGAAAGATCTCCAGCTCAGAGCTGTGCTCACACACAGGACAAAGCACCAGTGAGAGAGGTCAGGCTCCGTGTACTTCTCCACATGCAGGAGAAGGCATTTAGTCCAGCATGGGTCCCATTTGACCCCACTTCTGCCTGTGGCTTACGGATAATCTCATCCTCTTAGTCCTTTTTGTTTTGTTGTCCTTTCCACTCCAGGGCAGTAACTGCATTCACCGATCATGTTGTAACACCTCTGCTGAAAAAGGCTGTCTCACCTTTCTTGGGAGTTCTGAGCTACCACTTCCCTTCACCCTCCAGCAGAACAGATGGGCCATTCTGTAAAGACTGAGTTATCCCTTTATAGGCACAGTGGGCAGAAAAATAAAAAATCGTGTATTTCAGGGCACTCCTCCTCATATGAAGCTACTTCTTCCTTGGCTTCTTGTTTCATATGCCCCATCCCTGGGAGTATTCAAGGCCAGGTTGGAGAGGCCTCTAAGGAACGTGGTCTACTGAAAGGTGTCTTTGTCCACAGCAGGGATATTGGAGCTGGATAATCTTTGGGGTCTCTTTCAGCCCCAGCCATTCTGTGACTCCATGATTCTGTGATGATTGTGCAACGAAGCTTTTTGCATGCTTGTGATGACCTGCCCTAGGCACCTCCTCATCTCCCCACTGAAGTCCCAGCACTGTAATCGGCTCCAGGTCCTCTGGTAAAGCCTTGCCTGAAAAAGGGGGTTCCAATAAACCATGCATGGCTGACCTGCCTGTTCTTCATGTTGGTCAAGATTTTCCAGCTCTTCTTTGTGATCAGAAAGCCCCAGCAGGTAACACGTGCCATTTCCAGTAGGGATATTGCTGAGACTCTTTGCAGACTCAGTTTTGCATCTCTTGAAATTTTTGAACTCATTTCCATGGGAGCAGTTTTGACCATCAGAAAATGGATAACTACACTAGATGCATTTACTGATTCAAACATTTCCCTCTCAGCAACATCTAGTTTACCTTCCAACAGCTTTTACTCAAGACATCCTTTGATTACTTTTCCTATTCTACTTTAATCTTCTTCCCCATCGACCTCTGTCATGCTTTGCTTTGATACAATCATCTACTTCCAAAGTTTTCTGTCCTGTTACCCATTCCATTTTTGTCTTTTATCTCATGCCAGCAACTGCATTTCCTTGGCCTTTACACAGGAGTTCACCTGACAGCTCTATTTCAGAATGCTACTTTGAACTTTGTTTAAAGATAAAAAGTAAAAGTCATGATATACAGCATTTACTAACAGCATTTGCTACTATGTGGTACCTAATGTAACACTTATTTCTCCCCTGCAGAAGAGCTACCAGAAAAAGACCCCAGCATCCCACTGAGCTGAGACTTTTTATAGGTTAGATTTCTTGATCCAACTTAATTTAGGTGTCAGGCAAAACATCCACACAGCAAATGAAGAGATCACATGTTAGAGAGCAATTATAGGCATGACTTCTCTTGATCAATAATAAAAAAGTGATTAAAAAAATCTTTTTAAGGTTTTAAGTATTCTTTTTTAAACTCTAGAAATCTGAATTTCATGGAAATGTGTAGCAATCTGCACTTAATCCTGTGATGGTCCTGCAAGTGCTACCTGAATTACAAATGGTGCATATTAATGAAGGTCCTCACCAGATGAAAGAGAATGTTAAAGAGTAGTTGAAGCTTGATGGATTTAATACAACCAACTTTGACTCGTTCTCAGATTGAGTCAAACAGCTTCCAGCTCTATTTCTGCAAAAGGGGGAGGGGGAAATCCCAGATGACAGATGCCATGCAGAGCAAAACCCTCTCTAAAAGAAAAGAATAAATCATTTATGCACAGTATTCACTAAAAACTGCAGGGGGCAAGAGACTGCAGGTTTTCCTTTTAATAAGGAAAAAAAAAGCATATATAATAATTGCTGTTGCAAACATACACAGTGCACAGAAACTGAGTCTTGATTAGAGTAATTCACTTCCCCAGGAGAGAACATAGGTAAGTTACCCCTGGGTCACTAATCTACTAATATTATCTGGATTGTCTTGTTACGAAACAAAAGAAATCTCTACCATTATCTTTTTAATCTGTGAATTTCTGTCATTCAGTGAACAATCCAAAAGGCACAGTTACCTGTCCATGTGCACACAGTCCATTTCACTGAACATGGAAGAGGTCACAGAGTGCAAATGGAGTTGGGAACAGGAGTGGTTGAATGGGGTTTGCAGGAAGGGGGTAGGTCTCTGTCACTGCTGCTGGACTCGTTAATTCAGCAAGGTCAGTGATTTTAGCAACTGTTGCCACAACTACTTTCTGAGTAAGCTTTTTCACTTTTCCTTTTGAAACATAACACTGTTCTGAACAGCAATCCATTGACTCTCAGACTTCATAAAGCAGAGCACCCATTTTTGTGCTAAAGCACACAGGAAAAATAAACTTTGATGGTCTAATTTATGGCACTATATTGAAAATGTACTGGTTCCCCCTCCTCATGTTATGACTGCTATCACTTGTAGGTCTGTAAGCTGCAGGACCCCCTTCCCAGATGGAAAAGCCTCTGTGCCAGAGCCAGCCCTCCTGTCTGCTCCTCCAGCATCACTCAGGATGGGAGGGCAGGGGCTACATCCCTACCCTCATTCAGACATTTCTGCCTGGTCAATGGTCCCTTGAGGGCCATTAGCCACAGAACTCTGGAGAGGAGCTCTGAGAGGTTATTCCTGATATCTGGCTGTATCATCTCAAAGACGGTGCAGCCTGTAACCATTTTTGGCCTCCTTTCTGAGTTGTGCTCTCAGAGGACAACTGCAGCAGAATACCTGGGTGTCTCATACACTGAAGTAACAGAAGCACAGTGCATCACATGCATTCTCAGAAGTGTGTTAATCATTGTAAGATATTTTTTTTTACTGTTTCAAAGACATGATTCTTTTTTTCAGCAGTGGCATCTGCTCTTTCCAGGGGGACATTTGTGACTACTGACACTAATTGCACCAGTCTCAGTTAATGGAGAAGAGATCATGTCCACGCTTGAGGATCAGCTAAGGGGCTAACCTGTCATGCCATGTTTGCGGAAGCAAGACAGCCCACTCAAATACAGGTTCCATGAGAAAAATGGCCCCATACTGAAACATCAGGCTGTGGCTGGCAGGTCTGATCCCTGTCAGAGCTCCAGAATGTGCACACACCTTCCTCCTGCCACCACCAGCACAGCACTGATTTGGCCCATGTGAGGACTGGCCCCCATGCACTGAAAAGGGTAAAGTCTGAAGCAGTTGTTGGTGTTTCTCAAACACCCTGGCCTGGCATCTGTTGGAGGCAAGGAAACAGGGGCATATCTTATCTCTGCAAGCCCTTGCTGCTATAGCTGGTGTGCATGTGTTGCTGTCAGCTAAACCCACAAACTGCTTAATGGCAGGTACATAATAGCCCATTAGTTCAGGTCTGCCTGGGATGCTGGCAGGTGTTTACATGAAATTTTGCCCTGCTTGTCATAGCATATAGGACAGCCAGCACCTGGCAACCTCGTAGCCAACAACACATTCTTTAATTGCTCTGAAGCAGTGGCAGCAGCTGACGCCAACCTTGTTAAATAAACAACAGGTTCTGCACCTGCCTGAGCAAAACCCTGACCTGTGTCCCAGCCAGCCAGTGGGCACACAGGGAGCCCTGCCTTCCCCCTGCACAGCAGCCTCAGGGTTTAGTCAGAGTCTATCAGTATTGATTTGTCCTTCAGCAACAGAGGTTTGCCCTGCCCTTGTCTCGGGAGTATTTTACTGAGCCATGAGACATGAAAATCTCCCTAATTAGATTCCTAGTTTATGGGTAATTCTCATCACACACACACAGAGCCCCACAGACATACAGGCTCAATGATAATGAAAAAAGCACTATGGCACAATAGCCAAATGCCTGTGCCTTGTAGAGTGCTTTGAAACAGTAGAGAATAATTCTGAGTTATTTCTGAGGATCTGGAGGCTTGTTACAAGATAGGACTTTTTATTGTCCAAGGACTGAAGCGGTGCAAAAAGCCTGATTTTTGTTAGGTGTAGCCATCAAAGATAGGAGAACTATGTAACCTGACTTGTAACAGGTGAACTGGTACTCTCAAAGCCAAACATGATTATTTTATCACCTCTTGTCTGATTCAATTAAATCTTGGCATCTTATTAGTTTCTACAGTAAAAACACTTGCCTCGATCCACAAACTTACCAAGGAGGTAAGTGAGGAATAGTGAGGAGCAGGAGTTACTTACCTGCTGCAAGGATATTTCCCCTCAGGTGTTTTTTCTTCCCTCCCCTTCATGCTGATGAAGAAGGCTCTGAGAATGCCACAGCATCTTTTCCAGCCTCCAGCCAGCGACAGGTACCTGAGGAGGCTGCACATGAGGCACCAGTGTGTAAAAAGGAGTAAATGCAGAGAAAGGTCCTTGTTGTTCTCACATAAGACAAAAGCCACTGAAAGAGACCAAGTTATTACAGCAAAGAGAGTGGAATTCCAGGTGACTGCTAGAAAAAAGCAAGAAAATACATCACCAGAACCTCCCAAAAGGTGACAAAGATCAAGATGGCCCCTTTAAGGGGCTTAGTTTGGGGCAGCACTCCAAGAGCAGAGTGCTGTGCTAATTGGGCTCTCTTCTGTTGATCCACAGAGCAAGATTTCCTCAATTTACATGTTTTCTTCAAAATTAAATGGCAGAAAATACTTAGTGGCATTTCTTACACTGCAGTTTTAACACACAGACATATAAAGGACCATCTGTTGGGTCTCTCAGCTCCAAGAGAGATGAAAAGGAAAAGGTGAAGCAGGAGCACCACATCTACTCTGCAGTTGTACACTCACCCAGACACAGGGATATATTAACCGTGCTTTGGGCGCTTTAAATTCCTGACAGGGACAAGTTATTTACTCCTGATAGCTCACAAAAGCAAGTGAGCACAGCAAATCTCCTTCAGGGCTTCAGGTGTCAATGGTAATCAAGAGACTATTATTGGCATGTAACTGTTTTTTTCCAATAAGTTATCATGAGGCTGCATTGCAAACACAGCTGGTTATAAATACAGTAATGCTGTTAAAGCACGAGACTGAGCACCTCTGTGCCACCAGTGACCACTGCCCCTCCTCGTGCTGTGCCCCTCAGATGCTGCAGGGCTGCAAACACTGCCCAAGAAAAGTCCTGTGTTTTTAATAGATCCCTACTCATGACACATACAAGTGGCAGAAGTGATTTTATTGAGCAGCTGTGCAGATTTTGGCTTAAGTAGCTCTGAGGGAATACTATTGGTACACTTTGGCTGTTTGTGGAATCATGTTGCCTTCTAGTGGCTGGCCCCAGCACTCTGTTGCAGAAAGATTTTGGGATACTCTTCCACAAATGTATCAGGAATGCAGGATATTTCCTAAATTCCTTCTAGGAAAGAAACAACTGTCAGACATGAGTCATGCTCTGTATTTCTTCAGAGGCAAAAAAAAAGTTTATCATGAAAACTTTTCTTTTTGACACACATTACTGTTCCAGTGTCTTCTAGGATAAATTTTGGTTGTGTTTTAAGATCACCATAACTTGTAGCAAGAAAAAACAATAGAAATTTATCAATTCATGGTGCTGGATAGGCTTGTCTCTCCCACCTAAGGCCAGAGAAAAAAGCAAAATGAAAAAAAAAAAAAGAAAGGTGAAGTAATTTCATTCAAAATAATGATGGCACAACAATCATAAAAACTGGAGCTGAAGGAGAACTCAGGGACAAGTTTTGCTGATTGGACTCTGAGAAGCAGGATGGTCCTCATCCTAGCAAGTAGGGAAAAAACAGATACTGCTGAAAAGCATACATTTGTTGGGGAAATACTTAAGTCAGCAGATTCAAGAAAACAAAAAGCAGGAGAGAAAAAGAAATAAAATCAGATGGGGCAGTCTCTCTTGCAGACTTAGTAGAGGAAGAATTCACCAGTGATGCAGGTAACCGAAGTTCTTTGTATCTCTTCCACAATCTGCCTGAAAAACCAATTTCATCTGAAGCAGTTGCACTTGAAAAGTGATGGCTGCTTCAACAAAATACTCCCAATGGGCTTGATATTGTTGGCCCATATTACTTGCAGGATCATCAGCAGGCCTTGATCCTAAAATACTTATCTAGAAATGCAAGAAAAGTCATTAAAAGTAAAAGAATTAGAAATGATGGCAGGAAAACAGTGACTAAGCTGCATCACTGAAAGAGAGAGACATGAAAAAGGCCAAAGCTGTGAGTTATATAAAGAAACACAAATATAGAAGACAATTTTTTCCTCCTCTGATATACAAGACCAAGGCTGGTGGGGGAGTGAAATAAGGGTTGGGCACAAAGAACAGACAGAGAGGAAATAGAATTACAGCTTAAAATTAGAAGCAGAAGCAAAATCAGTGGAAGAACAAAGACTGAATTGTCAGCTCACAGGGTGAAAGAGATTATGACAACAAGTAAAATGCAAGGGGCCTGCTACAAGAGAACTGAAAAAAAACTTAAAGCAAAATGTCAAGAAACTTGAAGAAAAGCCTTTCAGTTGCACAGATTACAAAGAGTTCAAGGACAGCTCTATGGGCCTGGAGAGGAATCCAGTCACTGGTGGCATGCACATTTTCTATGATTCAACACCCCAACACCTCCCTCCTGCTTCAACACATAAAGGTTTTTTTACCTCAGGAGAAATGAAGTCCTTGGTATTGAGGACTACTGAATAACATAGCTAATGAAATAAATGCTTCAGTCAAAATGGGATGTTTCCTCTCAAGCAATTTTACATATGCACAGAAGAACGTGATGTAAAAAGTCAGATTAGATTGTTGCACCCCTCCCTCTTGGCTCTGTAATCTATGAATATACTTGCAACACATGGCTGTGTCGTCCCCACCTGCTCTCCAAAACTCTTCCCATGCACGCGTTGCATCCGTGCGGGAAGAAAGCAGCGCGTACGTGAGTGGCAGCTGTCTTCAGCACAATCTGCACGAGGTAAACATGACAGAGAGGAGCTAAACACATGAGCATACCAAGAAAAATACAAGTCTGTTTCTTCCATTCAGAGTTCCAACTGCTGACTCTTGGGGAACTGCCAGTTTGAAGAAGGCAGCACGTATTCCTTGAATATCCAAGCAGTGGGACTGGTGGAAATACAGGTTTTAGACAACTGTAACTCTGAATCTCCTGCAAAGTATAGAAGCATTAATTGGTATTCAGTGGCATACCTCTTCTCTTTTTTAAGTCAAATGATCAAAAATAAAATGTGCCTTGTCACTGTGGCTTTATGCATAGTAAGATTGAATAGCTTACTATGATTTTTCTCTCAAATAGGCTGCCATCCAAGTAAGTGCAGTGTACAATATTCCTTTCTATTGGGCCAGCGACAGAATTAATGAATACAAGTCTGAATTTAACCTACCAATTGACATTTTCTTTTTTACCAAAGGCCATCAGCCACCTTTTCCCTGTCTTGTTAGATTCTTGGGTGACACCACTCTGCACAAGAAATGCTGACTGATTTGAAACTCCCAGAGTCTTCCAAATTGTCACCTGCAAACCTGGGTCACAAAAAGAAAGAAAAAGAGAAGAACAAGGAGAAGGTGTAGGAAAAGGTGAAGGAGAAGGAAGAGAAGGTAGAATGTTAGAAAAAATTTTACTAGCAGCTTCCTTATTGGTTTGGTGCTTTGAGAAGGTCATGGCTTAAAACTTAGCACTGTTTTCTAATGAAATGTCATCTAAAATATTTATCAGGGTATCTCTTGGAAAGAGAAAATACCCCAGACTGCTGTAATAATTGTGGGCTATCTAATGAGATGATCCTGGGTGTAATATAGACCAACTACATAAAGCCCATAGGAAGGTATTTTGTTGCAACAGTCAATACCTTCCATATGGGATCACTTCAGATGCTTCGTTTTTACATACAGATAAAGAGCTTGGTCGTGGTAGACAAAAAAAAGTATTTGGTGTAGGGTAACTAATCACTGCAATGGTCTTCCATTATCTGGAATACTACCTCACTCAAAACTAAACAAATTTACCCCTAAACTACCCAGCATGAAAATCAGCAATTCCTTTTTCCTCAACAAAGATAAAAAACTCAACATTCAAAAAATTTTAATAAGCCTGATAAGGCAAAGGTATGTTTAATAATTCTACAATAGGATCATTCCAGAAAGTCACAGCATACAAAAAATGAATGGCATTGATGAGATAGATTAAAAGTAGAAAAGAAAGTGGAGTTCAGATTTTAAATAAAAAGTAATTTGGATTCAGTTAGATGAAATAGTGCCAAAGGAGAATTGAAAACTTTTTTTCAACATTCTACAGTTCATCATAGCACATTGATTAAAACCCACAATGCCTGTTCCTTAATCTTCCAGAAAGGATTAATAAGCAACATAAGCAATGCAGAACAATATTAGTGCTCATGTCTGTGAATTTAGATATTCACACCACCATTCTGCATTTCTAACTTCATTTATTAATGAGAGACAAAAATAAAGGCTGGTAGCCCTTATGTCAGCATCCTCAGCTAAGCTTCACAGAGGCAAGGTTCAATTCCCTTGTGGATGGAAGTGAAAACTTTTTATTCCCAAGGAGGTTGTTCTTATTTTCCAGTGTAAACTGTGCTAGAGCCACTTGTAGCTTAGCGTGTATATAACACTTCATTATTATTCTTGCCATATTGCCATCATGACATAAAAATTGGTCTCCTGGTACCCTGTGCCTGGAACCACATTAGCCTCTCTATTTGCAAGCAATGGGAAGTTCATCTCATGACCATAAAATGCCATCCCGGGTTCCAAAGAAGTGACAGCAGATGGATGACTGATCTCATATGAAGAACCCTAAAATATACACCACACAGCTTTTCTAGAAGGAATCCCATTCTAAACAGGGAGAGTTGATTCATCTGTTTGCTTCCTTATAACTGTATTACCCACTCTCAAATGGAAGTGTTAAAAGAATATCATGTTTCTAAAAATCATGAGGAGCTGAGTTATGCCTGCATGGCATTTTGTGTACTGTCATTATTATATTCTGCCCACACTTGGAGTTAGCTAGAAATAAGAGAGCTCTAAATGAAAGCTAGACAACAATGCCTGCATAAAGCTGGGCCCAAGCTAGTAAGTCTTGCTGAGAACCCATTTTTTGTTGTTGCTGTAAGTTGTTGGCTCATTAGCATGGCTCTGTAGATTCAAGTAAGGCTGTAGCTGTCATCAGTGAAGTAAGCTTACATCTGCTCGGGGCATGTATGGACATATTTACAGACTATTAACAAAATAGGAGAAGAGAAACAGAGGAGTTTTTAAATTACAAACAATAGACCTGGTGCCTGTGCTGCAGTCATCTGCAGCACACCACTCAGCACAGTCAGTCTGCCTTCTGTGTCACGTCTCAGGGAGCATCTCACAGCTCCCAGAGTCACAGCTCTGTCCCTGTTCTGCTCCCCAGACAGTCCAGATGGACCCCATGACTGCTGCAGGGGCCATGTTACAAAGCCAACCACTGGCTTATGATTAATCTTAATTTTCCTTTACTAGTCATTGGTTTGGTCTCTTCCACAAATATTGTCATTACAGCCATGTAAATGCTTAGTAATCCTGATTAACAATAATGGCATATTATCCATTCTTAATTGCTATTCAATCCTAATTGTCCCCTTGAAACATGTACCTGATTAGATCAAGATTTAAAGACAAGAATCAGAGCAAGTGCTTAGGATCTCAGACCACTGAGGACAGGCAGGAGAAGGTCTGTCTGTCAAATTTGGAGGAGGTAGCAGTGCAAGACAGTAGAGTATAGCTAGAAAAGAGGCTCCACTGTGCTTCTGTGTGGGAACTTCATAGCTGTAACACCAGCTCTGCATCTGATGTTAAAAAAAAGTCTCTCTGGAGTGTGAGACACCACATGTCAGAAGTGTACTGTGGAACATATGTTCATGTTTTCCCTTTAAGATAGAGTATTTCACATTTCTTCTTTTATGTATACTTTAGATTACAGATGAATCTATTGTACCAAAATACAGGCAACTGCTTTCCAACATGGGAGACTGCCTTCCATGTTCAGCCTCCATGATTTTGACTGTAAAACATTTCAGCAGACTATTGTACATTGATATTCATTACCTGTATGGTTTGCATAACAAAAACATAAACAGGCCAGTCAATAATATCAGCTCATATTGACCAGCTATTCCTACCCTGAAATAGGAATGCCAAGCTTCCATTGATTCACATTCATGCATTGTGTAAATATAATTTCAAATTAACTACAAGAAAGAACACATACTGTTATTACCATGCGGAGTAACCTGGGCATGCACTGCAGCACAAAGCTGGTGTTTGAGACAGAGCTAGTCAATAAAATCCAAGGTATGATTTGCCACTGAATATCCCATGAACTCCAAATGTTGCTGGCTGCTACAAAGCTGTAGTCCAGTCTTGTGCTACCACCAGTAGCTCCCTGCAAGCCCCAGGTGAGGCAGAGAGGTTACAAAACACATCTGACCAAGCTGGGTACCAAAATACCCCCCTCTTTCTTTAGTACACTAAAGAAACAGAATCCCACCTTGCACAACTGATTAAAACTCAAAACTTAGCTCACATTGCATGGTCCAAATATTTCACAGAATCATAGAATATCTCAAGTTGAAAGAGAGCCATATGAAGCATTAACTCCCTCCTCCAATCAGGACCAACTAGAACTAAAGCATATGGCTAAGGGCATCACTGGCATGCTCCTTAAACTCTGGCAGGCTAGGTGCCATGACCTCTTCCCTTGAGGGCCAGTTCCAGTCACTGATCAAGCCCTCAGTGAAGAAACTTTATCTAAAGTCCAACCTGAACTTCTCCACATGCATTTTCCTTATGTCCTACTGCTGGTCACCAGAGAGCAGATCAGCACCTCTGCCTCTGCTGTCCTCCTTGGAGAAGTTGTAGACTATGAGGAGGCTACCCTTCAGCCTTCTCTTTTCCAGGTGGAACAAAACAAGTAGCCTCAGTCACTGGTATTATATTTTTAGGAAGAAGTTCTCAGAAAGAGTGATTCCCCATTGGAATGTGCTGCCCAGGGACGTGGTTGGGTCACCATCCCTGGAGGTTAGGAAAAGACTGGACCTGGCACTTTGTGCCATGGTCTAGTTAACAAGGTGGTGTTTTTCCATATGTTAGACTCAGAGACCTCAGAGGTCTCAAAAACACATTTTGCCATCTTGGTCACCCTTCTCGGGACATGCTCTAACAACTTTATGCCTATTTTATATTGTGGCTCCTGACAGTGCACACAGCACTCGAGGTGAGGCTGCCCCAGTGCAGAGCAGAGCAGGACAATCCCCTCCCTTGCCTAGTTGGCGACGCTGTGCCTGATGCCCCCAGGACAGGGTTGGCCCTCCTGGCTGCCAGGGCACTGCTGGCTCACATTCAACTTGCCATGGACCAGGAGCCCCAGGTCCCTTTCCACTGAGCTGCTCTTCAACTTCTTGTCCCCCAGTCTGTGGGTGTAACCTTGTCCCAGCTGGACAATCCAGCACTTGCTCTTGTTAAATTCCACGCTGTTGGTGACTGCCCAGCTCTGGAATCTATCCAGATCTCTTTGCAAGGCCTCTATACCACAGCTCCTCCTAATTTAGTCAGCAAACTTATTTAATGTACGTTGGATTCTTGCACACAGATCATTTATAGAAACACTAAAGAGCACTGCCCCAGGACAGAGCCTGGGGGAATGCCACTATGGACTGGTCACCAGTCTGATGTGACTGCATATATTATAATCCTTTGTGCCTGACCTGTGAGCCAGTTCTCACCAATTGCATGATGTGTTTATCCAGCTGTGTGCTGGGCAGATTATCCAGAAGGATACTGTGAGAGACAGTATCAAAAGCTTTGCTGAAAGCCCCCACATCTCCCCTTGGTGAACTAGATGGGTGACCTTGTCATAAATGGGAATTAAGCTTGTTAAGCAGGGCTTTACCCTTGTGAACCTGTGCTGGCCATGACTAAGGACTGGGTTGTCTCTCAAGTGTTTTTCAGTAACTCCCAGAATAACCTTTTCCATAATTTTACTAATCACTGAAGTGAGATGGACAGGCCTGTATTATTAAATAGGAGTAATCTCCTTACTCTTCTTGAAAACTGGGGCAATGTTTGCCAGCTTCCAGACAAATGAGACTTCTCCAGACTCTTGAGATTGCTGAAAAGCAATGGAGAGAGGTTCTGTGATGACATGACATCAGCCAGCTCTTTTAGTAACGTGGGATGAAGACCCCACTCACCCTCACTTTCGGGAGCACTGACAAGGCTTTTCAGCTATTTTCTCACCTGGGTTTGCTTGCTTTTTAACAAAATAAAACTCACTAAAAAACCCCAAACACAAAAGCAAACTGCTCAGCATGAACATTTACAATGACAGCCTAAATAAAAATAAAATGATAATAATAATAAAAAAAAAGTAAGTAGTTTGTTTAAGAAAAAAATAAAAATTTAAAAAAAAAAAAAAAGAAAAGAAAAAAAGGAAGAAAAAAGGCAGAAGAGAAAAAAGCACTCCAGCTGTCTTCTTGCCAAGTCAGGACTAGACCCTGGTCCTGCAGCTCTCCAGTTCCACAAACAAGTTTCACTGACACTCTGTGTTGGTGATGAGGACCATATTTTATCCACCATCACCCTGACTATGTAAGATCCCTCTGCCCTACATTCTTATCTATTGAGGCCTCATCATCTAGTGTTTTCCAGGAAAAAAAAAGCAGCTCACTCATGAGAAGAAAAAGATAGCACAGAGCAGCTGCAGCTGTAATTGGCTGAAGGGCTAACAAATGACCTAATATTCTCCTAGCTAGGATTTATCCAGCTGCTCACTGTTCTGATTAAATAGGACTAATCCATCAGGCAAATATTGCTTTGTTGGTTCAAGAAATAAACTTACCTGTTTCTTAATTTTTCTTTAATTTTATTATTAGAAGATAGAGTGCCACTTCTCTAATCTAATGTTTGTTCTAAATTATTCATGGATAATTTTGTAAATTAACCTATAAACCTACTCCCATAGAGCTCTCTTATGAAGCTGCTATTTCTGATCTTTATTTAAAATTGTGAATTAAAACAAAGCATAGGATGAACTAGTAAAACTCATAGACTTTTCTATCAGTGAATGTATTTCATACATGTTACAGGGTTTTTCCCAGTATCTGACCTCTGAAATAGGAAGCTAACAGTAATAACCAGCATTTGATTGATTGCTATATACACTTATAATTTTCCCATTTCTGAAAAATGCTCCTCATTCCAAGATAAATATGCCCAATTAAATTGTAATCAATATGATTTTTTGAAGTCACTCAGTCCCCATCATGACAAATTACATAAAAGGAATGTTAAAAATGATTGAACTTTTGACAGGCCTCACCTTATTTCAGTTTCTCTCTCCTGATTCAGGGTCTCAGCATCCTGCCCTCAAACCCTTTCCCCTGAACACCTCACTGTGACCCCACCAGCCACACACCACTACCCATGGATATTCTGCTGCTGCTGTAATAGAGCACTTTCCATCTGATCACCATCTTTGTCTTAGCCTTCCTCATACTGAGGAGAATAATGATGCAAAGGCCCAAGTGTGGTGCTATAAAAGGAACTAAAACTTGTGTTACCAGACAATGTACTACAGGATGTTATACATTTGTTTCAGCTAACATCATTGGTCTAGTGCTAGTAAACCTCACTTGATCTGCTATGTCCTGCCAGGAGAACACATGTTAAAAATATTAATAAAAAAGTAAATATAAAAAAGAGGAAAGAAAAAGGGAGAAAGCAGGAAAACAGAGCTTCTTCTTAGACCAGAGTCTTGTTTTGCCTACACTTAATGAGCAGAATGTTCCTTTTCCAGTGACATTTGTAAAAGCCAATTTCCAGCACTGTGTGTCTTTTTGCACTGGAATACACCACAAATCTTTCCTATCGAGCCATTCAAGAGCTTAGCATGGATAAAAACAAACAAAAAAATATTCACTGTGTCAGCACTTTCTTTCCTCCACTGCACAAGTGACCTCCATCAATATCATGTTTCACTTCTGTTCCACATGGCTGAGCTCGTGTTTCCAGACCTTACTCCCTGTCAGGGCAGAGATAGGTATTGTTGGGGAGGATGATGCAGGAAGGCCTTGCAGAGATGGTTTATTGGTGAAAGATTTTAAGAATGTAAAACCTGCAGAAGAGATAGAGTTAAAAGCAAGATTTGAGCTATAGAATGCGAAGCAGGAAGACGGTGATTAAGTTATCTGAAGACCAGGCCCCTGATGATTGAACAATACAGCTCCCCAGACAAAGGGATAAGGGGTTGGGCCCTGCCAGGTGATAGGGGAAAAGGTGGGTTTTCCAGGTTTTTAGTATGGTAATATAATAGTTCCCATAGGCTGTATGTAAATTCTGTAGGTTTTGTATCCTGTACTAGTTGGTTGGTGCTAACCAGAGTATTCAGCATAAAAGAGAATAAATAAAATTATAAAAAAAAAATTCAACCCCTTAGGACCACGCTTCAGCCGATGCTGGTCAGGTTGGCTGTCCTCACGAGCAATAAACCATGTGTCCAAAGAGCATCCCTGTCTCCAGAAATCTCTCATCGAACCCCAGATAGATCCCAGCCTTTTCTAATAAGGTATGGCTTCAGTTCTGGGATGTTCACTATGGAAACCAGGAAAGAAACTGGAAATGCTGGAAGATTTTTCAGATGGAACTGCTGCAATGGATCCTGAAAGAAATAAAAGACTAGATAGCTTATGGATGGAAGATCCAACTTCCTAGTCTCTCTCTTCCTTTAAAATACACTATGTAGTTTATGTACCAGAGAAATGGAACAGCAATCAAAGCTGCAACGTGACTAATATTTCACCAGAGGAATATCAGGTGAAATATCAGGACTTTACCAGATCCAGAGGGCCAGATAAAAGATTAGGTTTTGGTGGGGCACTGGATCTGACTGACAAGGTGCAGATCAACCTGACAAGGTTCTGGCAAAAGCAATGTTCACTGTTTTGCTCTGTTCAAATCCAAAATCACAAATGTATTCCAACTCATTGTAACTATAGAGTCACTGGATGATCCTGGTGGGTCCCTGCCAACTCATCATAGCCTATGCAAATGATCAAAAGAATCAAAGGAAAGAGTATAAAAATGATTACTCTAAAATTCAATTAATATTCTTGTTAATGAATCAAGAATGTGCATGATAGGAAAAAACCCTGTGACCTTGCTTGGTCTTATTTCCCATCTGCTCAAAAACAAAGGCAAAATAGAGAAGATAAAATAAACTAAAGGTGCTGTACATGTTAAGTGCAAGTGACTAATATTACTGAAAGAGCTGTGTGTAGATACAGTTCTTCAGCAAGAAATTTTGGACTTAGGCAACCTACTGTCTTGCCTGAGGGACCCAATCACCAGCCAAAGGTTCATTTAAACATTTCTGACATTTGGTCCTTAACTCTCTCTGACATCTGGGAGGCCCTTGGGACTTAGCCCTCCTGGCAGAACAGGAGGCAGCAGTTCCAGGGAACGGGTTTCTCCTGAGCAGAGCAATCATTTTCTTGTGCTGAAATTGTTGGTTTTAGCTCCCTGCTAAGATCACTCCCCACTTTCCATCTTCATCTTGAAGCTTATGGGAAACCTGTGTTCAGGTTTAAGGCTCTGAAAAGCTGATCTAAAAAGAAATGTCAAGGCTTTTACTGTTATAAGAAACAGAACCTTATAAAATTGTGATCATTAAGCCTCTTTAGTCAAGTAAAGCAAGAAAGAAAATTATTTCTAAAGGTTTTAGTAAACAGATCTGAATTTGCAAACCTGGGTAACCAACTACTGCAATAAAATGCCAAGTAGAGACTAATATATACTTACATCTTCCTAATTTCCTAGTTTCAATAAATCCAATATAATAAAATTGACAGATGCTATTTTATCTACTCAAGTGATTCATGAAGGGCCTGGAACTGCAATGCTGCAACAAGATATGACATTTGTGCTAGGGTTTGGGTTTCTTAAAATAAAAAGAAATGACTGGCCAAAGACTCGTGATAGCTTGTGATTTGCCTAGCACAAAATGACAAGCTTGTCACCCTTATCTACAGAGGTAAGAGAATTACTAAACTTGGCTACTATTTACCTAGGTATTGCCTACCCAGGCTGTTTCTTTGAAATTGCTGAAGAGAAAGTGAAATAAAGGAAATAATTGAAATTTAAAGCTAAATTAGATATTTTTCACGCCGCCTTTTAAAATTATGTTAATTGGCATGCATTTTTAATGACAACATTAGCAGCAAGTAATAAAAAGTCAGCAGGATCTACACACGGATAAATAACAACACACTAATGATAATTACATAAACCTTCTGTATAGTGACATGTGGGTCAGGAATTGAATTTGCACTCTCAAATTGAATCATCTCTCAGGGCCCCACAACATCAGTAACAAATGTCACTGGTAGGTTTCATTTGCCTGTGTTTAGACTGCCCTCATGGTTTTGTTTGCTAAAATCCAATAACAGATTTTGTTTCAAGGCGAAATCTTGACACCTAATGGTACTCAATAGGAGTGTTGATTGCAAAGGAGTAGCAAAAAGATTGCAAAAGCAGCATTTGAGTCTTGAAAAAGAGCCTATTTCAGACACTTAGAGAATGTAGTTTCTACTTTATTTTTTAGGCATTTAAAGGACTTTTCTGATAAAAAAAGGACTGACTTTAATGCATGTGTTTACAGTTATATACTGATATAACTGCCTTGTTGAAATGGGACCTTTTTTTAAGTATGTGACTTTATCAGTGAACTTTTATAGACTGAGCAAAGAGTTCCTGAATTACTGAAATCAGGCCAAGTAGGAAATGATTGAAAGCAAATGGAAATGTTGCCTTTAGTTCCAGAGAAAATACACATTTTTACATCCCTTTTTTTCTGACATAGTGGAATATGCTTTCTTGTCATTACAGAGCAAGATGACAAAGTAGCTGAAAATAATTCTCATAAGATCAGAAGAACATGGTACTTCCAAACACGACTTTATTCTGTGGTGACAGGAAGTATTAGGCAGAATAAGTCACAAAACAGGAGCTGGTTTGGAACTCTGAAAATGGCATCTGCTCTGCCTCGCTTTAGGCACAGGCTGGACAATGTTTTGATTATAAAGCCTATAAAGGTACACTGACATATGAGAAAGAAAATCTTGGCTGCTGTGTTGAGCACAACAGGCAGCATTGGGTAGTTGGGGGCTGCATGGGAGAAGGTCACGAGTTGCTCTGGGCAGGACACAGGAAGGTCCAGCCAGCTCTGAAACTGGTGTGAGCAACTCACAGCCTGCCAATCTTCAATGCTGAAGGAGGTGTGGTGCTTCTGCTCCAATGCACTTTGGAAAAGGCGGCAGCCACAAAGGTCAGGGGGCACACAGGAGAGGATTTTGGGCAGATGCGTGAAGGAGTCACAGGAAAGGAGACATTTTGGGGCACAGAGGTGAGGCACTCTGTACATCAGAGTGGGGACAGCTCAAGGGACTGCAGCCTGGGAGCACCCCTGTGGGACTGTGGACATGGAGCAGGGGGAAAACGAGCAAGGAACAGCAGAAAGAAACCATCAGGTGCAGGACCTGCCCGTGCACCCATGGAAGGAATAAGGAGGGGCTGAGGGTAATTCACAGCAAACCTGAGGAAGGGTGATGCTAGGAAGAGATGTTTGCCTTAAGGCTGGGAAACAGGAAAGAAAGAGTTAATTTCTCATTTATGACACCCCCCACCAAATACCTGAATCAGAAGATGGTGCTTATTGACAGTAAATCAAATATAAATTCACCTATTTGAGACTGTTCCATCCATGACACCTGTTTTCAGTTGTAATGGTTGAAATAGATAAGATCTAGTGAAAAGTTTGACTTAAAAATACACAATGGATGATGGAGAATTAGCCACAACTCTTGATGCTTCAGGACCTCTTTTCAGAGGTTTATCAGTTTCCTGTCATTGTTAAAAACATAACTTAAATTTTCCCAGTTTAGCTTCTGGCCAATATATTTTTTACACCTTCAACAAATAGAGTTATCTATTAAAAATCCATGTTCAAGTAATTTCTTTAACTACCTTCGGTATTTAGATACTATGAACCTTCAAAGTCTTTTATCTCCAGCCTTTTGCAAGTAATTTTACAGCTACTTGGAAAATTTTTACCAAGTTTTCAAAGTTATTCATTGGTTTTGGACACCTGAATTGGTGGGGTTTAGTGGCAGTTGCACAAAAGCCAAAGAAAGAGTTAATACCATCTCTACGTTCCAATTTAAATCAAACCAGGATTGTCTATTGCCAAAAAAAAAAAAAAAAAAAAAAAAAAAAGATAGACTAATTTGTTCACCAAGTCTATTAAATTTGATGATTATCAATGTAAGAGTAAGAAATTTTTAAGTCAGCCTGTGTTTTTGTGAATTTTAATTTGGACCGATATTTACTGTGTTAATTCAATAAGCTGTCGCTCAGTTTTTATGAGAAAAATATTAATTTCTGTTCATATTGCAGGCACAAAGATAGTGGTGAAACCATAGTTTCCTGAAAGTCAAATTACATTTTTGAAAGTACAGTATGGTTCTTAGGAAGACTAAAATAAAGATAAGGTTAATTACATATTGAAGTGCAATTTGCATTTAAAGTTAAATAATGGGGATGTACATTTAGTCAAATGTTTCAAACAAAATGGAGAGAATTAGCATTTTCTTCCTGGAATAATCTATCTACTTTTATTTTTAATTAAACTAGTTATATTAAGTATGTATAGATCATTAAAATAATAAAAAATAATGCATAAATCTAGTAGTCTAACAGAATATTTCTCCTTTTGGGTATTTCTTAACGGGGTCAGAACTCCACCTTGTAATTTTGAGAAGCCTTTTTCCTCCTAAAATCCTAAATCTAAATGCTTTAACAGATTAGAGAAGCCAGAGTTACATTCCTTAGCACATACTACAGAAACATGGGTGATTAGCCCAACAAAAGGTTGCCTTATATGTGTTCCACTCCACTTAAATAAATTCCTTGAGTCCAGTCATCTCTCCCAAAGCAATGACAAGGGATTGAACAGAGGAAGAAATTATTGCAGACACTTGAAATGTAGTACAAATACTTTTTTTTTTTTTTGAACAAGTATTATTCAGGCTTACTTCTCTTGAATATAGTATACAATGTGTTCAAGAGCATGATTTTTACTGGAAATGTCATCTAGGCTCTACCCGTAGTTACCTCTTCAGCATACCAAGCACACTTTGGAATTCTGCTCACCAAATGTCTTCATCAGGTGTTTTGGGAACCAGTAATTTGGTTGTAAATCCTGGTCATTGAGATTGACAGATCAGTTAATACCCATGACAGGAACTCCATTGCCTTTTATAACCTGAATAACAGAGTCCCGAGGAAAGCCAAAGATGGAATGATGGAATGATGGTCACCAACAGAACCTTCCCTTTTCTTTCTTCACTGAATGTTCCTTCAGCAGAAATTGGTTGGGACCATCCTTTCACACAGCTCACATAAACCAAGATTAAGATTAATTATCCTGAGACTTGTGGCGCTGCATAAGGAGGTTTTGCCTTTTTTTTCCTCCTGGTTTGTAACTGAGAAACAAACAGAAGAAGGATATTCGAAAGCTAAATATTGAAAAATAGGAGAAGACAATAATGGATAATATCTAGCAATATTACTATTTATAAGTAACAACTAATAATGATGAGAATAATACTATTTTCTTTATCATAATAAAGTTTTAGTTGCGTTTTAGAAGGAATTTTTCCCCATCTTTCTATGCATTTTTCCATGTGACAGCTCTGAGACACAAAATTGCAGCAACAGTTGTATGTGGTTTTTACACACTGCCATATCCTGAGGAGTTACATTCACAGACCAAAACAAGGTGAAAAGTCCAAAATAAATATAAGAGAAAAGGGCAGTCCTTCTGCTGGGAAGATGAAATTAGAAAGGAAAAATTAACACCTTTATTCCCAAAGAGCGGAGGTTCTCATTCATTCATGTGGACCTGTTGCTGCTGGCTTTGCTTGATTATGTTTTTTAGGGATGGGCCATTCTTGGGTTCAGATAAGTCATCTTTGAAAATGAGCCAGCTCTTCTGGACCCTTGTTTTCTCCAAAGCTGTGTCCCATGGGGTTCTCCCAAGCAGCTCTTTGGACTTGTGGATGTATAAAAGAATCACCCTCCATCCCAAACACATCTGTGTCTCCACTATCTTTTGTAGATAAGCATCACTGAGAAATGAGGACTTGTCTCAAAGGATTGCCTCAATGTTAGCAGCCAACAAAAGTTGAACAAGTAAAACTCCAAGGAACTAAAAAAATTAGAGCAAAGGCAGCAGATGTGGGAGACACAGCACCACTGGACAAATCAGAGCAGTAAAATGAGAAGGAAAGTAGGTTTGGAAGAGATGCAATCAGAGGATTAGAAGAGGAGCTAGAGAAAGGTTACATTTCTGAGGCAGAAGAGAGATCATGAAAAGCTGAGAGTGTTGGTATTGCGGGTGTTCTTGCCTGAGGAAAAATGGAATACTGAGACTTTGCAAAAGACAATGAAAATTCTAAAATGTCTTGTAAATACTGGAGAAAGGAATTCTTGCCTCAATTAGAGATCTGAATTTTTCTTTTTGCCTTCTGTGAACTAAATTCTGGCTTTCAGAAGTACAGCTGACTAACACAGAATATTTAGAGAGAAGAAAAGAACCAGATTAAGTGAAATAGAGTTGAGGTGATAGATGTGTAATGCTGAGCCCAACAGTATAAGTGAGCCACATTTGTATTTTCCTTTTGAGAACATAAGCTTGTTAAGCTGCTGAATGAGAAAAAACTGAGGAACACAACAGTGAGGAGAGTATGAGTAAAATCCGCAACCATGTCAATCTTACACCTGACAGCTTTCCAGCAAAGCACAGTTGCAAACGATGGAAGGAAGAATAAGATCAAAAGTTAAAACAAAGTTTTGCACTCAGCCCCACTCTTAGGGTTACCATATTGCTGCCTGAAATTTTCAGACTAAAAGTGTGTCTCTAGTGCACATGCAGCAATTCTGATATGCCCAGACAGAGGCACACCTGTAAAAATGATACATCTCAGACTCCTTGTCTGCTTGTGCCTTCACACATGACCTAAGCAACTCACACACAGGAAATAAACCCTGTACATCTCGACAGACATCTTGGCTTCTTCTGTGACTGTAAATTAAGACGTGTCCAGGACTTTTTTCAGCATTTAAACACAGTCATTCCTACTAATACACCATAGGAACAACTTCTGCTGAGGTTCTGGCCTGAGCTCAGAAGCACCATTCCAGGAAAGTCCCAGTGCTGGCTCTGCCAGTTGGCCTTGGAGCTCACAAACATTTCCAGACACAGGTACAAACATTCCCAGATGTCAGTAGTTTAGTCAGTATGGCCTGCTGTCCACACTGCTGTCCTCCTGCCTTCCAGGACAATAATTTTAGCAGAAAAAGTCTTTGGCAGTTATGCCCTGTAACTACAATAAAACTTAATGCATAATGCACACAAATGCACGTGTAATTAAGAGGCAATCATGATTACCCCACCCACGTACTTTGGGACATTTTATGTGTTTGTGTTACACAACTCTGCTTCATTTGCTGTTGCTCCACAGTGAATACAGTGAATTCATGCACCTCTTAGTAGGAGGATGAGTGTAAAGTACATTAGTAAGTTTTAGAACACAAGTAGGCAGACAGCTAAAGCATAATAATTTTGAAATATAAGGAAAGGTTATTGTGGAATACCAAGTATTTTTTTAATAAAACCCTATTATTAAGCAATAATAAACCTACTCCTCTGTGCCATCGATTGCTGATAGGAGAAATTCTGTGTGTATGAACACCACACTCTTTAATAACGTTGCATCAAGCAGAAGAAAGATTATTTTTGAGGCATGAACAAGGAATGTTTACCTTTCTAAATGTCTGATTAGTATTTATTATTTTTACACTCCTGCATCTGCCAAAGCTGAGACCTCTCCTGCTTGGTCGAATGATCAAGAATTTATTTATTTTCTGCAACAGCTCCTTCTTGGCGAAGTGACAGGGGAGGCATCACTGCAGAGGGCTGATAGTGGCAGCTGCAGTGGGGGTTTTGCTGCACTTCAGCTGGTTGGATGTTCAACTTTGGGGTCCTTCTGCATATGCATTCCAGTTCCAAACAAATCTCAGTCTATTCTAAGGGAAAAAAGGATCAAAACATAAATAATGCCAGTGGTTTTCTTTATTTTCTGTTTGCATGCTTAGAAGCAGTCTTTACTTCATGTAAATGTAATGCTTCTGCATGAGGAGGCCCCAAACCATATATTAACATTAAAGGAAATAAATTCTTTCTTCTTGACAAGTGACAGAGATCTATTCACAGGTAAAATGAACATTAAGTTGATTTAGAATCCTGTAGTAGTGAACTGGTACCCATTTACACTTCCTAACACTGGAGCAAATAACTACCAGCTGTATAGCCACAGAAAACCAGCCAAAAATTACTAAATTCTGCAAAATGTGTAAGAAAGTGAGGAAGTGCAGCTAATTTTAATTTAGTGTTTATGACAGGTGAATTAGTCCTTTGAAATTATTTTTGTGTGGTGTATAAAAGGGATTTATGCCTTAGGCTCTTCATGTTTTAGACCAAACAGACATTATGCTCACAATTTCTTTATAATTTTTCTGTAGTTAGAATTACAGTTCATATTCTGATATTCAGTATGGACACTTCTTTTTGTTTCAGGACTAGCTTTATCCTGATAAAAAGCATATGCTGTGTCAATTTTCATCATAGTTTGTCTTTTTGATCTGAACATCATAGTTCCTCTCTTGTGTATTGTACATTATTGATCTTGAATACCTTGAAATCGATTTTACCTTTTACATTTTAGAAATTTTCAATAATGGTTGGTCGGTATTTTAATATTTAGCTTAAAATTACTTGATGGCTTTGGATTGTCACAAAGTTTTTTGGTGTTTCTTTTTCAGTTCAATCAAGGTTTTGAAGAAGCAAGTCAATTTTTACTGCAGAGAAGTGATAAGTGATTGCCAGAGGACAGATTTTAACAATGTTTCCTCTTCTGGAGCACTTCTTTCCTTGAGGAAAAGTAGTACACAAAAAGTGATAACCTACAGTACAAGCCTGTAATGGTAAAATCAGAAACTCCAAACAAAAAAATTAAGTCTGATCAGGGAAGGACATTAAATACAACAACAAAAAAGGCATTCTTGATGGACATCAGCAGTTAAGAGGAACAGCCAAGTGCCAGCTGGTCAGCTACTTAAAGGAGGGGGAAAACCATCCCTAAAAAAATTGATTATTACCAGATAATTAACATGATTGGCACCAGAGAGAAAAGGGTACATCTCAGTCTTAAATAAGTTAGAGAGAATATATATGAGCTATATGTTTTATCCTGATGTGAGCATTAGGACTGTCACTGGGTAGCACTTGGGAAGGGGCTTATTCTGCCACAGAGCCACCAGGACTTATCTTCCAGAACTTGTGATATCAGGTGATGCAGGGAGAACTGGGGAAGGATGAACATCATAACCACCTAGATTTCAAAAAACCAGAAGGAGTGACAGGAAGTTAGTATCATCAGCTTCATTTCATTCTCTAGAAGAGTGTTAGCACAACTCAATGGTTTATAAGCACCCTCAGAGATAACAAAATAAACCAGCTACAGTCAATATGAATGGGTCAAGAAGCTGAGCCAACCCAGGCTAATCTCCCTCCCTGACAGAGTAACAGGCTCTGTGGAGAGCAGTAGACCTCACATTTAAATTTCAGTAAAGCTTTTAGCATTGTTTCCATGACTTTTTCATTCCTAAACTGGAAAATAAAGTCTAGGCAAGATGTAAACCAATTAGTCAGAAATGGGGGGAACCATTCTTACACAGTCATAGCAGCAACCACAGCAGAGTCAGTTCTGGCTTGGCTCCAGTTCCTTGCAGCATTTTAGTCAGTGAGATGAGGGATGGGACACCAAGTGCTGAGCAGAAGACTGGGCTTGATGACTTACTGAGGGCCCTTCTACAGGAGGTATCCTGTGACAGCATGGTCCTCTTTTTCTGAATTTGCAGATGATACCTACCTAGGAAATACTGTAAGCTTCTTGAGACATAGGACTGGATTTTAAAATGATTTGGACAAGTTCAAGTTATGGTTTAAAAGCTTATGGTATCACTAATTACCGATAAACAGAATATTCTGTACTTAGAAATAATTCTTCAAATACAATATGGGGAAGAAGAAGCTAAAAGCAGCTTTACTGAAAAGGATGCAGGGGGCTACTGGGCCCAAACTGAACCCAAGTCAAGCAGGTCATTGACAAACCAAACACTGGTCTGGGACCCAGGGTACAATATTAGCCTCAATATTATTAACAATATTAGGGCTTGCAGACCAGTCCCACCTTTCTGCTCGGCCTCAAACTGAGATAATGTGTTCACTCTTGGGATCTGAACTAACTGGAGGGAGTCCACAGAAGATCAATAAAAATATTAGGAGTTCTGACAACATGACCTATCAAGAAAGGATTATTTAAATTAAACAATGAAAAAGCAAGAGGGAAAAATAAACAGCCTAGATATCTAATAGACTGCTGGAAAGAGTATAGGAAAGTTATTTTCCATCCCTGTGAAGAGTAGATAAGACTGAATGGGCTTAAACAGCAGCAAGGAAGACCTTGGTTAAACATTAGGATAAGCCCTCTAATTAAGTGTAAGAACAGTGAAGCACTGAAACAAACTGTGTCCATGAGTGAAGGCCGTGCAGGGTGGATGAAGCACACCTTCATCACCACCACCAGCACCACCCTCAGCAGTGTGAGACTAATGAGGAGCACCAGAGACAAGCTGGCCTTCGGATTTCTGGCAATCCTATTTCTTAGGTTCTAAATTATGTGAATAAAATCAGCCTTCTTTTTGCAGCAGCAGAAGTTCTGTAATACTTAATCCTGATTTAAATGTACTTTATAGCCCACTTTTCTAATGCTTTGCTCTGCTCCAGTTGTCCTTAATCTTTTTATTTTTGTAACCATGTCACAATCATCAGATGCCAGAGAGAAGAACCCCTTGTGACTGACACCTCACACATATTTCTTTCTATTCCTCACAAGAGTTATCTCATTTTCTGCCCAAGTTTCTCTAAATCCTTTTTTATTAAGTATTCGAGTACCATTGCCACCACTATACACATAATTCCTCTTTGCTGTCACCTACACACTTCATAAAGGTCTTGACATTATTTCTCTAAAAATTTAGAAGATGCAGGATGTAGAAGGTACCTTCCTCAAATCCAGTAATACTCTTCAAATTCCCTTGAATCCCATGGCTATTTTCACTGCCCTTTCACTTGATTTTGAAGGAACTGAAAAGACAAAGAAAATTTCCCCTCCAGCTTAGATTAATTCATTCTAGGCAACATGATGTACTTATCTGAAACAGGTGACACAATGTATTTTTGGATTTCTTTTTGAGGTGTCCTACACAATAAAGAACATAATTAGAATTGTGTGGCTGTGTAAGCAAGTAATTTTATAACCAGGAAACTAATGCTCTGAAATTCCTATTTTAGGAAATCAAAACAAAGACCATTAATTTGAAAAATGTTGATCATACAGTAACTGAAATTGTATAGCCAGAAAAATACATTCAAGGATAGTTTTTAAGAAACTAGCCATGAATTTTCCTAATTTTATCCTATCAACTAGATGTGGACCTGTTTTTTCTTACATACTTCAATTTTTCTCTGAATTTAGAGCTACAAAAGATTGCAATTATACTGATTGCAATTCTACAGACACTGAAAATTTAAAACAACTGGCAGGATCACTTGTTCCAAAAATGCAACTAAGATTCTTTTTCTCTGGTCTCAAGCTATGTCCTTATCCATGCTTCTTTCCTGTGACAGACTAGACTGACACTGAGTTGGACTGGATGATCTTAGGGATATTTTCCAACCTCAAGAATTCTACGATTTTATCTTTGTTGGTTCTGTTTTCTTAATATTCTGAGGACACTTTGGGCTTGCTGAACTGTGAATGCTCACTTCTGGATGGAACTTGGGACTATGGTCTGTTCTGACTCCTGCAGGTCAGCTCCTGCTCACCCTAATTAAAAAACTGAGGTGTGGACTTTTCCACTCAATAATCCAAAGGAAGTCAAGGAACATGTGTTGTTACTGCATTTCCACAGCTAGTTCCATTATTTTTCCCAAGGACTCCATCTTACTCTCACAATGCAGTGGTAAATCAGTGAAGATCGAGGCACTGCGTACAAGTCTCTCCACCACTGTCCAGATTTGCTCCTTTAAATGCCAGAAATGCACACAGCAGTAGCAAAGAACTCTGCATGACACATGTTGGGCTGAGAATTCTCAATCAAGGAGAATGAAAAAGTGATTTCCTGAATGGATCTGAGCAGTTGGGAATAAGAAGCAAATAAGACTACAGCAAAGACCAATATTCCAAAAACCCCTCACCTTTATATTGATATCAACAGTCACTTATTTTCTCAGTACAGCAATGATTTCGTATTAATAGAGGCCAACTATCCAGTATAATCAGTGTATTTCCAAATCTGTTTTTTCTCTGTGGGATATAAAACTATCCTCTGTCCTGCTGGCAGATGCATGAGGATACCAGAGATATTTGAAGAAAGCCCTCAGATTTTGTTGGAAAGACATGGAGATAAAACTGATGGATTAAATAAGCTCTACAAGATCAGGACAAAAGACATAGAACAGAAAGGTGACCTGTACCTAGAAACTCACATTTATCCAGTGTTGTCAGCTTCCAAAAAGTGCAATCCAGGCATTTTGCTCCCATGACAATGGGAAACAACTGTCGATTCATCACTGATGGTGAATCAAGAGGCATCTCTCAAGCTCTGAGCACGAATCTTCAATACTTAAAAGCAAGTGCCTGACATTTAACTGAGATACAAACTTCTGTTATCAGTGCCTCCTATGTATTTGCAGAATGCCAGTGTCCAGGTTCCTGAATTATCTCAATGAATGTGGCTTTATTTCTATGTTTAGCTGTTTCTATAAAAAACCAGCCATAAAAAATAATGTACTCTGCCTCCAGAAGCAGTTATCAGCAGGTAACATGTGACTATTTACCTTCCTTAGCATGGAAAGCTGTCTCCAAGGTGGTGGTGCTCCAAGATGTTTTAGCTGAATGGGTTTAGATAGATTTAGGTAGGTTTAGATTAGATATTAACAAGAAACTCTCTGTTGTGAAGGTGGTGGGATACTGGAACAGATTGCCCAGAGAAGCTGTGGATGCCCTGTTCCTGGAAGTGTTCAAGGTCAGGCTGATGGGGCTTTGAGCAACCTGGTCCAGTTGAAGGCATTCCTGCCCATGGCAAGGGAGTTGGAACTAGATGGTCTTTAAGATTCCTTCCAACCTAAACCATTCTATGGCTGCACATTGATGGTCCTTCCACTGCAAGTCCTGCCACCCAACAGAGGCCAGGCTTGACAACAGCACACCCTCTGCACACCAAACTGTGCTAATACCTCCATATTCTATTCTGTGGAGCACCTCAATACAAAGAGCTTTGTTCTGTCACTCTTCATCCACGAGTGACAAAGGAAACTTTGAGGTGGGGAAAAAAAAAGCTCTGGCTCTGGCCTCGGGAAGAATTTTTTCCAGTCTATCATTACTTCGATTCCAGACTGCGCGACTCCGACCGCGCCAAGAGCAGGAAAGGATGATGTGAGCTTCAGGGCATCATTTCTACTGAAAGCTAAGTTCCAGGACTGGGGAGGGGGAAGGAAGGCTTGTTTTCACTACAGCTAAAGCTCTGCACGAAAGGGAGACGAACCCAGAAACCCTCTGTGCTCGCAGCAGGCTTTCTCCGTGCTCTCCGTGCTGTGCCCTCCCGCCGGGGGACAGGGATGCTCGGGGACCACAGCAGCCTGTTTTCTCCTGATGCCATCTGCTGGCTGAGCCGCCAGGGTGAGCCGGGGCTCAGGCAGGGACAGCACACCCACATAAAAGCAATCACAAAGCTTCACTTAGCAACACTTACAAGGTCCTCAGAAAATCCCTCAGAAAAACGGAATACTTATTTTTTAAGATGGAATAAAAATGCACAAAACTATTTTACAGGTTTAAAATTAGGGAAAGGACAGAAGTTACTATTTAGCTAGTTACAGCTTTAACAAACGTGACTATTTAGCAAAATATTTACATTACATTGCTTAGATGAAAAATAAAATAATTTTTAAAAAGCTGTTCCTGCCAGAAGCAGAGCTGGTCCCTGCTTTGGCACAGGCTTGTGTAAAAAACCCCAATTCTAACCAGAACAAACTAAGTTAAATTATCCGCATGACAGTAGATGTTAAGGGGGTTTGCTAGGTGGGTACTGGATATAAAAAAGATCACTAAATTATAAATTACAGAGGTTGATATTGCCTTCTTCCTGCACTTAAACAGATTTTGGCAGACAGGGCTGTCATCTGCTACTAGCAAGACCCTCAGATGGTATCACATCTGAAATAATAATGACAGGAGGCTGGAAAAAAGATGGTGTTTAGTTCTGATATTTCTGAGCAAGCTTGTGAAAAAGCTGTTTGTTGTTCATCCTGCAACATTTTGTATCCTCACCATCAGCACTCAAAGCTCTCTTTGCAGATTAACATGATGAAAATGGTGTGGTTTTTTTACATTTTAATATAATGACTACTGAATTTCCATTTCAGAAAGGCCTTCCAGACCTGAAGAAATAACTGCTTTGAGGAATATAACTTGGACTGGTTGCCTTTCATGCACCATGGACATGTAATTTCTTCTGCTGTGGGAATGGGAAATCAGGGAAGTGCATGCTGGGATGGTTGCTCCTGTTAAGGATGTTCTGGATGGGGTTGCAGAAAGAGGCAAAGAACTAAAATACACCCAGCATAAACTACCTGAAGTAATATAATCACTTTCATCCACCAACTATTCTACTTAAACAACTTAATATACGACACCTAGTTTTATTTTACTGGTATAGGATGATTAATATTCAAATTACATCAGAAGTCATTCAAACTGTGTCTTGTATCATCATAATTGAAAAATCCTTTACTGATTTCTCTCTCACATTTCTAGTTCATCAACCTGTACATACAACGGATGTGCACAAGGAGGATCTCCTGCCTAAGGCACTGAACATAAAATAAATAAACAAATGACAAATATTATTTTATCTCTTTATTATTTTTCCAGAATATTTTAATATTGAAGCCCAAGTTGTTATTTTCAAGAGACAGGGAAGGGGGAAAGGAAAGGGAGAAAATTTATGAAGACAAATTATTTTATTTAATTTATGGTTTTGTGAATGGTCATTTCTGTAGGCAACAAAAGGTTGTTTTCTTAAAAAAAATAATAAAACAAACAGCACCATTAAAGAAAGCATGATCCCTGAATTCTAAACAAAACACTGTCTTGAAACACAAAAAATTGCTAAATGCTTGTTTCACCCAGTCACATCTGGTGGCGCAACAAAGCAAAGCATAACAGCATTAAACTGTAGCAATCTTGCTGAAACCAACTACACCCCCTTCTGAAAATTCAGAGAACCACTTTCCGAGCTTTTCCTGTGGGGATAACATTTTCTTTGGTAGAGGACTGAAGGAGGGTATTTACTTCACTGAATGCAGATAGAAAAAGTATCTATGCACTTTAGGGATCTCCCCAATAAATCTGTATTTCTCATGCATGTTAGGTATGAGTGGATTTCACATTGCTGTTATACTGCAGGAGTAATACTGCCCTATAAAGGCATAGAATGGCTAATGTTGAACAGATGTAAACATTCAGAATACTGACAAAAAAATACATACACACAAAAAACCCTGTACGGAAAATGTGAACCGAGTTAAGTTTCCATAAAGCAGAAAAAATATTTTACAGCAGTACAAGAGAATTATGGCAACAAAGTAAAGCACTTTTCTTGTAACATTCATGAACAGTACAAATACGACAAAGTTATTCTACGGACTAAATTATTCTTTAACTATCAAATATAGTACAAAGCGAAATATTATGTGCTATAAAAGAAGCAGCTCCTTAAATTAGACTAAAAAATGCTTTTTTTTTCTTTTCGTTGGTTTTACAGTGACAAAGCATGATGACCGAAGACAACAGGATTTCATAGATTCAGAAACATTTAGCTACACAGGTCCATGATAAAGCCACTGAATATTTCGCTGCTTCCTCACCCAGTGTTCCGCAGAGCCATGGAAGATGAGCTGCTGCGCTGCTGCCAGGAGACTGCAGAAGTCATTCAGTGTTCAGAGCAGGGCCCTTCATGTGCGTCAGCTAAAATGATCCCTTTTGGTGACACTTCTCAGCCCATCTCGAGTGTTTATCCTGGTACTTCACCACACCTTGGAGAAACTGCTAAACCAGAGGCTACAATAACGATTCTGAAATTGTGCGTGTGTTCATAAGGGGAAGGGGGTGCAGCATAAGGTAATTTTACTTCAGAAATTGCATTATAAAGCACCATATGCACCAGCTTAAAAACTGTGCAAGGAATTGCAGGGCCCTGAAAAACCATCTGCACGTTCTGTAGTTTACCCTGACAATATGCACCACCCTCAAGAAGAAAGTCTATAGTACAGAGAATATACCTTTCGCTTTATGGCTCAACCTTTATTTTTGTCTTTTAAATGCTATTTCATGTACTAGATCTCAGCAGATAAATAAAATGCAAACAGGGAGCATCCAGTTCACCATTTCTTAATTATTTTTTAAACATTATTTCAAGGGGAGTTTCTGCTTGGAAAATTATTTCAGAACAGAAACACGCAAACACACTCACTGCAAATGCCCTAACGTTATCTGCATATCTCACAGGTACGCAATTAAAACAATAAAGAGGGAGGAAAGAAAAAAGTGTTTCTCCCTCTCACCCAAAAGTGCTGCTCCAGGGGTAGGAGTAGGGGTACAATTTTGGAGATTTAAAAAAAAAAAAAAAGGTAAATTATACATGCTGGACACTGGGACACATACGTACGTACACACAAACACAGAGCAGTGTGTTCTTAAGTAATTCTTCCACCACTTTTCAGTGCATAAACTATTAACAACCCACGGTGCAAACGGCATGGTCATTAGAAAACACAATGACATTGAGCCTGAACCCTGAACAATCAAACAACAACAAAAAAAGGAGTAATTCAAAATTAACGTCTAAATGTGACTGTGTTCTTACCAAAGGCCTAGGGTCGCTCTCCCCTAAGCATTTGTGTCATACCAAAATCCATAGTCACGCTAGGATTCAATCAGGCTCTCACCTCACCGTGGTTGCTCTCGAGTATTTTCATACCCTAAACCTAATCCGTAACAACACTTCACCACTGTTGCTAACTAATTGCTCGAATTTATTCCTGGTGCGACTCCAATGACTCAAAAACAAAAGGAGTGGAACTGCACTATGGAAGAGTTTGGTCAGTTGTAACAAAATGTAACATAGCACCATCCAGTCTAATGCTGTTTTAAACACATTTTATCATGACCTCACACATGCAAGTTGCAATCCTGATACAAAAAATGACAATATGACTTGAATGAGTGACCTAGCATGTTAGTCACACTCTTACCCTTTGAACAAAGGAAAACTGTGTTGTGGCTGGAATTTATTTCTGTATTATGTCAGTCAATACAGGAACTATTTCAAGATGCAAGTACAAACAAATATTGACTTATGTGCTGTGGACAGGAAAACCTGAGCTAGAAATAAGGATTCCCAGCAGGCTTATATAAACATAGGTAAATAAAAGTCTAAGACTGGTTGCTCTCTTTTTTTTTTTTTTTAAATAGAAGATCCTAGCTCTACCAAGTATAAATACAATGCAATACCATTCCAATACAAAGGCTCCTCAACTATGAATCTGATATACATTAACTGACTACACTCATGCTTACTCATGAGTATTGCCCAGTTGCTGTTTCACCAGAAGTTGGCATAGCGGTGGATGCTAATTTTCACTTGGTTACTTTTAGGTTTTTGCTTGGCTGGCTCATTTTCCTACCAGAAGACCTGAAAGTGCTGAGAAGCCGTTCCTTAGTTCACATGTCATATTAAGGAGCACTTTTGTATAGAAAAAAAAATTATTATTGTATCAGCAACAAATTTGTTAGTTATTACAAATGGCCTTTGTACCACACAGTGTCAAAAATAATATTGATATGTTGCTAATTACAATAAAAGAGAACATCAAGGTGCACCATAGAGCTTCCTATGACAGGAATGTATGTTGTAGATATTCCAGCTCATTTTTAAGACAACAAACGGCATTTACCATGTTTGTGAAAATGGTCCCACAAGAAAATAAACATGGTTCCTTCATTCAGCAGAACCTCACTAACATGCCCCCGAGTCAGGGAGACCGGTTACAGCTGACGAAAAGCACACAAACAAAGATCAGACAAAAGAAGTATGCTCTAAATTATAGCATACTTTTAATTTCCTAAATGTAGCTCTATCATTCACATTAGTACTTCAGAATGCAACAGTTCACTGCACGTTGAAACCAAGCAGTCTTATACTGCACACATTCTTACTACACTGCTCTCTTAAAACTGTGCAAGGAAAATCAGCTTTTTTGGGCAGGCTGTAAGGTCTTTGGATTAGTGAGGTTCTACTGTGATAGTGAAAAAACCTGTTTCTCTTGATGCTGACATTTGGGCAGACCCAACCACATATTGGCAGATGGATGATCTGAACTCCACGTTGTGTTCTTGAAGCGGGAGTAAAGAAAAACTCAAGGTGTTTTCATCTCTCCAGCAACTGCACGTGCTTTATCCCTCTATAATATTTTCCTATTAGGTGAATAGGACTCCAAAATCACCGTTTTTCTTTTCTGCTGTTATGGTGGCTAGCACATCTGGAATGCAGCTATAGTCCTGAATGTAAATACAGTACTGGATAACTACTGAAGGTTACTTTAAAGATGCAGTATCCCTTTTAAAAATACATTTTGCTTCCAAATTTCTAAAAGGGGTATGACTTCCTTTGAGAAAAAAAAGTCAGTGTTGTGAGTACTTCTAAGAATTACTTCAAATGGCAAAACTCTCAGATGTTATTTAAATAGAGTAACTCACATAAGAGGAAAAAGAAATTATAAGCCAATATTCAACCAATATGCAATTAAAATATTTCCTTATTTATTCATCAGAGGAATGCATCATTTTTATGCCACAGAAAGTCTACAACCTCAAAAACCAATGACCTATGTCTGACCTTATTTTTATATATATTTAGGACTGACAAACCTAGTGGACAGATTAGAGAGACAAATACAAATAAAGACCATTTGAGTGAGAAACAGGAAACGAAAAGAGATTTCTAATCTCCAGCAGAGAAGTTACTTTCTCCAGACTCTACTGAAGCCAATGTGTTTCCAGTGTTGGTCTCGCTAACTCATCACATATACAAATCTTTCTCAAGGAATCAACAAAGAAGAGATGATGAGTAAGATTGGAGTTCCACAGTCCCTGACAGGCACATAAGGAAACTTCTCTAACCTTCTAAATTCCTCTTTTAAATTTCTTTTAGCGGTTAGGTGAAGTGACTATATTTTAGCCCTAGATAGTGAAAGTCAACTGAAGAAAACAATCTTGTCAGCAGAAAGACTGCAAACTGACTTAGAAGCTACGATGGTGGCACCCCGCACCTTGCCACTACCCCACTCACACTAGTTGCTATTCAGTGTGTTATTCATTCTGCATAGTTACTCCACTTCTTACAGTGTTATTCTTCCACTGATCTTTAACCTGCAGCTCGTATCAACTATCAAACAGTGGAGAAAAAATGTGCTGCACTTTGTGCAAATAAATAGAAGCTACAAATTACATGCATTAATGCATTTTTCTTTTTTTTTTAGCACAGCAAGAGAGCTCATAGATGCTTCAGTAACAAGGCTATCTTTTTTTTAAACTACTTCTACAGGTTTCCTCTTCTCCCCAGAAAATGGCACTCAGGCAGAATAACTAAGTTCTGAAAGCACCATGTAGGAGAAAAAAAAAAAAGAAAAAGAAGAAAGAAAAAAAACCAATCCACTAATTGCAAACCATTAGTGGCCGAAATTGTTCCAATTTCTCTGTTCCTTTGTCCTGCTCTCCCACGTTTATAAGGGATACTGCATCTTTGACTCAGCTCCTACCGCACCACCAGACAAGCTACACACAGTTTGGAAGGCCCTATGCAGTCATCATGACAGAAGGCTCCGCAGCCTTTGCACACGATCATGGCTTTCAGCCTGCAGGAGCATTTCAGTTCCAGCTCATCGGCGTTGCTGCTGTCAGCAAATTTCTGAACCGCGATCTGCGTGTTCTGGTTAGACAGGCCCGTGGCAGTGTTTGAACCACTTCCTAAAATCCCAATCGATTTCTCAATTGCAGATGCTGCCCTTTTGAAACTTGTGCTACCAAAGTGTATTGTTGGATAATTTCAACAGAGCTGCTGCTGCTGCTGCTGCTGCTGTGGGTGCTGCGTCTGTATTTTCTGAGCAGCAAGTTGGGTAAAAGGCTTCTGTGGCTCAGAAAGTAAATAGGAAGAGAAATCTGCATTTTTCAATGCAAATGCTTTTAACTGTTCTTTCACTTCGTTCTGATCATAGGAAGCTTGTTTCATGCCCAGTTCACAGCTGCTGCTTAAACCTTCCTCAAAAGAAATAGGTTCAGATTTTATATTGCTACAGATGCTTGCTGGCTGAGGCCAACTAAGTCTTTTAGTGGTTTCCATNCGGAGGGGGAGCAGGGGGATGCGCTAATGTTTTACTCTGCAGAGTTTGAGAGGCACTGTCATCACCTTCCTTAATTTGAATATTAGGGGAAAACACACTTCCTAGCCTCAGCTGGTGAGCTGCTGCAGAAATATTCATATCTCCCAAACCCTTCTGTTCCAGGTGTCTGCTAAAAGCAAATGTGTTGCAGCCAGGTGGGCCTTTTGAAGTAGTTTGCAACAAAGCTGCCGTAGGAATAGGGCCTCTCGCAGCCATGGACATTTGGTAAAAATGCTGTCTGTGTGAGGTACTGGCTTCTGCATGAAAGCTGCCATTTTTATCAATGTGAAATAAGCTCTGCTGGAAACTGCATGAAGGCAATGGTCTCTTCTGCTGCTTGATCTCTGGGCTGTGAGCGATCCGGCTCTGAATGGCGTGTTTGTTAAGCCACTCCTGCTTAAATGGCTGTCCGTGCCCTAGCTGATTCATGCTGGAACTAATTACACAAGGAGCCACTTTAACATCTGTGTCCATTGACACCTTCCCAGGCTCACATTTAATTTGAGCATGTTCCCCTATAGTCCTGGCCATCCTCTTTTTCGGATGGTTTTCACGCTTTCTGATTTGTAGCGGGGCTATGCTGCCTGCTGTAAATCCTTTACCATCTGGATTAGGAGAGTTGGGAGCATGTTCAACAATATTTCTCTCAGCCACTACTGTTTTACATACTGAGGTAGTTTGCAAAGGCAGGGGAAGCCTGTTAATTTCTAGCTTGGCTCCTGATCTCGGCTGCGGCAGCACTTTTTCTAAAGGCAGATTGCCTTGCAGTAACTGTGTCACTAAGGGATTGTTGGCCTCCACTGACGACAAGCGACAGCTAGAGCCCCCGGCACTCGTAACTCTCTTTAGGGTTTCTGTTGTCAGGGACAGGGAGTCTTCCATGGAGTCCGTGATGGATGTCTTGGAGCTCTGTGGTGGCTGCACACCCGTGGCTATTTCTGCAGTCTGGGCAGGCATTTCAGGTCCTGTAAAATCCTCGGTGTCCATCCTGAAGCACTTGTCAGTCTCATTAGTTTCCAATTTAACAGGAACAGCAATGCTTGTCAAAAGACTCCTGGATTGCAGTTCTGACATTTGTGTGTAGCTGGAAGGTTCGCTTTTGACATTTTTCAAGCAGTTTTGCTCTGCGTATTCCTTATGCTTACCAGAGGTAAGATGGCTGACCACTGGCTGGTCTGTATTCATTGCCTCTTCATCACGCCAACAAATTCTATTGTTAGTGTTGTACTGATTGGCACAGGCAGCATTGGCTTCATTTTTCAGTGCTGAAGGACCTCTTAGTTGCTCAGCAAAGCCTTGGCTGGTAGTAACCACCTCAATTAATTTATCTTGAGGAGCAAGAGGCACTTCTCGAAGACTTGAACAACCTGCCTGCAAGTTTTTGCTGTCTTGCTTTGCTGTAATGGCGATAAAGCTGGAACTATGCTCAAGGTTTTCATTAGCAACCACTTCAGGCCTGCTTATGACAGACACCTGAGGACAAGCTATACTTTGTAAGGCAGCTTCTGTCCTTACAGGTCTGCTCTGCAGGTCAATGCTGTTCTCTACGTTTTCAATAGAGGAAGAAAGTGACAGACTGGAATTCTGGTTCGTAGTGTGGTCAACAATGACTTTACAAGGTATAGACCTATTCACGGCAGTTTGCGTAAAGCTCAGCGGATGAGATTTACCAGAGAGATCCATCCGGTTTCGTGCTCCAGAGCTTTTCTCTAAGAGATCAGCATTCAGTTTAGTCGCATTATCATAAGAGCTTATTGTCACCATGTTACCAGTAAACATTGAGATGGGTGGCCTCGCAACAGAATCTGCTGCTGCAAGGGCCTCACTGCAACTTAAAGCTGACCTGACTGTAGTGTGGATGGAGACAGTGCTCTGCTCGCTACACCTGGTTATGGCTATCTTATCAGAAGGAAATCTGTTGGTAGTCCCCACTGGGGGAATCAGTACAGAACTACCAGAGAGATGATTTGGCAAGTTACTTGCAATAGATGAAGCTGGCACAGTGGCATAATGACCGGAGACTGCGTTATTCACATTGCTACCGGGTACTGGCAACCTTTTGTCATCGATGGCGTTTGGTAAGACTGTGTTGTCTGTGGAGACTGGTACATTACTGTTATCAATACATTTTGGTCCAACAGTTATGCATGGAGTATCAGCCCCTTGGATGGTTTTCAGCATATTTATATTACAGGCTGAAATCGCTGTGTTTGCACTGTCAACAGACATTAACACAGAGGATTTATCAACAGAACTTGCAAAAGAAAGTTCTTTAATTGCTCCAGACATAGCAGTGCTGCAAACACACACAGAGACTGAACTTTTATTATAAAGCACTGGCACACTGTTACTTTCAGTAGAGGTAGATGAAATAATTTTCTCACACAATTGTGGCACAGGTATATTTTCATCAGAACTGTGCACAGATATCTCAGTAGCAGTTTCTGGTAATGTAGCTGTGTTAAGGGACTGCTGCAATAAAGTGGTGGTCTCACGGTGATGAGAAGACTTGTTGCTAGGGGACCTGCAGTTAGGATTAACTATAATGACACCAGTAGAACCTTCAATCTTTGTGTCAGTAGTCGCTGGTATCTCCAGAGATGAGGTACTACTTTCCTTTGAGCTGAACTGTGACTTTGATTCTTTATTAGTCTGGAGTAAATGAGCTCTGGCTTGATGCTTTGCAAATAGCTTGGCCTTTGTTTGCTCCTTGATGTGTGCCAGCGTTCTTGTCTTTCCACCTTCGCATGGGGTCCCCATTGCGCCAGAGACGATGCTGGCAGCTGCTGCCATGGCTGCTGCAGCTGCAGCTTCTCTTTGGGCTCTTGCTTGCTGAGCTCTTGCTTTGATATCTGCCAGAGTTCGAGCCCCAGTGTTTCTCCCACTGCTGACTGATGTACTTGGGGAAACTCGAGGTTCTGGTTTAGAAACAGGCTGACTCTTGATGATAAAAGGCGGTCCAATTTTTGAAAGCTGAATCTAAAGGAAGAAAAAGAAAAAAATCCAATAAATTTTAATGAGATCATCAACTCACTAAAATAACCAGCTGTCTCTTTAAGGGTCAAAGAAAGGCGATGAAAGAAATTACCGTTCAGTGCAGGTGGACAGAAAATTGCTAAAACTTAATGATTTTTATGCTTCAATATTTTATCATCTTCCAGCATGAATAACTGACACCTGTATTAGCCTACTCACACTGATCCTTCTGACAGGAAGAAAGATTGAACTGGATGACAACATGATGCTTATCAGATACAATTTGTCAGACCTGTTTTATATTCAGTGCATCTACCTGAGATGATCAGCAAGCCTTGTGCAGTGATACTGGACAAGAACCTGCAAGCATCTCCTTCCTGCAAACGTGAAAAAGCAATGATCATATAGTGCCTTTCTCCTTGGTCACCACTGATTAAGTCATCAGGAATAGCCTCTGTTTTGCTTATAAACCAGACAACAAATCTTGCCGTCAGACAGGATGTAGTGGTATCTCCACTGAGCCTGTTTTCCAACTTCCACAATGGAGGATTTAAGAGGTGTAAAAGAAGTGAGACACTAAAGAGACAACTAAAGAGACAACTTTCCTCACTCGCGTTTTTAAGAGACTCGCTTAAGTACATCCCTGGATAACCCTTACATCACTGCACTTCAAAAATTAAATCCTCAAGACTATTAATAGTAAACCCACAAACATTAAAAATTTAAATACCTGGCACTTTAAGCAAAATAATAACCTGTAAAATCACTGGACTTACTAGGATGTTTCCAATTAGGCATACAGTTTTTCAGGATTATGAATCTTGGAACCACTTTGTAACTCATACACTCTCTCAGGATACCGCAAGGTTGGCAAAAACAAATTCAATTTCTTAAAATGGACATATGTCTACTAGCTGTCTCTAGCAATAGATCTCAGTGGTTAATGCTATGGCTTATCTTCTGAAAGGAACTGAGAAGAAAACTAGGCAGTATTTGTAGAAAAAGTAGTCATAAGATATGAAGGGATGCAACAGAATGACTCAGAAGAACTGGGGGTCTTTTTTCCTCCTCTAATTACAAATAATAGGAGTTTATTGGTGAGATGATACAAGAGCCAAATATTTGTTACACAAAAAGCATACTAGAAATGACTGCCCAAAATTCTTCAAAACATTCTGCTTTTGGTTTCAGCAGCAACTCTTTCTAGTTTCCACTTTGCATTCCACCAGAACTCCTAGAGCTCTAACTGCTTGATTACTTTTTTTATTATTATTATAGTAACGACCTTTTTTTATTCCCTAGGGATCTATTTTCCTTTATGCTTAGAGAGTTATTAGAATGTATTAGGCTAGATAGACACCTTCCAAATATAAAAGAATATCACTAAACTCAGAACAGGACTAACGTCCAATTGCATTACGGCTCTTAAAAATAAATTAGCTGAAATATGCTTCTGCACTAGTGATTAAAGCATATTAGTCTATTTGCCCTCCCGGCCATATTAACAATGTTCAGTGACTGCAGAAGTTAAAAATAAATGCAGAAAAGGGCATTTCTGAATAATCAGGAACTAGTATTGCAAAGTCAATGGCTTAAATACAGTGAATTGGATCTTAAACTTGGCTGATGTCATCAAGTATGAAATTAAAAGGCTCAAAACACTAAGCCTATATATAACTGAATCTACAGAACTCTCTGTTATGGAAAAAACCCTTTTCAAATGAAATATACTTTCTTACATAGCAGAATAATACACATACACGTGTTTGCTCAGGTGGTGTATTTTTTTGCCTTTTGCTTTGCCATTAACAAAGGTATCTATAAATATATAAATCAGATACTTTCCCCCGATAGGTCTCTGCTTCCAGTTAATTCTACAGGGAAATCTTGTATTTCAGCCTACCCCAAGCCTTGGGCTTGCAAAAGGATCTTCAACTATTCTGACTCTTCTGGTTCTCTTGCTGGATTAAGGTACTGGTTGTTTTTCTAAGTACTGGTTATGATAACATTTATTAGTCATGCTTGCTGGAAAAGACATCCACAGAAGAACAAGCACAAAATACAGATGGGCAATTAGAAAAACAAGTGCTGCATGTGACTGATGAGGAAGATCTTGAATTTGATTAAGCCATAGATCCTGGAGAGCTCTCCCACACACAAAAGCATTTTTTTTAGCAAATACCCCTATCAAATAACTGTAGATATATCTGTATCAAAGTAACTTGGCATGGTGGAAATGTAATAGTAAAGCAAAACCATCAGTACTAGCAGCCCTTATACATCCCCAAAAAATACACCATGCACTGTGCCTGTATACAGTTCATAGAGGGCCATAATAAACCTTTTGTTTCCAAGCCACCCTGTTTATTCATGACTTTACCTTAAGGGGTGGGACTCGGGGTTCCTCTCTGGGTGGCTGTTCTTTATCAGATGGACTTGTTGATGAAGCATTCCGATTGGGCAGATCATCATCTATTCTAGCTCTCTTCTCTTTACAGATTCCAAAACCGTGCTGTTCTGCTGTTTTCCTCTTTGGGATCTCTGGGTCTCTACTTTCATTTCTTGCTTCCGGTGATTTTGTGGATTCTAAAGACTTGGAAGAATGTGAGCTCTCTAAACGGCTTTGGGTGCTGCCTGTTAGCTTGTGAGATTTACTTCTGCACACTTCAGAGAAGGTAGCTTTCTCTAGAGATGAGGTATATAGTTTATCATGTGGCTTTGATGGAAGCAATTCAATATTTTTGCCAAGTGATCCTTCTGATAAGACAGATACCTCTGAGGGCAAGAGTGTACCTTTCTTGTCACCTCTTTGCTGAACACTGTGATTTTTATTTTTGATCACCTCTGGAGGAGTGTGTTCTGGGATGGATGCAATGTAGGATTTCTCAATTTCAGAATGTGACTTACATGGCTGATGACTGAGGTTTTTGCTTTGGGACTCTTCCAATACTGAAGTATCAGGTATAATTGTCAGTGGACCAACTTTCATATTTTCAGAGGCACTCTGAAGTTGTTTTGGCTGAACAAGATTCTCTTCTTGAACCACCTTAGGAATGACAGAGCTTTCTTCTTTCAGAGTGGGAAGGGAGTCTTCCAATAAACAGGGTGATTTCCTTTGTTGCAGAGTAAGTCTTTCACTGCTTGGGGAATTAGAAACTGGAGATATCTCTGACGGAAGAGGCAAACTATTTGTCACAAATGTTTCAGAAGTTAGAAGAACAGAAGATACTGAAGACGTTTCTGATGTTAAAGGCAAATCAGACATTGGAGATGTTTCTGATGTTAAAGGTAAATTAGAAGCTGGTGATGCCTCTGATGTTAAAGGTAAATTTGACATCAAAGATGCTTCTGAGGTTACAGGTGAGGTGGACATAGGAGAGATTTCTGACATTAAGGGTGTGTGCAAGTTTTCATCACTGGCCTTTTGCTGAATATCACCTTCAATGTTTTCAGAACTGGACACTTCAGATGAGCAAGCTGTTTCAAGAGATGCTGGAGTACAGGGTTCCTCTGAAGTCGACTGAGTGTCTCCTCCAGGAGAGGCAATACAGACTTCTGGGCTTCCAGAGGAAAAGGAAGTTTCAGAAATACAAGCATTCTCAGACAACTGCTCCTCAGGGTCGCTGTGAAGCTCCATATCCACTGCAATGCCTCCACCAGTGAACAAGGAGCCTTCCAGAGCAGCACTTTGCATTTCTGGTACAATTAGCTCTTTTGCAGACTCAGAACCCTTCTCAGCTGTACTGCTGACAGAGTTTGTGGATGAAGCTGATCGTGCTGGTGATATGCAATCCTCCAGCTGATCTATCACAACTGACATCTCCTCCTGAGGGCATTCTGACTTCAACTCTACTTTAATTTCAATGTGAGATACAGTATCAGTTACATCATTCATCATGACACAGGACTCAGTGCTGTCTGCAAGCTGTACTGCCTCTGTTTCCTCATTTGTGCCAGCTGGACTTACAGACTCCTCAGAAAACTCGTGTTCTGGCTTATGGTTCTCCTCTTGGCATTCACAAATACTTGTCTCGACCTCTTCAGCAATTTCCTCCTGAATGACAGACTCTTCAGGTATCAGTATATCCTCAGAATCTGCTGTTAGATCCTTGACAGAAACCTGTTCCATACTACAATGAGATGGACTATAATCTCTCTCTGGTAAAGGTGGAACTTTAGCACCTTTTTCCTCTTGATCCTCAAAAGTTGCTTGCTTAGAAGGACCAGGTTTGCCCGAAGATCCACACAAAGAATTGCTTTCATCTTCATCATTGTTCTGCACTGCAGTGAGCTTCGTTGATTCTCCTCTTGACATTCCCAACCTAAAGAAAGCAGAAATTAAAATAGGTATTTTCCATCACATTAAGGATAAGGGAATAGGCTACCCTTTCTCATCCACATTTTTTATTTCCAAAAAATACGTATTTTCTAGTTTAAAATAGTGTCTTGCTTACATGGTGGCTAACTAATTTATTTACAGTTTTATGTATTTTGGAAACCTATCTACTGAGATTTTCTTACAAGCGTTAAAAACCATGAATATTTTTAATATAAGTAATCCCTTCATTTACATTCCTGGTTTTTTGTTTCTGGGGTTTTTTTTTGTTTGTGTGTTTTTTTTTTTTTTTAAATATCAGCACAATATTGCAACACTGGTACAGCATCCACTGCAGAAGAAATGGACAACTGCATCTTCTAGTCGGAACAGTTGTAAAGGAAATCCCTTTCTCCTTCCTTCACCTGCTTTTAGCGTCAACACAGCCAGCAATATGACACAAGTTTAACATTCTTAAGGAGCTAAAAGATACATATTTACAATCTATGCATTCATTCTCAGGGATGAAGTGCAAAGGAACTATGCATGCTTCTGAAGATTTTTTTACCTTTGATCCTGAAAATACTAGTTTAAATAAAGTTCTATTACTTCAGCAGAATTAAAAAATCCACAAAAAAACCCCAAAACAAAACTAAAGCCAAGAGATTTAAAAAAAGGTTGTTTAAAAATGTATGTGCTCTGACATCTTCATTTCCTTCTAAGGCCAGTGGGAGTACAGACATTCAGCATCTTTAGTAAGATTTTCCAAGCAGACTTTATGCCTCAGCAATTCCATAATAGTAGTAAATACACAAAAGCTTGGTGGGAGGCCTTAAAAGAAATTTCATGGTCTTAAAGATCTTCTAATCTGCTAAACAGATCTCTGTTATCATTTAATCAGAAAATAAAGAATAAAATGGAAACAAGCAAGCATAAAAGATATTCAGAAGCTGTGGAAGCAAAATTGCTTGTCAGTGTGTAGCCAGAGGATACAGACACACAAAGGCCTATTCAGATGAAAGTACAGAACACATAAAAAAACCGAAATCTGTGGTTGTGCATTTTAAAAACACTGAACAGATGTATTACAGTGAGAGCTGGAAACACAAAAAAATCCCCAAACCAACCCAGCCTGGAACTGGCATCCCAAAAAGCATACTTTATTATTAGTATTGCCTACTACTAGACACTGATCATGAACAAAGTCTCCCTCTGCCATCAATACGCTGAGGAAGGATCCTCTAGAGCGCTATTCAGAGCAGCAAATTCACAAATCCCACACTAAATGCATTTCAGAAGATGTGTCTTTCTTCTATGTAAATATAGATTCTATATAAGTATAGATTATAAGTTCACCATATGGTCTAAGTTTAGGTTATAAGTTTAGGTGAGTAAAGTTTAGTTTACCAAGGTTTTGGTGAGTAACTTCCTCTAAAATTCCTTGTGTTAAGGAGCCAAAGTTATCTCAGGAAAATGAGAAGGGAAAACAAATCCACTCCATTACTGAAAACTGAATCAATGGTCCATTTCCTCTAGCTGGGTTACATCATGAGAAGACACTGCTTGATGGTTATCTTTATGGATGGAAAATCAGCAAAGCAATGAAGGACAGGATAAAGGTGAATGAAACTGTCACATGGACACTACACAAATACATTCTAGTAAAATACTGAAGATAAAGAACTGTAAGGGAAATGAGATTAAGCAGATTAAGGCCAGCAGAACACGTACTGAATCCTAATCTTTTTTTTTTCAATATTGGAAATACTACTTTGTTGAAAAAGAAACTGAAGAAAAAGGCTTTCTAAAGAAGAAGGCTCAAGATCAGCATGTTTAAGGCAATCTCAGATTGCAAAGTAAAGAGCTGATCTGTCTTGTCCCTTAGAGAAAAAGACACCCAAAGTTTGCAAAACAGCACAAAAATATGAGTGCAGCAGCAAGCAGATTTCAATAAAGTGCTAAGGATAGGATTGAACTGGTAAAGTAAGGACACTCAGACATCCAGTAAAAAAACCCAAAAAGCTACTCAAGGATATATGAATGCTGATATTCTAGTGCTGTGATAAACAGTATTGGGGAAAAAAAACCCAAATCAACAAAGTAAGAAAAGGATTAAATCAGCAATAAAATTTGGAGTAGGACTACCTAAAATTAAAGCTTTTATCTAGCTGATAGTACTATCCTGACATGTAACTCTCAAAAGTGAGAAAAGAAATAATATATTGACATAAGAGTATAGCCCTTGCAATCTTGGGGCAACAAGCCATAAGAATGTGGATTTCTATCAATATGCATCAGCTGATCCTAGATACATGACTGCAGAATAAGATTTTTTATTTTGAAGAAAGTAAGAGAGAGGAAAAATGAACAAGTAGAGGAAATAGAAAAAGAACAAAAATTGGTGGAAGTAAACTGGAACTGACAGTGCCACGATAAACAGCCTGGGTACAGATAAGAGCAAACACAAGATGCAATGCTTAGAGCTAACAGGGAAAAAGCACTCTAAAGTCCTTGATTGCCATCAACTGTGGAGTGTATAAAAATGTTTACAGAGATTCTGCATCTATTAATGGTCCTTCTCTAAGTAGAAGGTGAAACTTGAATTTACTTATGGAATATTAGAAGATCAAATTCACTTAAGTCAGAGCAAAAATATTAATCTGTAAAGTGAGCAAGTTAGCCTGCAAGACAGATTCATTCTGCAGACAGCACATGTGAGAAACAGCTCAGGGAAGCTTACAAATTCTTCTAGTTCAGTCAGATCAACGTAGCTGAAAAGAGACACAGCCCAATCATACTGAAAGCTAGTTTAAAAACCAAAGTGAAAAAAGGTAAGAGAATCATGGAGTCACAGGATATCCTGAGTTGAAAAGGATCCACAAGATCCCTGAGTCCAACTCCTGCCCCTGCACGGGACTGCCCCATGAACCAACACAAGCTGGAAGCAAAAGCTAAACTTCTGTGAATAAACAATGAGGAAAAGTACTTAAGTCAGCAAAGTAGATCTGCCTACATAACAGCCAGGCAGAAGAATGCAAGTGAAACCATGCAAGTAGGGGAAAGGGCAGGGGGGACCAGACTCAATACTTGGAAATTATGTGGAATATGACATTTTGCATAACAATGTTGATGTCAGAAACCTATGAAACCAAATGACATGTACCATCACAGACTGAGCAGTTATCTGCCAAGCACCATGGTATCCAGCATTCAGCCAGCAGAGCAGGACTGTTGGCTCTGCAGAATTATGAGCATCATTCTCTGTGCATGTGACAGTCATTTTTGACTGAGGAACTCCTGCATTGCTGGTAACAAAATTCTACTTCTTATGGAAGGCCCTATACCAGTATCTTACACAGCCCTTTCCTCCATGAAAGGTTAGTCACTGACTCTTCTCTTAACATGCACAATGAAAAGCCATTATGTTCTTTATCTAAAATCTAACTAGTATTTTTTGATACTAAAAGGATCAACACCTGGACTAAACAGAAGTCTCAAAGCTGTTTACTAAGAAGTTAAGCACTTTACAATAAGACAGTCTGACAGATTAAGAGCCTAGAATTTCCATTATATGTAAAGATATGGTGTTGTAGAAAAAATACACTGGGGGAAAGCATCTAGCAATGGCGCAGAAAATAAAATACTGAAATGGATCTGTCCATTTCTTGCCTCATTTTCACTACATTTCCCAGTGGTCCAAGACAGCAGACTGTGAGAAGTAGTACTGTTACTGCACAAACATTTTAGTTAATTTTTAAGATAGTCAGTTATATGAAAGGTTCCCTGTGCTCTGGATTTCTTAAGTGAAAAACATTTGACAGCAAAACTAAGACAACTTATGTAATGATGGTTCCCACTGAACCATTTTTCTGCTAAGTATTACACATATGTTTGGTTGAGTAGACAGTGAGATAGATTGAGAACTGACTGAATGGCAGATCCCAGGGGGCTCTAATCAGTGGCACAGGGTGTATTTGGAGGCCTGTCACTAGTGGGGTCCCCTGAGTGGTGTTTCCTGAGTGGGGGCCCAACATTGTTTAACTTACTCCTCAATGACTTGGATGAAGGGGTAGATGCCTCCTCAGCACTGTTCACTGACAACACAAAGCTGGGATGAGTGGCTGATACACCAGAGTCTGTGCAGCCCTTCAGAAGGACCTTGACAGGAGGGAGAGATGGGCAGAGAAGTGTCTGAAATTCAGCAAAGGAAGTGCAGGGTCCTGCACCTGGGGAGGAATAACTCCAGGCACCAGCACAGGCTGGGAGCTGACCTGCTGGGAAGCAGCTCTGCAGAGAAAGACATGAGATCCTGGTGGAGAACGAGGTGTTCATGAGCCAGCAGTGCCCTTGTGGCCAAGACAGCCAATGGTATCCTGGAAGCATTAGGAAGGGCATTCCAGCAGGTTGGGGGAGGTGCTCTTGCCCCTCTGCTGTGCCCTGATGAGGCCACAGGTGGAGTGCTCCAGGTCCAGTTCTGGCCCCTTGGTACAAGAGAGACATGGAGCTTCTAGGTCCAGTGGCGGGCAACAAAGATAATTAAGGGGCTGGAGCATCTCTTTAAGGAGGACAGGCTGAGGGAGCTGGGCCTGTTCAGCCTTGAGAAGAGGCAACTGAAAGGAGACCTCATCAATTCCTGTAAATACCTAAAGGAAGAACGTCAAGAGGATTGGGCCAGGCTCTTCTTGGTGGTGCCAGGCAATAGGAAAGGAGCCAATGGGCAGAAATGGAGGCACAGAAAATTCCACTGGAATGTGAGGAAGAACTTCACTATGAAGTGACTGAGCACTGAAAGAGATTGCCCAGTGAGGGTGTGGAGTCTCCCTCACTGGAAAACTGCCTGAATGCAATCCTGTGCCATGTGCTCAAGGATGACCCTGTTTCAGCAGGGAGCTTGGACCAGATGAGTGACTGTGGTCCCTTCCAACCTTACCCATTCTCTGGTTCTGGGATATAATTAAAAATACTTTAAAATAAAAAGCAAAACTCAGTAATTTTAAAACAGCTAGTTTATACTTTATAATAAATTCTTAGTATTTTTAAAAACAGAGATATAAATCTAAGTATTACTGAATTAGCTTTTAAAAATAATTTCTAAAAGCAAAATTCTTGGATTTTAAGATGTGAATCACCTTAATTTTTTTAAAATTAAGATAAGCCCTGAATCTTCAGCTGCTGAAGAATGCCATCTCTGTATCATTATCATCAATGAAATTGTACTGACTCACCCCAGTTGTGCACCTATAGTGATACTATATTTAATTTTAGTCAGTTAAAGGTATTTATTTATTCTTTGCATCTCACTTCTAAAATTAGATTAGTCATTGATGCTTTCGTTTGTCTGTAGCTAATTTTTTTCTATGTCATATATTCTTCTCAGGCCAATGGGTTATCTCAGTCAAAAAATCAAAAACTCTATTTGATTTTAGTAACTTTGCAACTAGCTTACTAAAAAATAAAATGAATTAAAACATATTACAGAAATATTGCTACTGGTCTTCTCATTTGTAGAAGCTGTATTTCTGTTTTGCAGGAGGGAGGAATTGCCCTAATGCTATCTTTTAGAAAATAATTAAAAAATATTCACATGCTTGTGTCTTAAGCTCTCTTTGGAATGAATTTTTATGGATGAGTTATGACTCTTTAAAAATGCAATTATAATGCAAGTGCAGACACACAACTATAATTCTACCCACAACTTCTTATATTGGGGAATGACTGCTCTTGATAACTGCTTTATTAAGTTTTACAGCATACGACCGTGGTATGTGAAGCATAGAATTTTATTTTCATTTCCTTTTTAAAGGAAAATATAAAAAAATCCTTTTATTTGCTTCAGTACTTACTTTTCACCATAAAACCTTTCAAAGAATTTTTCTTTCCAAGGTTCTGTTTTCTTTTCCTTTTCAATCTCTTGTCTGATGCGCAACTGCATTTCTGGTGTAAATTCTCCTAAAAAACAAATACTAATATATTGAATAAAAGTTGTCAAGGATTAATTTAATATAGGTAATTATAAATTGCGAATGCAATGACGACATACAGTGATTTCTGATACAGCCATCCAACAACGGCAAATGAAAATAATGAAAACCAAAAGGGAGAGTGACATTGAAAGATTTAATTTACCATATACCATCAGTATTTCAAAGGTATATTGGCAGGGTTTAGTTGCATGCATTCATGTTTCCAAGGCTGACAGTAATGAAAATACCTGGTTGTTTTTTTTTTTAACTGTCAAAATAAGCTGCCACAACAAGCTGCAAAAATGTACTCTAAATTCCAAATGGAATCAGCAATTTCTCTTTTGCTGAATTACCGGTCTATTACAGTTTCTATTATAAAAGTATTTTGCAAATGTAGAAAAAGAGACGCTCTTCATAAAAACAATTAACCTTGGGCAGACCTGAGAGCAAGCAGAGAGTTACCTTCTGCCAGTCGCTGTTTCCACCCCTGCGCTGCGTACGCGAAGAACTCGTTATTTAGAGCGGAGCTACTGAGGCGCAGAACTCCATCGCTCCCCATCTAGAAAAGAAGCCGATGGTAGCAGAAGACAGTGTCAGAAACAGCATCAGCTGAGATCACATCAAAACACAGTTTCAATTAGGGGAAATGGGGGAAGTGTAGGCAGCGGGAAGAACGCAAAATGACTGCCACTAAACCAGAATTTTCACGCTAGTCGTTACTATAAGTGGAAGTGAACTAATCCAGCATCAATGGGCTTTCTTCAGTCGTAAGTGTTACTGATGATAACTCAGTTTACAAGTGATTGATGTGGTTTAATCACAGCCCTGTCTTGAGACTGTGTCTAGAGGCATTGTACGCAATCAAAAATCAAGATCATTATTGTACTTGTGCATCTGCCTATAATATGGTACAAAACAAATTAATTAAATGCAATGAAGACAGTAACTTTGTTGTTTCTAAATAAACCTCATACTCATGTTAGCTAATAAGCTGTATTGGCCAAATATTGGATGACAGGCATTTCTTAACAAAAGAACTGATATTAACTCATCACTGAGAAACCAGCTCTACTCATAATTTTATAGGCATCAAAAGTGAAATCAGTGAAAGAACATTAGAATTATTTGTATTTTCTACATCTGTCAAATATTCAATGATAAGACAACATTAAAAGTCTTAATCACAGTATTTTCTACAATAATTTTTAAAAGCAATCCACTATTGAGCTGTCTTTTACCACAAACCTTAATGTATATTTTCAGGCTTGTGAGGATATTTCTGTTTCCGAAAGAATTCTAATAATTGAAAAAAGTAATTATATGAAACAAATTAGCAGTGGGTATCACCTCTAGCATAACAAATATGCAGTAAAAAAATAGCAAATTAAAAAGAGAGGAAACAGCAGTAGAGGTAATGTTGCTAGAACAAACACTCTCACTATTGTACATTGTTCCAGGTAAGTAAGAGATAAATGTTTGACAACACTATTTGTAATCTAGCAGTAAAATCCAGCACATTTGCCAGCATATTAACAGATGTTTTGGCTAAGTAATATCCCCTAGTTTTCAGTGCCTATTTCAAACAAGAGCCAGAAAGACACAGACATGCCAGAAACACTGAATGATATTTTGATGTAGTTACCTCATGGAGCTCTATATTTCACTGATAACTCAGGCCCTATTTCGAGAAGTCTTTGTTAATTTACTCATTGCCTTGTTGACATCCTGTCCCACAATTATCTCAGAGGAGTAAACCACAAAGATGTGAAGTAGTAACAGAGAAATAGCAATTAGCATGGACTCTGAAAAACAGGCATTGCTAAAGGCCTTTGATTACAGTAAGAAAATAACATTTGCGTGCTACAGAGTTCCTCAGCATAGGAACCTCAGGATATGAATCTACAGAACTGCTGCCTGTGCTTTCCTGCTATATGGCATTGTTTTGCCAACATGTCACAGAAGTTGGGTTTAAGTGGGTTGGATATGTAACGTTTCTATACATCTTTATGATGTGGGTTATGGAAGACATGCATATTAATTACAGGTAGGCTATGACTAATGCTGAAACTAGAGGAAAACTGGAAAGAAACAATGAAACATGCAGCAGAAGCAGCAAGATAATAAAACCAGTGAGGTGAGAAAGGTGATAAAGAACATGTACTTATTGTATAATTCAAACTACTATGACACATTATCTTCTTCCTGCACAAATGAATTTTGCCAGAAATACTTAAATTCCACAATTAATACATTAAAGAGGGATTATTAAATACCAGTCCCTCTTGCACCTGAACAAACAAACCAGTATATGGTCAAAACCAGCACTTAGATGATTTTCTAGAAAGGTCAGATGCAAAGTCACAAAAAAAAAGAATCACAACTTACTAAACAAACAACTCTTTGTTCCTCTAAGAGAGGTGTTGAAGCTACTTTAAGTTTCAACACAAAAGGAGATGAAATGGAAACACTCGCTTGCCAACATATGTTCTACTCCAATCTTCATTAAATTCAATATTTTTCCTCTAAGCCTGGCAGTGTTTTGCGGAAAAAAGTCATACAGACATTAAATTCAAATAATATTTAACCACATTTAACTGCAGGCTGTGTCTGAAAGGTATGGACCTCCTGAAACTCCACGGCTCAGCTGATGACAAACAGTGTAGCCACATTACCAGCCAGATCGAAAGATCTCATAGGAAAGTAATGATTTGTGGACAATAATTTTCTGTTAAAAGAGCAAAATTATCCAACTTATTCTAGGGTCACACCTCTATTAGATTTCATGCAAAGCTGGAATGTACCACAATAGGCGGAAAGAGATTGCCACTTGTCAGCAGCAATCCACTATCAGATTGCATTAAACATAATTTGAAACTGCAGCCAAGTGTGATTGAGCTATTTCACCAGACTGCATAAATGAAGAGCATTATAAAGACTGCCAAGTTATATTACCATGTGAATACCAGAAGAACAGTATTAGCTTCATTGTAACCCTGTTGTTATAAGGACAGGAGAAAAGCAAGCTTTGCAGGAAGAGTTATCTTTTATTTTTGTTGGCTAATGTATTTCAGAAAACTGCCAAGTTTCTGGGTGCAAATTTCTTTAAAAAATTTGAAAAAGAAACTGTGAACCCCAAGCTAAATGCTAGTAGAAGGCCCAAACAAATTCAAATGTGATCTAGTTCACCTGAGAAAAAAGCACAGGGTGGACCTTCAGAACAGAAAGCAAATGTTAGCAAGGTCATGGCTAAAGGTCATTAGTTCTTGTGGACCAGAAAAAAATGCCAAGTAGTAAGTATCTGTAAAAGAAAAAAAAAGGAGGGGAAACAAAAGATCCCTTAAGACTAGCAAAAAGGGAGAATTATATTTGTTACCTAAGAAGAAAAAATATTACAGGTTAACTAACAATGGAATACCAGTCCATTTGTAAACTGTATCACAAAACAGATGCATACTTCACTGACCACTTTAGGTATGAAATGCAGCAGCTTACAAATACTGGGGAACTACGTCCACAAGACTGAGAAGATGATGTTAAAGCTGCTTAGGTTAAGAAATGTAAGAACAACAAACTAAACATGAAGTCACTGACTGACTGCATGGCAGTCATTGCCACTGATGAACTGGCAGAGAAAGGCCTTTCCAGAGACATGTGTTCATGGATCCATGTAATTCATGGAAGATTCATGTAGCTAGAACAATCAAAATATAACACAAGAGCATCTAATGATACAGAAGGTGGAAATGCACTAATTAATTAATTAGAGGAAAAGCTTACAATGATCTATTTTAACATAACATGAAAGAATCATTTTAGGCTTAAACATTATAGAGGGATGTATGAAAGTAGACATCATTATCTAGACTTGGTACACATATGAATACTACTGTTAAAAATGGAAGAAATAAAGAGTTGTGCAGCCCCAGTGACTTTGCCCAACTTGCTTAGGAATTTGAGATCAAAGAAAATGTTTGCTGGAAATGGAACAGGAAGGATTTATTCAGCCAGAAAAAGCTCAAAGAGAAAAGGATGAGAACAAAAACGCTAAAGAAACTCATAAAGGCCAAAACGATAAAGCAAATGAAACAGAAATTTTGAAAATGTTATAGAAAGAATAAAGCACTATGCAGAAAGCAGATACTACTACCCAAACTAAACAACCAAAAAGTTCAATCATTTAGCCATTTTAAGTTCATTTAAAGATTTCTACACAGTGAAAAACAGTTTGAATAAGTTAAAACAGACAAAACCCAAGTAGTTTTATGTCTAGTTGTTTTGAAAGAGTCCATCAGAAACAACTAAATAAGATGTTTTATGCTTTTTCTCAATACCCTAGTCATGTGAAAGCAGGCTAACATCCTTTATGCTCTGTTAAACTTTGAAGGACTAAGAGATTGTCCTTCTACCATGTTAGCTAACAAGCTCTACTAAAATATTTTCTTACTTCAGCTGGAGAATGCATTTTCACCTGAATCAACAAGTTAAAGTGGAAATTTTGAAGCCACGGAGTGTATTCACTTCTCTAAGCTCTGATGATGGAGACAGCACAGTTAACCACTAGCTTTAAATTAGAATTTGGAGAAACATGCCAATAAAGCAGTTCTTAAATACACTGTTAATTTTTATGGTATTTAACAAATGCTGTCCAACAGAGACAGTGTGTTAATGAGCTGGAACAACAAACATTTCTTGGAAAGTTTGTTTTATTCTGTTGGACTTTAAATTTCTGGGTTTTTCTGATTAAGCACAATGCTAGAATTATGTTTTCTAATTAATACTTCCATGCAGAATTCACAATGGCTTTTGAAAGTTCCTCTTTTTATTGAAAGCAAACAAAAAACCATCCAACCCCAAAACATATCTGTTAAAACCCAGAATCTATTTGCATTACAAAGCAAATGTCAAACACTCTTATCAGAATGAACTGAGTAACCTTTCCAGAACAACTACTTCAATTATTTTCCTCCAAGTTCCACTGAAAATTCTCTTCTGAAAATAAGGCAGGGATTATTTTTTAGCTCAACCTGACGATGCACATTGGTGTTTAGTAAGTATACAGCAATTACTGCGTACGTGTGTACTGGTAGGTTAGCTGATTTTGGCTAGAATCTTGAAAGACAAGGAATTAGTCAATCTATTATTTCTGTATCTCTTCCAAATGATTCAAAATTCTCCTAATTTATTTATTAAATTTCTAATGATCCACTCTACACAGTTCTCTTGCAATATACCATATTTCTTACATGGAAGCTTATGTGTGAATATCATGTCATTTGACTAGAATCATAAAATAGTTTGAACTGGAAGGGACCTTTTAAAGGTCATCTAGTCCAACCCCTCTGCAATGAGCAGGGACACACTGAACTATCAGAGGGACACATTCACTATCAGATCTCTCAGAGCCTCATCCAAACTGACCTTGAAACTTTCCAGCATGAGGCACCTGCCACCTCCATGGGAAACCTGTTCTGGTGTTTTACCACCCTCTTCATAAAAACCCTTCCTTATATCTAATCTGAATCAACCCTCCTTCAGTTTAAAACCATTACCCCTCAGTCCCACAGCAACAGGCCCTGCAATGAAGTTTTTCCCCATCTTTTTTACAGGCCCAGCTATCCCAATTCTCTCGGCCTTGCAACAAAAATACCTAACAAAAGCAAAACCAACCAACCAAAAATACAATTACAAAAGCAATCAAAAAATCAGCAAAGGAAGTGAAGAGTCCAGTACCACTCATTTTTTATACACTTTCTAAAAATTGCTACTAACTCTTTATTTTATCTGGGGGGAAGAACAATCCTATAATTCCCATACTTTCCCAAAAGTATGTAAAAGAAATTTACAAAATATGGAAGATATGAGAAAAATACATTTTGATGCTTTTGCATTAAAGCTTCCAAAATATTACAAATGAAAAATTTAGGAGCACTTATATCACACAGAGGAAACATTACATTTTATTTATGTGTGCAGAGAGACACCACTGCTGTTTTGTAACACGAATTTATAGCAAATTCAATTCTCCAGCGCTGGGCACCAGCATTCCACTGACCTGTGGTTATTGTACAGTGCAGATGGAGCACCTGAAGATGCAGCAACTTTAGTGACTGACATGCTGAAGGCAGGCACTTTAGAGAGCTTTATGCTCAAGTATTGACTTGATCTACATCGTCAGAAATGAGGGAATGAGGACAACAGAGACTGTGTGATGAACCTCAGGAAGGTGTTGGTAGGTATGATACCTGCAAAACCTATCATTTCCACTGCTCATGGTGTCCCTCCACCTCCACCCTAAGAATATATCCCGACATGAGATTGAGTGGACCAGAAGTGACAAGGAGGCTGTAGGAATCATCATGGAATCTGTTGATATTTTAATCAGCAGTGGTAGACATATACTGACAATGAAGTGTCAGTTTAACACATGCTATAGGCAGAATGGCTTTGTCATCTGCAACAGGTGGTGATGCCCCAGGAAGGTTTAGAGATATGGCAACAGGTAAGCAGTGACTGAAAACAGCCCTTGTGGAGGAAAGGAACATGCTGTATAGACAGACTCGCTGATTTATTCAAAATTTGAGTGCTGTATTTATATACACAGCCCAATAGTTTGGGCAAATAAAATTCAAATAAATCCTGTTTTGTGATCCACTGCCAAAATAAGTTCATTTATAAAAGGAGGGGTTAAAGGAGAGGATGATGTGATGGAAGTGGTACATTTATTTCAGTCTTTGATGGTTGAACACTAATGCAAGAACTGCAAATGGTACGTAGGAGGACTTGGAAGATTTAGCTGACAATCGACATTTTTGACTTAAGTGGCAAAATGACGATCTGATCATTGATGACTGATAGTAATATAAAAGATCAGGCTTGTTTGTGAAAAAAGGAGAAAAGAAAGAAATGACAAAAGAATTTTAAAAATGTGATTTAAGTAGGCATACTTTCATAAATGCAGAATTAGTAGGAAGAATCCTGAAGAACATGGTGCTAGTGAAAAAGGAGTTAAAAAAACTGTCATAGTTCTTTAAATAAACAATGCTGACCACATGGAGTGCAAAGCCTCCTGCAAAGGAGTAATGGGGATTGTACAATGAGACCACATTGTCTTAGTTAGGATCTCGCTGTCGATCTCACAGCATGCAGGGAATGGAAACGAGGTCAACTTACTAAGCAAGAATACCACAGCAGAACATGGTATAATGGACCAAAATTAGACACAGTTAGAAAGGACACATCAAACTCCAGAAGAAATAATTCAGTAAGTACATTAAAAGCAAGAAGATAATGAAAGAAAAAGTACACTGTGCAACACTGGGGGAAAACTAAAGGAATACAGAGACAAAGCTAATGTTAAAACTTGCTCTTTTCTTTTGCATGAATCTTCATGAATCTACTGGCTTGAGGTGCTTAATACAATTAATACCAGCAACAAAAGGCAAAAGGGTCAGTACTGACCTTGAACATGCAAGGAGCTCAACAAATATTACTTAAATGCATTCAAATCATCTGGGCTTGATAGTGTAGCCTTTTAAATGCCCAGATATGAATCTATTATAGAACTGTTAAAAGATGGATTTTTAAGAAATGATGAGTACAAATGCAAAATTATACATGCTAGTTATACATATTTAGCATATATGTATCACCTGTGTCTAAAGGGAATAGGAAGAGCTAAGGACTTAGCCAGCTTCAGAACTCCATGGCCTATGGACAGATAGCACATTCTTTTTTGTGACACTCTGGGCTCTCATAAGATACTGCTATGGACACATTCTGAGCAGACACAACCCAGAATTTACATGGGATCTTTAACATTTTGAAGAAGTTAGGTGCTAACCTCTCAGTTGACCCAAGAAACCTGTGTTTAAATACCTTGCTTCTTCCTCCTGTCTTCATGCTCTGGAAAATATGTGCAATGGTTAAAGTACAAGATAGAATCATAGGATCATTTAGGTTGGAAAAGACCTTTAACACCATCAAGTCCAACCATTAACCCAGCACTGCCAAGCCCACCACTAAGCCATGTAAGGTATCACACTATACACAATTGCCTGAAAATTAACCAGAAGTTGAGCAACAGCCAACAAAGATTTGTCAAGAGTAGGTTACATCAGATCAGTCTATTTTCTCTCTGACAGCATAAAAGACCTTTTGATAGAAGAGATGCAGCACAAGTTGTATATCTTGATCATAATAATCAAGTGTTGCTTAACATTTACTCAAGCAAAGCCAGGATATATAAACTGTAATTAGGTCACCAAAGAACTACTCAGAACTCTTTACCTAGGGAACTATTGTTTATTTATTATCAACTGGGAGTCTGTGTATTCAGAGGCATGATAAAAAGATGGAAGTAATTTGAAAATACTATCAGTCAGAGAGCATGTACAGAGAGCATCAGAATTCTCTTGATGGTTTTGTGAATTACTTTGGAAACAATAGGGATAAGCAGGACATTGCAGTAGTGGCAAATGGGAAGTTTGACACTCTTGTACAATACAGAACTGGAGAAATGCAAAATGAGGAAATTAAGTGGCTATGCAATGGTTCTGTAGAAAAGTACCTGTAGCGATGAACTGTTCACAAACTGAATATAAGTCAACCTTGCTATTGCAAAGAAGGTGAGCATAACACTCTAAGTTACAAACAGGAGTACTGTGTAAAAGCAGAGAAATAAGTTTTGCTCTCCTTGGTGTTACTTACCAGTTGAGCTGGAGTAAATACATTCAATTCTGACTGATGCAACTCAGAACCCGTACAAAATGCAAAGGAGATAAATGAGGCTAAGAACAGACTTAGGGTGCTAGATCTACAAAGACTGCATTATTATGGGCTGTTTCTCAAGAAAAAGGAACAGGGACACAGCAATCTCCACACTCTACATGTAGATGCCAAAAGGAACAAAGAGTAACAGTCAGAATTGCAACAGGAGAGATTTAGATCAGACCCCGAGGAAAAAGCTTTCTACCAGTGAAAACAATGAAGCGCTAGATTTCTGTGGGAGAGGCTCTGAATTCTCCGTCACCAAACAGCCAAGAAAAGTTTTAGCCAATATAAAGAAAATCAGACATTGCTGATTTTGCCTTAGTGTAAAGAAGACGAGATAAAATTTCCTTTTTTGCCATGTTTTCTGTGTCAGGATGGTATAACAAATTGCCACCTATTACAACATCATTAAAAAGAAAACTAAAAGTGCTCTTGCATATATTTAACTTCTGACCAACTGCCAACCTCCAATTTCAAAGGAAGGTGCTTAAAAGTCAGTCCTTGCATTCCAGACTTCTAAGCTCTTGATGCCCTTCCAGTGGAGTCACTCTATGCAGTCTAATATAACTGACCACAGCTCGTGATTTGTATCTGAAAGAGCCCCTCATTTGGACAGAGTGACCTTCAGAATCACTGTGATGTCATAAGATAATGGTTTAGCTTGCCTGCATGCAATTAAAACCTTAGATTACACTCAGTTTCTGGAACCATCATTCTCAAACACAAACCAGTTGTATCTGCTACCAGTTATGCTTCATGATGGCTGGAAGGATCCTTACTTATTCATGAACCACTTATTTACTAGCAGTTGATAGCTTGAGCCATGTTAAAAGTCAAGGTAGATACTTTCTCCCTTGAGGCTGAGTGTGGCAACCCTGTCAAAGGGATTTCTCATTTAGCCCAAGAGACAAAAATTCACATTGGGAAATACTGAATGGCTGCAGAGCCTAAGCCATATACTACATGGCTTAATATAATAGACTATAAATGGACTATACTTTGTCCATAACAATATTTAATACAAGGTACTAAAAAGTGAAACAGAACTTATTACTATACATGCTCCTGTTAGTCTCTGGACTATTCATGTTCTGACTAACACATTCTTCAGAAACTAACAAGATCTGCTTGCACTTATAAAAGCCTAAATTCTCTACAATAACACAAAACAATCATTATCCTGTTCACTACTTTGGCTAATGACCTGGGAACCAATTATGTCAAGGAGTTATCCACAGCTAGAGCTCTCCTTGTTAAATAACAGATGGCAATTATAAAACTTAACTTCTATCCATCTGCAAAATACTTTTCAGTGAACTCGCATGTATTTCTAGTACGAAAATAATTGAGTTTCTCCATTTCCTATAGAATACTGCTGACTGTTCAAGTATGCCATTACCTATCTAAAAGTCATTTTTCCACTTACACAACTACTATTCAAAAGAGATTGTGATAAATGGGACCAAACTAAAAGGATGCTCCAACAGCTGGCAAGTCTATAATAGAGAATGAGTGTGAATGCACTTGGGTCAAAAGGAAAAGCAGCTGTAGTTGTCACAAAAAATCTGTAAGTTCTGTTAAACAATGGCTGCATTTCTGATGGTAGTGTTTCTGCTACACAACTCAGTGCAAAGCAAAGATGCTGTATTTTTCAGCATTTAGTCATATCTAAGTGGTACCATATGGTAACAATATCAGATCAAAGCAGAGGTTGAACTAACCTTGATAATTGTAAGGAACAGATCATGTAGATAAAGCTCCTAAAACATCACATAATAGCAAATTACTAGGAAAGCTGTCAAATAAAAATTTTATATTTCTATTTAGTTTAGCTGGCATAAGACTTGAAAAGTGAATTTTGATGTTCATAAATATTTCAGTCTGTTTGGTATAACTGTGGCTACTACTCATATATATGCATCCATCATCTTCTACTCATATCAGTTGAACTGTGGCAGCAATCAATACTAACTTTTAGTATGCAAAAGACTTCATGAGTTAGCTGTCTATTGTATGAAAAGAGCAGTTGATTGTATTAAATTTGATACTCTTCACTTTTAATTTTGTTCTGGTAGATTAAAAAGCTCATGTCCAGTAATTTTTCTTTAAACATTTTTATGACTCATGCAAATTTTAGTGCTCTCTTCTGGGTTCTTTCCACAGCTTCTGAGCTGAACTGGCCAAGCTTAATATTGAAGACGATAACTTAGTAGTATTTATTTAATGAAAATGGTATTTTGTTTAGTGCAGCCTCCCTGGTGTTGTTGTTGCTTAAAGGTTGACTGAACAGATGTTTCTGCTGAGCTGTCCATAATCAAGACCATATTTTCTTTTTAAATTTGATTTAGAAACCAGAAATGGAATAACCCACATAATTTCCAGTACAAAATGGTGTATGCTTTCCTACACTAAATCAAAGAATGGTTTGAGTTGGACGGGACCTTAAAAGATCATCTAGTTCCAACCCCTGCCATGGCCTGAGACACCTTACGCTAGGCCAGGTTGCACAAAGCCCCATCCACAGGAAGTACCTGTACATGTGATAGATAACATTTCAAGTTAAGGCACAAGCCTTTCATTCATCTGCCAGACCTGAGAGAATCGGACTGAAAACATTAACATGTTTGTATAATTGAACTACAACAGTACACTTCAGACTGAAATAAAAATCAATTAGTTTTTATTATGTCCAAGGATGGAGAACTCACAACCTCCCTTGGCACCCTGTGCCCTCACTAGAAAAAGTTTTACTTCGTTTCCATATGAAAGCTCCTGCCTTTTGGTTTGTATCTACTTCCGCTGGTAGTGCCACATCCTTTTATACACACTGATAAAACTGCCCCTGGCCCTTTTCTTACCTAGGCAAACTCCTAGAACTGGACAAGGTACTCTAGGCGAGGCCCTGGGAGTGCTGAGTTAGATGGGATGGTCTGTTAAACTCACATCACCATGGCATTCATGCCACTGCCTCTTCTCTGACCCAGACCCCTAAAATCTGAACCACACTGTAATCCACCCTGTAGCAGAGGTCCACACACATGCTGATTCCCTTGAGGGCAACAACCATTCCCCTTTTCTTCTACCTGTCTTTTGTTTCAAGAGAAGCAAAGCTTGTCAACAATTNCCGGAGAGGAAAAAAAAACAAGAGAGGGGTGAATAGCTAAGAGGCGGTAATTACCAAGTTTAGTACAAAACATTGATGATTTCAGGTCTTGAGGACACAAATGGTAGGAATGTGGAAGAAGTAATGCAGGTGAAGATGTGGAACATTTAAAAAAATAGACAAGCCTCACAAAAACCCACAGACACAATAGGACAGCAATTGTTTCTTTGCCTGAAGATAAGGAACACTAAGAGGCTCATCTCAAACAGTAAAATGCACATTAAATTTACACAGTGCCATGGCTGGTGAAAAATCTACCCTTTCTTAAACCAGTTACCATGTATTTAAAACCAACAGAGGAGGAGTTTCTGAGTAAGAAGTATATAAACAGGAATATAAAGGAAATACTTCTGACAAGATGCAATTACCGGGGCCTTTTTGCTGTTGTGACCACAGAACATCTACAGTAACACTGAGAGACACATGAATGGTAAGAGATACATCCAACACTATATACATACATAAATATAGCAGACAGAAATATATGGTCTGGCTTAAGAGCTGCTGAAAGAACAAAAAAGTCAGCCACCACAACTTCAGGTCTGGGGAGGTGACACAAATAGGTACCAGCTCACTCTGTGGCTCTCTCAGCAATTCTGATGTACCTCAGCTTGGGTGCTCATGTTCACCCTGTATAAGCTCTCTCCCATGGCTCTCACCTTTTCACAGTAAAGGGTAACATGACACAGATTATGGCTAATTTTCTTTAGTTCTGATTATGAAGTTATCAATCCTAATAAGAAAAGCTCTTTGTCATTTCTACCTGATCACTGACATAACATGAACAGTCTGCCTTCAAATACAAAATGAAAAGACAGATTTTTAAGACAGATGGTGAAAGTGATTCTGAGTATTACTTTAGTCCTATAAAAAATAACCAGATTAAACTTAGAAGTAAAATATCAAAGGATGAAAAAGAAAACATCTTCTACTATAGGAATAATTGCTTCAGACATGAGGAGAAAGGCAAGAAGCATCTTTTAGAGAAAGAAACAAAGACCTTTTCCATCTTCACTAAAGTGAGAAGTATGCCGAGTAAGACTGAAGAATTACAAACATATGTTTTCAAAATGAAATGTGACTTGTTAATTTAGACCTTGTCTAAATCAAGAAGACAAGTGGGATAGCTATATTCATTCCAATACACTGTAGTGTCAAAAAAGACAATAGAATCCAATCTGTTTGAGCTCGGATGCAAGAACTTAGATGAAGAATTTTAGGCAAGTAATAAATCTGGCAAAATGAAAAGATAAAGCATGTTTTAACATGAAACAAAACCCATTCAAAATAGAAAAAAACGTAGAACATGCAGCAAACAGTACCACCTAACTGCATTCAAATTCTAGAAGTAACAATTAAAACCCCTTTTTTCTAATACATAGTTCACGTAATTAATGAACCCAAGCATGTCAGAACACACAGAAAAAAGCAAGTATTTACAAAGGTACTAGAAAAGGCATATAACCCTGGGGGAAAAATAGGCAGAAAAGCATATATGGATTGTGATCAAGGCAAGCATGTATGGAACTTGTTTAAGGAAAGATGACTAGAGACTCTGAGAAAGTTAAACATTATTAAATTATCCAAGAATGTTCCTATTTTGTGGAGAGTGCAGGAAAAGGGATATAAACAACCAGGGTCTATTCACTTAGCCTTTCACAATAAAATTATAAACATATACCTTTGAGCCCAAAAAGCAGAAGGTGAGGGAAGTTACATGTAAGCATCTAAAAGTAGTCAGTCATTTTTGATGACTGTCAAAAATGAAAATCCTGCATCCAATCCCTTTCCTCTAGGCATTAGGAAACACTGTCTTTCTAGGCAAAAAAAAAGGGCTGCCTGTCCTTAACACAAGCAAGAACAAGCTAAATGAAATCTGAGATTAAATAATTCAAAGAATAGTAATGTTCTGAAATAATTAGGAAAAAAAGTCTCAACTTTTTTTTCCCTTTTGTATTTAAGCCAAACAAATATACTGGAAAAGGGTGAGGAGAGGGAAAGGCAAGGGGAAAAGCAGAAAGAGAAGGTGGGAGTAAGGGTGACAAGGGGGAGAGGGCTGCAGAAGCACGGATAGATCACTTCTGCTTCCTCTTCTTTTGCCACACCTGCATCCAATATCCTGTTGGAAATGAAAATGGAAATGGAAATATTCCATCAGAATGGAAAGGAATGTTCTGCTCTCCATCTAATTCCTGCACAGCCATACAGTGGCAGCACTGGAGGCACCATGACTGACTCATATCACTTAACTATTAGCACTTTGCAAGGGAGGCACAGTTGTAACACTACACACTGCAGTACTGCAGTGCATCCTTAACAGCTACATAACTTGCAGAACACCAGTCTCTTGTGCCCATATAAGTTACCACTTATGTCCACACATTAGTTATACTCTCATAACACAGCTCCTAGCACAGTCTTTTAAAAAGGCACTTATGTGAGGCACTTGCTTTCCCACTGGAAGGAAGGTGCTTTATCAGTTCTCTTCCCTTTTTAAAGTACTAATAATTCTGTCAAATGTAAATGGAACTTGTATTGCATACAAAGTCCTCTTTTTTTTTTTTTAAGCGCTAACAGCTGTGCACAGTACTTTAGAAAACTTGCTTGAAGGGAACAAGAGGGGAACAAAAGCTTCACTAGTCTGCATCAGAACAACCTTGAGTGAAGGGCCCTCACACATCAGAAGGACTTATGGGAAAGGATACTGCAGAGACAGCTGTGGATCTTTTATTTTTTAGCTTTCAGGGGGCACAGCACCATTGCTGTATCCTACTAGATGTTCCAACTGAGTTTAGCCTTGCTACAGACAGAAGCAAATGCAATAGTTCTGCTAACACCTCTGCAAAACACACCTCTGTGTTCTTAAAGGTGAGACATGTTTTAAGTGTGACAAGAGCTTGTAACTAGGCTTTAGAAATCAAAAAAGAACTCCCACAACATGGATGTGGCAGGGTGGAGAACACTGATTCACACTTCTGAAATACAGTGACCAAGCCTGCAGAAATATGAAACCATGACACTTAATCAAAAATGTAAAGCTTCCTATTCACATATGTAGACATTCTGATACTGAGAAGGACCTCTAGGGATTACTGCAAACAAGCAAACAAGAATTCCATTAACACATCAATCAGAGCAGCCAGATTGCAAAGCAATTGCAGTGAGCCTTTCTGGACTGCCTAGGGAAGCTGAAAGAATAGGTTTCTTGTAGCTAAAGACAACTGGGATTTTGAAGTAAAATGCTTTAGCTTTCAACTCACGTAACGTGAAACTGATGTTTGTTGTTAATACATGACTGTGAAATACACATGTACACCATCCATACAGGTGTGTTAGATAAAATAAGTATTAAATTGCTGCATAAGGACAGAGGGTCAGCTGGGTATAGTAACCTGTCTGAAAACCCTTGGCTAGCTCAGCTCAGGAATCAGACCCAGAATTTTATGGAAAAGGCAGCTTAAATCTTTGGAAGATCTTCATATATTTAGTCTGCAAGATACCTCCATTAAAACTACCCTAATAAAGCTGTACAAATAAGGCACATTACAACAACACCATGCTGTCCTCATCATCCAGTAAAACCGAAGAAAAAATGTCAGCTAAAGGGAGAAATGTGTCATAAAATGACCTTCAATTACTGCACACACAGGGGTGCCAATTTAACAGCTTTTTAAATCTGCTTAGGTGCAGATGACATATGTTACATTTAACCTTCAATTGTAAATGTTCTCTGAACTAAATGCTTTTGTCATAACCCTAAAACTATTTCAGTATAAAACTCAAACATTTACAGGAACATAACAATAAATATTTGAAAGCTCCTGATTGGTAGAGAATGGAAAAGGACAAAGCTAAAAGATTGTAGTATAAGCAAAAAAGGCAGCTAATAAGAGAAGGTAACCATTTAACTACCACTACACAATAACTCCACGGAGAGAAACATAAAATAAAGCTGGAAGCAAATAATACACGCAGCACTAATTTCTGCAGTTGGTCTTTTTATAAAGGAAATTCTGCAAAATACTAATGGCACATATAATCCTCAAGCAATGATGAAGTTAATAAAACAAGCAGGGAGATGGTTACATTGCTACAAGAAACAAACTGTGAAAATCAAGCTTCACTTACTCTCTTCTAATAAAAAACTAGTATACAGTAAGGCACCTACTAAATACTAAGCATACAGAATGTCAGATACCAGACTTCTCTTCTTGCCTTTTACAAGTAAAAGAATATGTTGTATTATTCATTACCCAGTCTCCACCACAGAATTTCAACTGATGGGCTTGGGAGTAGGAGTAATTTGTGCAAATCAAAAACAATGGTTACCTTTTGCTATCATTGCTCAAATTGTAGAAACAGATATTAAGCTGATTCATACTGCATGAAAACAGGTTTGAATTGGAATTCTGTAGATAACCTTTCTCAAAATTACTTATTATTTTAAATGGAACAGAGTAAATCACTAACTGACATCACCCTGTGCCTTTTCTCAATGCAAGAGGACAAGGAATCTCTACAAGGTGACAGATTCAAACTGCACCAACCTAAAATGAACAGGCCAAGACAGAAACACAGAACCTGCACTAACCTTAAAATAAAAGAATACTGTGATGGATTGCATAACAATACTAGCAATACCAACACTTGATTTGCTGATTTAGAAATTAAAAGAAAGATAATAAGGTGGGTTTTGACCCATTTTAGAATCCTTTCATTTGTACATCATGTTTTTCTTTTCAGTAGACTGACCTGCTACAAACCTGAAATATTCACAGGCCCTTCTGCAATACTACACACCTCAAGTTATTCCTTAAGAATACTGAAGTTTGAAATTTAAGTAACTAACAACTATCTATAACTGCAGATAAAACATATATAATTGCTTAATTTCATTAAATAAGTAAAGCTGAGACAAGATATAACTATTACTGGGATTACCTCTAGTGTTTTATATGTTCCTCCTGAACAGATTTGGTCTGATTAAATGGCAGTGCTATCTAATCCACATGTCTGAGGAGGCTTTGAAGTAGGAAGAAATTGTAGGAAGAATTTTTGTAGGAAGAAATTCACATCCTATGTGAAAGGGTAGGCCACGTGCAAATCACAAGAGACTCAAAAGAACCCAGTATTACCAGAAAAGAAAATGCAAGATAGAGTTAAATTCTCAAAGATCAGAAAGGTGTTAAGCAGTCATAGAGTCTGGAAAGACACACTTTCTTTTCAGAGCATTCAGGAAAGAACATTTTTTCAGCTCTCTAAGGATCAGTAAAATCACTTCAGCTTTCTGCTACTCTTCAAATAATGTAACACTTCTCTTTTTGGAAGCTAAGTAGGTGGGTGTGTTTCCCTTCATTTTGCCTATTCCCCAGTGTTAAGAGCAGGAATTTGACTTCCCAGAAGCACCAACAAGGAAAGCTGGTGTAGACACAACATTGCCAACTGCCATTCATTTTCTGCAACCTGTTATTCATCCTTGCACAATGTATATTGTTTAATTAATATTTAAAGACTCACTGATGCCATACAGCAATCTAGATATGCAGAGAAACTTCCTGAAGGTATTTGCTGAGAGGTGGTCAAGAAGGCTTCTGTTACATGTAATTATCACCTTGATGTATCAATGTCAGAGTAGGTATCTGATGAAAAATCCATTGTTCTTTAGCTGTAGAATGTTCTAATTAGAGCTGTAAAGCAAAATACTTTGCTGGAAGTTGTGATAACTTAAATCTCTTGTGCAGAGACTTTTCTTTACATATATTTTCTACACCTGCATGTTTTCTATATTTCCAGCTCAGTCATATATGTCTCCCAGGGAATCACCAACAGGCTTCTGTATCAGCTGAGCTTCAAGGATTTTGAGTCTTTGAATCCACCAGATTAATGAACAGCTGAAAATCTGGATGTTCGATTTTCAGTCATGAGGTTCCTAGTGTGCAGTGAGACAAGATTTTAGCAGCCTGCTAAAAAGACGAGTCTGGGACATGGCTGCTTCTCAGGCACTGATCTCTTCTCTGTGGTGACCAGCGACAGGACCTGAGGGAATGGCCTGAAGTTGTGTCAGGGGAGGCTTAGGTTGGATATTAGGAAGAGGTTCTTCACCCAGAGGGTGTTTGGGCACTGGAACAGGCTCCCCAGGGAAGTGGTCACAGCACCAAGCCTGACACAGTTCAAGAAGCATTTGGACAATGCATGTGGTGGGATTTTTGGGGCTGTCCTGTGCAGAGTGAGAAGCTTGACTGGGATGATCCTCATGGGTCCCTTCCAATCAGGACATTCTTTGTTTCTATTATTTGAACAATGTCTACATATTATTCCCTCTGAACCCAAATCAAAACAAATAAAATCCTTGATAAAATGCATCTACCTTAATGCCAACTTGCTCCAACTTTATAGGCATTTTTAATACAGAAAATTACACAAGGCCTCATTGCTATTGAAATAAAATTTAAACTAATATGCAAGCTGAAATAACTTTAAATTGTAATTATAACTCATGATACAATTTATCTTTTCCCAAGGGGAAAAAAAGGGCAATGATCCTATTCTTTCACTTTGTCAAAAATCTAGCTGAAGTAGGGACAGCATGAACATCAGAAGAATTGTTCTCAACTTCTTCCATTCTGGGACATCTTTCCTAAGGCTTTTTGTTCCATGGGCTCCAATAGCTCCATGACAGCAACCACAACACTTGAAAATGAAAGAAAGATCACAAAACACATCCCAACAAGCTCCTAACTTGTCCCTGAACTTTTCTTGAACACATTAGACTAACCAAGGTTGAGAGAGAAGTCATTTATTTATAATAAACACTTGCACACAAAAAACCAGAAAACCTCAACTCCCTTAACTAATGGTTTCTAAAAATGGTTATTCAAACTGACACATGCATGACAAGTTTTGGCTGAGTACGATTTAAGGAGGAGGAGTTCTACCACCCAGAAAAATGGTGTTTATGACAGAAATGACAAAGAATCATTCATCATGGGGTTTTTCTATGTGGAGCAGTAATAAAGCCTAAATGAAACTGCACTTCATTAGTAATTTATTTCACAGATCACTATATATACACAAATAGCATAACTCTATTACATTTTTATAGTGCCATTTACTACAGTACTTCACATACTATATCCACATGGCAACACAGAAATGCAGCTTTCTCTGGGGAAGACAACAGCAGCCAACTGCAGAGCAGCACACCGGGAGGAAACACTTCTGAGCCAGAAGAGCAGAAATAAGAATTTTCAAATGAATCAAGGAAAGGCCAATATAAAACAATAAAACTGAACCCCCAGAGTTGTGCAGCTAACTCAAAGAATAGTATTGCACCATTTTTGCTTGCCTGATGCCCCATTTGATTTAGAAGGAAGAAATAAAAGAAGAAAACTGAATACCCTCGCCTTGTTCAGTCAGTGACCAACAGCAGAGACTCCCACCAGAGCTCCCTGGCTAAAATTCTCAATCCTTTTACTTGATTCTTGAGCACTACACTGGCATTTTTCACTTGCCACAGGAAGGAAAATAACATCATTTTACTTGATTCCATCAGTCTGTATCTGGGATGCCACACTGGCATAGCTGAGGACATATTCTCAGATATCAAGAAAAGAGATGCATTTCTTTCTCTGCTAAGACTTCTGCAAAGTGAGGGCTCAGGGCTAGTCCACTCTGTACTGGAAAACAACTTTCAAACTTAAGAGGCCAAACATTTCCACTAAACTTCCAGAGATGACTGGTGACTCCTGCCTTCCAAATGCAGGTGAAAACCTGGTGCACAACACAAACCCACAGAATGCTGTGAGAAGATGACAGACAGAAGGACACCTGCAAATGTCTCATCACAACATTTGCCTGTGAAGTAACAGTGTCCAATTACGTAGTGGTGGGCCTCTGAAATAACATACTAGATGCATTATGTGAATGATTTTTGAAATAAAAGTGAAAAAATGCACTGCTTTTAACTAGTGAAGCGTGTTTAAATTCAACAAATATTCTCTTGATTTTCTTGCCAAAAAACTCTGCTGTAAGAACACTGATAAGAAGGTAAGTGGCTTGTCAGTTGTAGATACTCCATTTTTAAAAATAAATTTTGGAGCAAAGAACTTCTAAATAAAGACACCATATTTGAAATGTAATTTATGAGCATTGGGTCTTTGATGGTTGGAGAGAAAACATGATTTTACCTAGTACATTTTTTTAATCTTTCCTGATGAATTAACTAGAAAGAGAACAAAAACCAAAACTATCAGAAAAATATTTCCTGGGCACTAGTTAAAATCTGTTTGACAGCAGGGAAAAAAGTTTTCTTAAAACTTGTCAATATTGACTTTGACTGCATTGTTGGAGCTTGGGAATAAATACATTTATATTGTTTCTCCTATGGATCTTGTTCTGATGTTCTTTCTCAAGCATTCTGTTATTAGATGCAGAATTAAGGTCCACAACAGTATCTAATGAGATAAGAGGCTGAGTAAACACACATAAATATAATTTTTATTTATTTTTTTGTGTCATATTGCACTTCTCCCTGCTTTAGTGGTAGACTAACTACTAACAGTTTAAGAAATAAAACCTGCAATACTGAAATGAAATATTGATTTTAAGATACAGGTTTTAATTACTCATTTAAGTGATCTTCATTCTCTAGTTACTATATTAAAAGAGGGATACTGACCATCTGCAAAAAATATAATGCCCTATTTGTGTAAGTTCATGAGTCTAAATAAGGTGCATGAGCATTCCCCATTGAAACTGGTAAGACTGTTTGAATTCCTAAGCGAGGTAAGTGAGTAAAGGAAATCTCTTTTCTATTGTAACTACTAGACATGCTAGAAAGACTTGGTTTTTTTCCCCTCGCTCTATGAAACCCTGCAATCTGATCAACAAATGCAGGAAGGAACAGGCATTGTATTTCCAGCCTGTTACTCTCCAAATCATTCTCCTCAACAGATCCAAGTACAGAGCCATTAGCTCTGGGGAAGATATTCCTTATAAAAGGTGTGAATGAGAGGATTCAGTGCACTGGAGCTGAGAGAGCATTCGTAGGCTTGTGCAAAAGGTGATGAGCAGGAGAACAAACAGAACTAATATTGACCTGGACATTGCTGGCAGAGCACCAAGGAAGATCACAGGTGAAAAGAGACTCAAAATAAAGTAAGTCTTGAGCATGTAAAGTTTATCTTCAACACCATAGATAGAAAAGCTAATTAAGTGATTTGGCAAGTTTGAAAGATTTGCTGCCCAGTTTCCATTCAGACAAATCAGGGAGCTACAGAGTTTTCAGGAAGCAAAGAATCAGGAGCTGTTTTTCATAGATAAACTTTACAGTCATTCTACATCTAACACTTTTATCTAAGAAAGTATGGAGATTTTCTAATTCTTTCCTGGAATGATTCCTAGTCAGTCAAATCAGCCTATGCAAACACACTGTAAAAAAGTGTCATTAAAACCAGAAATATTTTCTGATGCTACTTACCTGCCTGTCTACTTCTGGAAGCAAAAGCAGGAGGTATTGTTGAAAATGCTGAGGTAAAGAAGCAAAGGTGTGTTTATTTATTAAAGCCCTCAGGTTAGTGTTCACTAGAATAGATCCCGGTGTTTCTATGTCAATATCCTCAGCTTTGGTCCATTTCAAATGTCCTGGAGTAAATAAACAGAAATAACTTTAAACATAAATAAAGGAAGAGAGCAGGAACAAACCTTCTTTTTAAGTTTTTAGCTTTTATTGTATAATACAATAAGCTCTAGAGAAATGGTACTCTGAGAAGGTAAGACAGCCTTTTCTAGGTGTCTTAACAGCTTTTATATTTGTATAATAATAACAAATATTTTATATTTGTCTCTTGAATATAAAATATTTTATTCATCTCTTGACCTCTTGAGGTTCCAATCAACATCACAGCTGCCATATTCTTTCTTCCAGCTTGAGACCAACTCAACTCAACAGCTGCAGAAAATAATCCCGTCATGCCATCAACAACAATTATATAAGCACCTATTTTCAAGCAAAAGGCTGCTTGATGAGGCTGATGTCAATCAATCATTATGGACAGTTTCTCTTTTACCATCAGCAGTGCCCTATGGCCTACTCAACTTGTCCCATTGCACCTGCTAAAACTACCTGTGTGAATAGAGAGTGATCAAAGAGATGAGAATATTTAATATGTTAATGTCTGAAAACATTAACAACAAAAAACAAAAGCATTTTTCAGAATTTTCCTAAGAACTAAGATTTAAAATGATCAATACACGGAAGGCAGCAGCAGGAATTGTGAGATAAGTAAATAAAGTATGTGAGGAACTATACAAACCCAGGAGTAAGATAAAGACTCAGCAGAGAGAAAGGGAAATACATATATGGCTCATGCACAGCACTACAGAATAATGTCTTCTTATTTTACACAGTGAACAGAAAGGCTATCAGCTTAAACTCTTGCACAGTAAGAAATATATCTTACTGTGAAGAATATATCTAACTGGGAAAAGAAAGCTTTCAACCACCAAGAACAAGGATTAGATCCATAGGGTCTAATTAGATTAGATCCACAGAGAGGTATTAAAGTCTCCATCAGTGAAAATCTTTTAAGAATATGTTAGACAAATACCTGTCAGTAATGACAGATACATATCTGATTTTGACCTATAACTGATGAACAAATTAGATGACCATTGGAGATCCTGTCTGGTCTGATTTTGTTAGTATTTCTAGGACAATATTTAGAAAATATTTTTTAAAGCTTCTTAAAGAGCTACCTGCTTCAAGGTATTTTTATATTGCTACAATCCTTTTTTTCCTCTGAGTCTTAACATATCAAAGCCCAGGTAGCTGGAAAAACTCAAAAGCTTCTAACCCCTCCCAGGAAACTTCTTCAGGTTTCAGTCTGTTGTACTTTCAAATATTTCAAAAATGGTATAAGAGGGGTCTGAACTATATAAAACACAAACTCAATCAGAATCTCTAAAAAAGTGATTAAAAGATTATTCCACTGCTATGATGAATGATGGCATTTGGCATATGTCATTTGGTCCATTTACACAGGACCTCTCAGCAACAATTAAAACTGACATGTTAAGAAGAATAAATATGTTTTAAAAATGAGAAAATTTAGGCATACTGATTATTAGGAATGTCTCAAATGCTGCAAGCTACTTAACAATAACATTAATAGAAGGAATGCAGTTATGCTTTAGATTTCTTAGAAGACCTATGGTGGTCTCTTTCCTGAAAGTCTGCAACTACAAAATATACATATACAAGAAAATGAAGATTTGTAAATTCTAAAAGCTTCACTTCAGTCACAGCCTCCAGTTAACATTCTTGTAATTTTATTTTATTTTTCAGCAGCTGATAGTAACTGAATGAGGCAAGGACTACATTGAACTCAGCACAGGATAACCTTTTCCAACACATATTTCTAACACACTCTATTTCAGTACAGCAAAGACTCCATTACCAACAAATGAATGCCCTGTTATACAGGACAATTGCATGGAAGAAGTGCCCATTTTCATGAATGCATCACAATAAACTACCCTCACCATCTGTTCCACCCACTAAATATAAATGTAAAAAGAACACAGTCCCTGAGCATAACACAAGTTGTATGATGTATTGAATTTTAATGCCTGTATGTACATTCTCTTCTTTAATCAATACAAAATACATATCTCCATCTTCTAAGTGACTCCAAATTAGAGCAACATTTTCCCCAGCTAGTGCTGCATATCCTATGGGAAGGCATACACACAGAGATAATCCAAAGTGAAATAAGATACATGACTGAAAAATCAGTAACATCCTCCAGTGGCAGATATTCTCATAGCATGAAAAGCCCAAGACAAAGAGTCAAACCTACATTTTCTGATTTATTTAACCTGTTATCACTTACAGAACACTATGCAAGTTTTATCAGCTTCTGGAAGAAATGTGTGTATTGCTTCTAGGCCAGTAGCAAACTATGGATGTCCACCACAGTCCTACTAAAAAAAAAAAACTCAAAATCTGTTCAGAAAAACAACAAATTCTCTCTCCTGCACCCTTCCTATGGCTAATTTAGGATCTGTATAGCAGGTCCCAAGTTTGTAATAAGATTTAGTGAAGTATTTGGGAGCAGCATGGAAGTATGACACTACTGCATCACTAATCATAGCTCTGAGAAGACTTTATGCCAAAACATGTGCCAATGTTTTTTATGTTGTTTTCCACAGAGAAAGACATTTTGAATCCTTATGTAGTTCAGGGGTATCACTGTCCAGATCAGAAATAGAAACTGTAAGACAAGAAAAAAACCCAGGCTTGCAGAAATAAGAGTTTACTCCTCAACGTAGAGAAATAACCATAAGGAGATGGAAGCACCGTGGTTCTACATCAAGATATAAAAATGAAAACAGAAAAAGGACAGAAATCACACAGTTGGCAGAATCTGTTAACTAAAAGGGAAAAAAGGTAATCTTATTTAATCAGAGCTCAGAAAGACACAACATGTAGCAAAAGTTGGGCAGATCAGCAGAGTTTCAGACAATCAAACACCTGGACCTGAATTGTGCACTACACAGGACCCTGGACCCTTTCTCAAAGCTGCTCTAAATCATGATTTTAAAGGATTAAGATTTTAGCTTAGGATTAGAACCAATTTATATTAAAGTTAGATACACAAATGATAGGTTAGTGATTATTAGATATTTAGACTAAAGCTAATTGTTATATTTTGAGCTTATTTGTAGAGAGAAGTGGAGCAAGTGAACCATCATAAGAACATACTGAAACCAGTAGAACAATGCCCAGCACCTGGACTCTGTGTTAATCCACCACGAAGCAGGGGGCATTGGATTGTGCCAGAGGGTCACAGAGACCTGATGAAGACTTTCCTGACTTCATCCCTGGACCACTGACCCAATTCGAGACCACCAACCCAACTCAAGAGAAGAATTGCTCACACGTGGAGGACTAATGACCTCATTTCAATACAAAGTGGAGATGGGAAGTATTGAGGTTATGCATATGCATTATTTTGGGAAATAAATAGAAAGCAAAGACCCTTGTACGGCATGGTCACACCTTTCAGAGACTACTCCTGTGCCGTCCACCGGTGCCAATAAATACATACCACTGCCTAACTTTAATTAGTTAGAGAGCTTCTGTCCATGAACCTCATTTTTTAACAACTCAGCTCTACAACTGCACTTCCAGCATGTCAAGAAATGTGATGTCATGGGAGAAAAATTTCAGGAGGTACAAGAAGAGAAACCCTTAAACCTTATACAAAGTTCCCTGCACTCCATGTGTGGTGTCCCAAAAGGCCAGTAGATTTATTTTCCAAAATCTACCAAAAAATCCCTAATGAATTACTTTGACATCATGACCCAAAAGTTGATGTCATATCTGAAGATGGGGAGGAATGTATACTTGAACTGATGTATCTCAGTCTCAAACGTAGAGAAAAATTACAGGAAATCATCTAACATTGAATATAACTTTGCATAGCAAAAGCTGTAATACTGAAGGAGTATTGTCTATTTTGAATAATGATGTTGGATCAACATAGAGAACTAGCTATCCACATGGGACTGATTGATAACCTGCAGGAAGACCATGTATGAAACCAAAGTACAGTTTAATGGGAGGCTGTGATACAATAAGGCTCATAGGTTACACTGCCAAGAACTGGCAACAGCACATTTAACAACTCTCCTATGGCATTTAGGAAGTAAAGTGCCTTGGAGCTATTTTACAGGATCATTAGATATAAAAATATGACTAGGCTGGATGATTAATAAAGAACAATCTTATCCCCACAAAGACAGACATAAAATAACTTTTAGGATTTGGCCACTACAAAAAGCTTGTTTGTTATCTTTTCCAACATGGCCACATTGCAAAATACTTCTCTAAATGATTCAGCATTCTGCTGAATGCAAAAAGTACTTTGTAAAGATAAAGAAACAGTTATGTCATTATTTGACTTCACTTAAGCAGAGACAAGAGTCTTAGTGAACACTACATTTTGTGCTCCCTAGGGAACTTTTCCAATTAAATTTCATGCAGAGCAGGAAAATCTGCCTATCACATGGAGATTTAGAATTTACTCTTAGCATCTCTTGAGAGAAAATTCTTTGTTAATTACAGAACATGATCCATGAACCTCACTAAAAAACCCACGGAAAATAAAACCAGAAACTATATCTACCACCTCAAGAGATGTAGCTTCAAAATAGTTACAGATCCAACTGAAGAACTAAATCAACCAAAGAAGAAGAACCAACCAAAACTTTTATGCCATATCTCTATATGAAATGCAATAGTGCAAATGAAGAAAAGTGAATGTTAACTTCTAATTGGGCAAGCATGTAAGCAAATATGCTACTATCTCTGGGAATAAATGCACATTAGGCAAGCAAATTCACCATGAAGAAAGAATATCTGTTACACACCACCCCCATCCCCCAAAAAATCATTACATAACAATCAGAATCTAATTGCTAAATCACCTCTCTGCCTGCAATTGCTTAGGTCTGTCAAACTTTAAAAAGCAACCACTGAGGATGAAAAAAAAAAACTGACCATGGATTTTCCAGGTAGACAGAAAGATGTCTTCTTGAGAAAGGGTCAGCTGCTGAGTTTGAAAAAGGGACAGGTAAACAGAAAAATAAAACTTTCCAAGAGAACACAGAGTTTAGAAAAATATCAGTATTACAAGTAAGATATTTATTTTATTCCTACTCACCTAAACCAGATTTTTTTAGCCTCTTTAAGTGCTGGCTTGTTTGTTTTCCAGTTGGAGACTTTTGCCCATGTTTCATCTCTTTATCCGAACCATCTGCTTCACCATTTTTAGATTCAGATCCTTTGGAAAAAGCAAAATCCCTCAAATACGATGCTTTTGCACTTTTACTAACAATCCCCTCAGCACCCCCTACACCATAAACAAAACAAAAATAGGATTTAAAAAAAATTGACATCTTCTTGCTGAAAGGCAATATACTTTTCTGGTCACAATACAATCCCTCCTCGTCAGAGGAATTAGAAGTAAAAACTCAGTAAGTCAATTAAGTGCTGAAAACTAAAGTTTACTGAACACTGTAGTCAATAAAAATGTTCAGTGATCTAATAAAAATAACATAGCTCTATAATGCCCAGGAGATATTTTAAAAATATTTTAGCCTTAAGTTATGGGGAAGTAAAGCAATCTAAGGCTGAAAAAAGATAATTTATTCTTGAAGAAACATTTAAAGAAAAGATATGTTTGGAAATACAATTGTCAATTTGTGTTAAACACAGACACATAAATCTCTCAAAATGAAGCAACTTCACCACCAGAGCTAAAGGTCAAGGTTATGCTGCAGTGATAAGCATGGTATAAGAAGAAAAGCTAACAAAAGGATTTGAGTATTGCAATGCAGAACTGAGACACAAATTCACATTCACAGAGAAGCTTGCCTTCCCCCCCGCTCCTCTTTTTATGGCATTGAATACCAGCATGTGGTCCTCCATTAGAGCTCCAGAGCCAAACAAAATGTTACTTTGCATTCCTTTAAAGCTGCTGCTATTACCAATTGTCATTTTACTGTGTGCCTTCAGTTCTTTATTAAAGAAAAATCTCCATCCTTGAGACACGAGTCTTGATACGGAAATAAAGACGTTAAACAAAGCCACCCAGTGGAAATATTATTTCAGCAATTCCAAATTCTGTATGCTACACATCTGATTCAGAGGAAGGCTCTGTGACTGGAGCTGATCTTGCAAGCGGTCCTTTAGCTATTTACCTGAAGGTGAATCCGACTGCTCATCGGACACCTTTAATGGTGTCAAAACAACACGAGGAACAGTCTTGTTTACCATCATTGAGACTCCATTTCTTCTTTTCTGCTGTTGTCTCAAAGCCTACAAAAACGATAACAAAACATAAAACTGTAGCAAAAAATAATGCTTATAAGTGAATTACACATGACATTTCTCTACCATTAAACTGAATCCCCAAAATAAGCATAATTTACACAGCTACTGACTTGCCAGACTTCACACTCGTCCTCTTTATGTCATTTTCTTTTAAAATACAAAATCAGGCTTTTTCTCCTTTTTTTTTATAGAGAAAGAAGATGAACCTTAGATCATTTTCCAATCCAGCTTTGACAACAAAGAAGCACGTAACTGTTTGTTCTACCTTAACAGCACAACATGATAACCCATGAAATGTGAAACTAAGACTTCCAAAAAAAAAAAAAGTAAACCCAAAATGTTTCAAAACCAGAATAAGAATATATATGTCTGCACATCTCTCGCAGGTGCATCCTCTCCAGTATACTGCTCAGTCAATCAAGTTAACACAGAGTGTCATCAGTATGTACAGCATGTAAGGACTACAGTATTGATGCACTCACTCAGCCGTGAGTAGTGCTGCACAAAATCACTGAACATGGCAGGAATCATTTATTTTCGTGAAGGGAATCAGTCCTAATCTTGGAAACCTTGCAGCATTTGGCTTCTGTCTGTTTGACTTTGGGCATTAACCTTCAGAACACGAACATGATGGTGTTCTGGCAAATCTGGGGAAAAATGATACACGAATAAATCTCTACAAATGGTAGTGCTTTGTGTTTCATAAATGTATCAAATACAGAGCTGATAATGTAATATAAAATATCTACAGATTAGAAATAGAAAATACCCATCAGACTGTTTTATATGGAAAATAATATCTCATTCAAAAGGTCTTAAAACATAAAAATATGAATACCTGCCAATTAATACATCTGCAAGCATTAAAATTCTGGAATTAATCAGAATGGGCTGGGATTAATACAGATCTCTCCTAGCCTCCTGTATATTTTTCTCCATTCTTACTGTGCACTCTATTTTTACAACTGTGATTTGTGTTATGAACTTGGGGGATTTATTAAAGTAATACCATATCAACAAGGAACATATTTGATATGAATTATCCCGATAGGTTTATGAGCACGAATGACTGATGCCCTATAAGGTTTAAGTCTATAACTTTAACGGATTGTAATACCTTTCCAAATTGTTCACATAGCTAAATAATAGGAAAAAAGAAATCAATATTGGTCTATTCCTCTAAATAACACGCTACACAACGTAAAATACACCAGGCCACATAGAAGCTATTTCATGGATTAACCCATTTTATTGTACTTCTTAAAAGACATGTAAGCACTGTGCAATAAAAAACAAATTAGAACACCTGAAATCAAACAAAGAGAGGAAGCTGGTCAGATCTCCACTGAACCAAAGGAGCAGCAGAAAGCCATAAAGAACAGTCTATACTTCAAACATTTTTGAGACAGAAATTTCATACTGGTATCGAGGAAGCACAGCCAGACTTGTGGACAGAAAATTCTCAAGCGTTAACATTTCTCAAAAATTCCTCAAAATTCCAAAAATTACCCTAAGTGTCAAATCAGGTGATCCTTAATTAAGAGTAATACCATGAAGACAGTGGGAAACAGTTCACTAAAAATTAACTAAAAACACTGGTAATGCCTGCACTACCAAATAACCAATATAACCACAACCCAAACTTCGGATCATGGTGCCCCACAGCCTGATTTGTCTCATGTCATCCTCACTTCCTCCACCCAAGGCAAATGGTTAGAGCTCAAACAATGCTCCATGTTGTCCTCCTGCCTCCTCCTGACTTTCCAAGACAATTTCCACCTCTTACCAAGGGTCCATAGCCTTGCTGCCAGCAACCATATGGAAACACCATACTTATACAGCACTGTGGCAGAGGCAGATTCTTTGTCAAGCCTCACAGTTGCTTTTCAATGCTTAGACTGAACTCCCATGAAGGAGAGAAAGGAACCAGCAGTGTATCCACCACCAGTGACAGGCACTCAGTGTTTGTACTCCTCAGGTGACACACGTGCTGCTGGAGCGAGGGCAGCAGTACCCAATATTTGTCAGGAGCACCACTTACCTTCTATTTTGTTACTGGCAGGCCCCCTGTGGTCCTTAAGCACACGTTTATGCAACTGATCTGGCATTTGCAAGAAGCACAGGCCAACTCATGCCCATGGAGCACTAAAGCATGACACTCTCTGGACAGTCAGATGAGGAAATACAGCTGGGAGCAGACAAAGCTAGCAGAACCATTTACATTGAGGTATAACACACTTCTCGAGCTACAGCCTAAGCACCTCTGTATGTGAGGGTCAAGCACAAACCTTAAAGACACCATTTCCCATTGACAAACAGTTGTTTTTCAGGGTTTCTTTCTCCCTAACATATATTGATTCACTGCCAGTCCCTCCCCCAGCTCCTCCAGTTTCACAGTGCAAGGAGCTGATCACCAAAAAGGGCCCAAGTTAAGTCTGAACATCAAGCTGACAGGAAAGCTACACACACCTGGAGGACAAAAAACCCAAAACCAACAAGAAAAACCCAAACAAACAAACAAAAAACCAAATACAAACAACAAAACAAACCAACCCTCCCACAATGTGGACGTTTAATCTAAGTAAAACTTTTAATACAAAGTTAACAGAATACCAATGAATTACCCTGGGTACAGAGAATGGACACATCACCTTCCCCACGCTTGTCTTTTCATTTGTCAAATGGAAGATATGAGATAGGGGAAGAGGTTACAAAGATACCAAGTAAATGATCTAACATATGATTTGCAGGGTAAAGAGATGGCTGAGACGCTGCACAGACATTCTTGTTGTGATATGCCCAGCTAATCACCACACTTTTGTGTTAAATTCTCCTCTGAATTTGAACCTGCAGGATCTGAAATTTTGGACAGACAAGTATTTGCAAGACAACACTAGGAGCAAGCCATCAGTGGGAGAAACTGCTGACTGACATCCAGTTACAAGGGAAGCCAAACACCAGAAGGAGTTAAGTATAAAAGAAGGACAATCTCTGTAGTCTCCACTGAGGACAAATATATAACTTCTCTACACCTAGCCTGAGGGTCATTCATTTCAGAATACAAGACTACTGTAGGATAAGACAAGAATCTTGTAACCCAAGATTAATTCTACTTAGCTGGGAAGTCAATGAGATTACTCCAAGTGAAACATGCACCAAATGCCTGCTATACTGAGCTTTTAGTGTGCCAAGCTAATTTAGTGCTTTCCTACTCACCACTACCAAATAAATCAAATTTATAACTAGCACTGAAGAAAATGAGAAATGTTGCAACTTATTCCACGGAAAAATGGTTCCAGATATCACTGTAGATACAGAAACAGTAACTAACACATACTACATTGCCATCTTTCACTGACACAGCCTGTTCCATCTCATCCGTATTTAGAGATATATAACCTCCTAGCTGGAATTCCTGAAGAACTGCAAGAAACAGATGATGATTTTACCAAATGGTGAGGTGTCATTTTCACTATGGTAAATTAGAAAAAAAAACACATATAGTGCATATGATAGCTTAAATAAAGAATATTTTTCTTTAATGAGACTCTATGCTTACATTTCAAATGCATTCAATCACTTAATGCTAAATGCTTGAGTTAAAAAAGCTGCACGTTTTAAATATCTAGAACTGATCACTGTTGAAGTATTCTGTAAGACATTACTAGCATCCTATTTGTACAACAAATAAATTAAAAAAAGAAAGGAAATGAAAGTTCATGTAATATACAAGTTAAAACATTACAAGCTCTCTTAAAATTACCACCAAAATATAATACTTACATCCAGCCTTTCACAAGCAGATTTGCAAAGGACATCTGTGAATCTCTCGCACATAATGAGTATGGAGAATTCCCAGTATTCCCATTCATAAAAATGAACCTGTGACCATCTGTTGAATAACACTGCCATGGTCATTATACAGCACTTGGCATAATTATTTGGTTTAACGAAGTTATTTTTATTGCCAAAATCTTTAAGTAAACTATCAATCCATTTTCATCCAAAGAATTCATAATAAAATAAAAATATGAGAACTAAGAAAACATAAACTCTAAAGATAGATGGCAAAAGGAAAACACCATGAAATTAACAGAGAACTTTTAGTTCTAAGAGGTTTTTTTTCAAATAAAGAGGTGACAAGAGCAAAGTTCCTTCTTTTTTCAGGGAATTTCTATCCCTACTGGAGTATAGCAGAATTTTGGAGGTTTCATGAATGCCGTTATATGCTCTTAAGAATAATAATTTCATGTTTAGTTGATCTTAATACAGGAAAGACTTCTTCACCCATGTGGCACAATGGTTGACTGTCTTCAGTAAAAACTCATAAAGTCATCTTTCAAGGAGGAATGAAAGGAAACAATATAAACTAAAATGTAACTGGAGACGGGGGCAAAATACCTCCCAAAAAGAGCACCAGAAGCAAAATGTCAGCCTCTGTGCTCTGATTTTACTGCTGCTTGGCAATTTTTTTGGTTATATTTCTTTCCCACATCTTTTCAATGCAGAATGAAAAAATGGAGCACATAGATAAACCATTAATGCAGAAAACCACTTTCATTTGAGCTTAAATGCGTGACATGCTGAGAATGTTAAAAATTAAGTTATTATCAACAAAGACATGTAACACTTGGTTGCATTAAGCAACATCGTCCCAGATTTCTACTTGTTCCACAAATGTCAAGTCTACATTCTGAAACTCATGTAATGAAACATAACCTTTGAAATTTCACACATTATGGATCAGAAATCTAAAGCTATGGAATTCCTCCATTCTGCCATGTGAAAACACAAGCTATGATACACTGAGCAACGTCTCTTGCACAAAAAATAACAACTCTACATCATGGTTATGGATCCCAAATTGACAAAGATGAAACAGTTTTATGGTTTATCAGTGATTCACTTAACACTACCATAAAATCCAGTCTTTGTCTTCCCTCTCACCCTCATTTTGTTAGTAAAATTAAGAGACTTTAATTCCCATGTCTCGGTTAAATTAAAATTTCTCAGTGGCAACCTGTTTCACAGATAGACAGAGCAGTTAAACTAAACCAGTAAGCACCACTAATCATGAAGAGTAAACCCATTATTATTTCCTAGATGCCACTAATTCTTATATTAAACATAAACAAAGCACTCATTTATAAGCATGCAACCATAAGATTAAAACACAATAAAGATGTCCTATGTAAACAACTGCAAAGCACAAAGTGCCATTTCCAAAGCGAATTAATTCACTTCCAACCATACTAGTACACTCAACATGTCACTATAGTGCCAGGTGTACACAACTGGTCATCTGGAGAGGAAGAGTAGTGCCAGAATCAGCAGTTTAGAAGGAAGTTTGGAAACCTGGGGTTTATTTTCAAAGAAATGCTAATACCTTCTCAAATAAGCATCTATTCTTGACTCATGCCATCCTCCTACCTTGTGATAGTTACATATGTATTTGGAATAAAAACAATGTCTTGCTGCATGTTTGTTCTTTAGGTCTCAATAGGGCTCAGGGTCTTTTTGTAGGACTACAGAACATATTAACACTGAACATTTACCTGTGTGCTAACCAACACTGAACTGAAGTGCCTGCACCTTTGTGGGGCAGAGACAAGGAGATTTGTCTGTTCACATGGGTATCTGTACACCTGCAAGCCAGCACTACTTTCTACAGGATTACAATTATGCAGTCATGGCTACAGTTGGTGCAGATCACGACAGACTGCAAAGTAAATGTTTTTGGTGCTTTCCCAACCACAGAAAAAGGGACAAAAACCATATGTGATGTGTTCAATGTCTTTTTGACTTGCATGTGAATGGGAGCAATGATGGCATATGCATCAACACAGTGAAACCTTTTTTACAAAGAGAAGGACTGGAGTTTTTTTAATGGCTTGTGTAGTATTAAATTAACTATGTCCATCAACTGAAAAGTGTTTTATGAGGAAATTTGTTCTTTGGCACAACAAAGCACATATAGGTAAGGAAACAGTTTGTAGAAAGCAGTTTAAAAATAAATTAAAATAAAGATAGCAGTGTCAACACAAAATCTTAAAACAGTAATCAGCACTTTTCATGAGGTCAAATTTTCAAACACACTCTGCACGAGGGCCAAAGCATACAGCAGAGGCTTCGTGCCCAGACTCCGCAGATCAAAAAATCTTCTCACTCAGAGAATTTACATTGCACCAATGTAAGCAGTGTAATGTCTTCCTCCCTGACACCCTGTTTCAGCCTGGGTCCTTCTGCTTGCCCACACATCCTGAGCACAGAGACTTCGGGGGACCCATCCAACAGCTCCTGGACCACCATTTGTAGATAACTGCTTGTCAACATTTTGTAGACGGCTTCCCAGAGCTCTGAAGAGTTGTGAGCTCTTCCAAATCCTGCCTTTCCATGAAAAGGCCAACACTTTCTAGGATGCACTTCAAAATCAAGGCATGATTCGTTGTCACCTGAATATAACTTCATGTTACAAACTATTCAAATCAAAAGCTGCTCTTTTCACATGGCCCAAAAGAAGATACTCACTTAGATGTTCACTGCCACTATAAGGAAAAATCACATAACTCCACTGGAAAAGCTTAACTGGGACTCTGATCTCTATTGATCATATTTTCGTTAATACAACAGCAATGACCAATTCATATGAAATAGTTCCTCAGGCTACTTAAAGGAACACATTAGCTGATAAATGCAATGCTTAGAACTAGGCTGCTATCTTCAGCTTGACTAACTGAGACTTGGAAAAAGCAACTGCATCTACAGAACAGAAGAAAGAGAACACTTTCAACTTATATTTGGGAAGAAGATTCCAATATGTCACAGTGGTAGGTTCAAACAAAGGTAATGCTCATGCCAGGACATATTTTAAATAAGGGATACTGTCCTACACTGAGGTAGAGGGGCAACTATGCTTCAACACTTAAAATTGCTTTAAAATTCTTTAGTTATTTCTCAGACTAAGAAATTCTGTAAAATACATTTATTAAAACAGAAAAGGTGCAGGAGCACTGTAAAAAGCATGCTGTGCAAACAACCCCAGGGGAGAAACAAGCAGAACGCTCCAGCAATTGGGAAGTAATTATTAACAAGCAGTACAAAAAGAAAACAGGGATTGTGTGGATTCCTGTCCCCTTCTTTCCATCACAGGTAAGGGCTGAGGACCATGTGGATGACCCAGAAGAGAGGGTCATAAACATGGTCTTGGGTCTTACCAAAGCACTGTGTTGAGCAGCTGGTACATCTGCCCATGCATAGGGACCTTTAGAGGGACATACCGTGCAGCCAGCCTTCGGGCAATGCATGTACTCCCTGAGCAACTTCTGCTGCAACTCTTGCTCTCCCAGCTTCTTTTCCCCATTATGCAGTCTCCCTGCCATAGTTTTTCTCTCCTCTTCCCTAGACTTGTCTTGGCAATCAGAAAATCAGTTTAGTTTGTGATCTTCAAACTTCCATTTTCCGGAATGCATTTTGTAAACTCCAGTGTCCCTTTCCATGTCGCTCTAGAAGTCAAAAAGTAACATGTTTTCCTTCTTTTCCATTTGTTGTCAGGAAAATTTGTCAAGAATCATCACTTATGTTGCCAGACATCTGATCAAATGCTTCAGCTAGGGAGCCAGAATTCTCCAAGTGTGGCATTGGTACATTTGTTGCATCTGAAATGAAACATAAGAAGGTGGTTAACAGAGACACTGAGCAACTGCAGCAAACTCTCTATAACGAGGACTTTAGTACAAAAAACACCTCTCAGTTCACAGTGGATTTTCAGAGCCTGTCAGAAGACACCCTGCATTTAAATTCTAAGTGGTTATGACAAAATCATAATTATCTCTGTCACCTTGGCTTCTTTGGGGTGAGGAAGGGAAAGCAGGGCAGGCAAATATATCAGGCTTATATTAGAGCATGTGAGGGAACAGTTGCTCAAATGAGTCAAAGGAGAGACACCACATACAGACTCATACTGGATTACTTCCTATGGACAGCAAAATGTTTCAAGATAACCTGCATCTGGCTGTAGTCAAGGAAAGAAGTCCTAACAGAATGAGTGTGGAGGGAGCAAGACTGGTGAGTTTGCTCTTCTCTCAAAGAAAGGTAAGCAGTGTGAGCTGAAGACAGGAAAGCAAATTCACACTAGCATCATGGGAGATCAGGATTCTACCTTCAGTGCCAACCCAGGCACTTGGACACCNGAAAGAAAGAAAGAAAGAGATCTTGATAAACTAGTTCTACGAATTTGGGTAAATCAGGGCTAAATTTCAGTGTTAACCATCCTGAAATTTAGTCTCTTGTAGGTTGGTTTCTAATAAGAATTACAGTTATGGTAGAAATGTCAGCCTGAAATGTTATTTGGAGCTGTACAGGTCTAATGTCCTACAATTCAGAAGCAATACATGAGCTATACCCTAACTTCCCCATTGCTCTCGTACTGCTTGGGGTGTGACAGCATCCACTGGAAAAAAAAAAAGGGGGTGGAGTTGCCATTTCTATTATAAGAACTAATCCTACAAATGGGTGACTTCCTTCTCATTAAAAAACTGCATCTACCCACTTTATGAATAAAATAGTGGCACATATATGAACCCAGCCACCAAGCATGCAGACAAAGCCCAAAGTTAAGGAAAACAAAATAAACCATGGCAGTGACATACCTTGTGTTGATTCCCTTATTTCCTGAGCTTCTCTCCTCCCAAACCCACTTGGCTGCTGTCTCTGGAGTTTGTGTCTCTACAAAGAGATCTGGATGCCCAGCACAGTCTCAGACATGTCCTGGTTCTGTATTCAGATCCTGAGTCTGAATGGAGTATCCTTCTCTTCTCCCAACAGAAAATTTATGGGTACCCTTCTTGGTGCTGATTCCAAAGTGCCAAAAGGGAGGCAGGATTTTCTTCCACATCTGGGAGGTCTACTATCATCCCAGACACCATTATAGCGCATCTTCGAGTTCCTTCTCCTCTCTTGGTACTGACCCAGGGAACACCTGGTACACTGACGGGCAAGGTGCTCTTACACTTGGCTATCAGAGTCCAACAGACACTAACACCACCTCAATGTCCTGGATATTCACATTCTCAGTGTTACCTATGTGAGGCCAGTTTGCAGGTATGATCGCTTCTTCTGAGAAATGTTCCAAGAACATCTTGATAGATACAGATAAATCTGTATACAGCGAAGACTTCCACAAAAAAAAAAAATCACCTCAAGCCAATGGAACAGAAACTGGACCAGACAGAAGCATGTAGATACTATGCCATGACTTGATGTCCATACTGGAGTTTGCCTTGTCCAGAGCAAGAATAATGCACACAGTAGTGTGACCATGTACCACTGCTAGCAGATGCAGGTGTAGTTCAGTACTTTCCCAGGAAGAGGTCCTTACATGGGTCTGCATGCCAAAACTCTCGAGTGTGAAAATGAGGTAAATCAGTATGGAACTGATCAGTACTGATAGGAAATCAGCGTGCCACAGCGTGCCGTAAGCCTCCTTTTCAAAGGTACAAGATCAGCAACAGCTGGGCACACACGCCCAAACACTTCCAACAGCACAAGGGAAACAGAAATCTGTAAAATCTCCCACCAGAAAGCCAAGTATAAAAGGCAGCTCTACACCATAGGTTCTTTTGTCTATACCCTCATAAACAGGAACTGGTTTGTGGGACATTATACTCAGAGCAAAGTGTAAGCATTTTACAAGAGCAAAACTGAAACTCCGTCAGAAACCAAAGGGAAGCATGAAACACACTCCATTGTAAAACACTCAAAATCTCTTTCCCAACAAAGACATCATGGAAGGTGGTGAAGCTAGAAAGTTTCCAGACCAAAATGGCAGCCCATCCTTTGAAAGGTGAGGACATAAGGGCTGATCTGTGACACAGAGCTTATGAAAATCCACTGCAACTGCAAACCTCCTTAATCCCTGCAAAGCACCCCAAATCCACTGTTACCTGAGAGAAATCAAAACCAAGAGCCAGGGCTCAAGAAATGCCCTTTCCTCCACGCTCGTTGCAGAGCTCAAGAAATGCAGCATTGTGGCTAATTTGATTCATAAGAACATCCTAAAATGTGGGCTGTTACAAGCCAAACATGAGATTGCTCTTTGCAATCTAAACCCAGGAATATATCTCCAGAATTTATTTAAAAAAGCAAATCATATGTAAGTCCAGCACACAGTAGTTTAAAGAGAATTACATATGAGTGTTAATAAGTAGATAAACAGTAGAGAAAATCTTCTATTTCCAGCTCAGATCTTCAAGCAGAACTGCACATTATCAACTTCCCTCTCACTTTATTTTTAGAGGTTACGAAACAAATACACACAAGACCAAAATAATGTGAAGAACCCACTGGTTTTAAATAAATTGAGTAGGAAACTGAAATCTATCTTGTAGTTTTTTGAAGACTGTTTCACAGTAGATAAAAAGCAATAGCCAATGAAGACCCTATTACAAAGTATCATATAAAGTATATATACTTTTATATATTATAAGCACTTGCCGAGAGAGTATGATGATGGCTTATCCTCTGTTACTTTAGCATGGAATCAGTAAGTTTGTATCAGTTGCAAGAGTGTTGCACAGTGTGTCTAAAAGTTTCTTCTGTATTCAAAGGTCTGACAGGTTCTTTGTATGAATTTTAGGTACTATGCATCCATAAAAGCAGTGGAAAGCAAAAGAATAAATTTCCAACAGCAATTTTATAAATAAAATCACTGTTAAGGTTTATTCACCTCTGCTACAATACCAAATCAAACCTGCAATGTATATATATGGAGGTAGCCAACACCTGAAACTTTCAGAGACAACAAAGCAAAAAACTTCTATTCCACCATACAAATGCCTATTTGTCTCACATTGTGCATAGAGAAAACATTTTGCTGATAGCTGTAATGCTACTCTCATACTCTGAAGTACAGGATCTAATTACCATCAACTTAATTAAAACTAATTTCTTTTTATTGATTACTTAATTTTCTGATGTTGCTTTAACCCTACTGCCTTAGGGAATGTTTTCGAAGATTCACATCAGTGTTATGACTTTTTATTTTAATTAAGCTATTCTGATTAATTTGCCCTTTTAAAATTATCCTCAATGCTATATATCTGCTAAATGACAAATGGTAGAGTTTAAACAATTATGGAACTTCAAACATTTGTGGCTTTGCTCTTTTTTTTCCCTTCTTTACCCTTTACCTACTCCCTCCACCCCTAGGGAAGCTCACAGATCACAAAAGATCTGTATTGAAGAGTTTCCAAGAAGTGCAAAATTTTTACAACTATCCTAATGGTTAGTGAGCTGGTTTGTGCCCACTGTTCAATTTTCCTGAACAAACACATGTAAGACCTCAATGTAACAATCTTTTTCAGTCCTCAAAGCCTCTAAATACAACATAACCTTACATGAATGATAAACATATAATAATTTTATTGGATTTAAATTCAGCCTGCATGAAAAACTAAAGTGTTTAGGGGAGATGTGCACAGGCTTTGCTTAATTTAAGCCTAAACAAAAAACTCAGCAATAAGCTACCCCATGAAATACAAGATCTCCATTAACCATAACTAGGAGAGCAGTTGTGAGAAAAATTACAACACCATCTCATTATGCTAACACTTCAGAAAAGTCACAACTCAAAATGGAGAAGAGGTAATGATAGGGGGTTTTCTGAGTTCTGGTATTTTAGTTTTTCATTTTTCTGGCTGTAAGCTGAATTAATTTGGCAACGCTGGAAAATAATTTTCACATTATCATGCTTTCAGCTAACAGGTGACTTTGAATAATCAGCTGGTTTTGCAAGCTTTAGTACTTATCATGGAACCTAATTAATCCAAATCATAAGGTTTTCTTAATAAAAATAACCCTACCCCACTTTTATACCCTGTAGTAGCAAATACAGTATGAAAAAAAAATTATTTAACACATCATAAAGAAAAACTGAATAAGTATACCTAGAGTCTTTCCTATCTGCAGCACTTCTTTCCAAATGTTTTTTTAAATTTATTGTTAACCTCACATAAAATTTTCAATACAAATACTTACATAGGAAAAGCAGGGGTGTGATAATATAAAGAATTCTGCTTACTTTAAATTGACTTGACTTTAAGTGGTCACTGCACTTAAAACCCCTTTAAGCTCACAACAAATAGGACTGCACCCACACTAAAAACGTAGCAAAACCCCCAACAAAACATAACGCTAAAATCTTTAGAAGACTCTTTAAATTCTGCTGACATCCCATTCACGTAGGAATGACAGAGATGCTGAAGGGAAGCCAACTGGTGATCAGTCAATACAAGCTTACCTGTTTAAGTGCTTTCTTTGTGTGCTGCTGGAAGGAAGATACTAGCTTGCTTTGCACCGGTGCATTAGTAAGGCTTGAATCCCGATTGGAAGACATTTCCTCAGATGTCTGCTTTGGGCAAACTTTATAAAAAGAAATAAAAAAATCAGAATGCTGTTACTGGGGTTATCTTCCCTATTTCTTGGAGAGTCATAAGGACAGAAAAATAAACCAACACAAGCAAATGCCTCAAAACCAAAAGCTTGCTGTAGAAAATTCAGCTGATCTTGAGGTCCACCTCAGCTGCAAATCCAGCCATACTCTAAGTAAATGCACTGCTTCATGAATATTTGTACCACATCATACCCTTTCTATGCAGCTCAGGAGGCCTTGCACATTTTGCCTTTCAGGTCCTGAAAGGTAACTGAAAGTTTAACAACAGATTTCACACAGAAACTAGATAGAAACTACCTTCCTCATCAACACATTTTAATGGATTATAAGACATCTAAATGAGCATTTATACAAGAGACACTGATGACCCCTGGATCTAGAACGATTCATACATATGTAACTTCATACCAATTGTAACCTCTTCTTAGGAGCTAGACTCACCTATCTTACTTCTTGGTAAAGCTAAGAATACATTTTGCTTTTTAATGGTTGGACTGGAATATCCTGCAAGATGAATTCTGGTCTCTCAGGTAATACATGCTGCTATACTTGTTAGCCTTCTAAATAATACATGCTCTAATGAACAAATACCACAGTACTTGCATTAAACAGCCTCTTGAATAATTGTTCTGCACAACACAGAAAAAGTCTTCTGGTTGAAAACAAATTAAAATATTATTTATTTTCGTTTTTTTTAATAGCTTTATTAAACAGATATGAAAGCTGTGACTATAGCTGGAAGATCCTATTAGTCTTGGTGGTCAGCAAACTCAACTAAAAGGGCTGTAGAAACCTTTCCACTCCTAATGCCTTGCATTACTCTCACTAGTTACCTATGACTGGCTAGCTAAACCAGCATTAGCATGGATCCAGAAATGAAACAGCTTTTCTTCTATTCTCCTCTGCTGACTCAGTTCAAGTCTGCCTTCCAGCAGTGTTCAAAGCTGGTTTGTGTGTGGACATACCTTCTTTATAATCTCTTGTGGCAGTAAATGGTTTCCCAAGATTTGCCATACTTTGCACACCACCAGAACCGTCTGAAGATGCTCAAAGGAGCTGCACAGACATGTGCCTGAAATAATGTAGGCCAGTGTAATTCTATTTTCTCTGCCCATCCTTCAGTGGGATGAGCAGACACCCCAAGTAGCTGAGTCCCATGCCTTTAGCAATGTTTCTTAAAAGAAACATTGTAATGTTCTTTGATTTGTGTTTGTAAGCAAAAAAGACATAGACAATTTAGGTATAAAAAAGTAATGGCCATCTAAGATACATGCCATTTTGTCACAAGATTTATAACTGATTTTTGTGGGGTTTTTTGTTTTTTTTTTCCTTTTTTCTGTATACTTGCAGGATTTGTCAAAATACACAAAGAAGTTGCAATACGAAACAGGTTCTGAGTTTACAGAATCACCTGGTGTGGATCAATCTTTTCCACATGATGAGCAAAGCTTACTATCAAATAAGACAATGTAAAGGAGCTGCAAAATGTCAGCAGATAACAAACAATAGCTGGTTTATATAATCCAAATCACTGCAACAGCTAAGCTCCTGAGACAAAGAACAGCTACGTCAAAATAAAAATGTGACATTTCAAATTGCCCAGATTTTGTCTTCTCCTTAAAAGAAATTTTTTTTTTAACTGTGTTCTGGCAAATTTTGAGAGTCAAAGAATTGGAGAAAGAAACTCAGAAATAGCATGGGCACACAAACCCCAAAATCAACAAGAGGAGAAGAGAACACATTCAAGAATCTCTAAAGAATGGAAACTGGTAAACTTGAGTGCCCCTCCTAAAACAGGACAGATACAACATGACCTGTCATGATAAACCTATTCCTGTTCCCCAGAACGACTGCAACTCCTATTACCTTCCTGTTGAAATGGGAAATTCAGATTTTCATTATGGTGGCCCAGGAGCCTCTCCTATTTATTTTGGTGATAAAGTTCATCCTGAAGAGGTTTGACAACTATCTGATGATACTCAACACCACAACCATTAACATCAAAGTCATGATACAGCAGGAATAAAAATAAGCACAGCTCTGTATTAGTTTCATGCTTTCATTCATTTCTCTTTTAACAATAAACCTGGAGTTGTGACTTGTAAGAGGCCATACTGTTAATTCCTATCATTATTTCAAATTTTGCATAAAATATTATCAGTGTATTGGTTTCTTTTGCTTCTGTTCCTTTGAATCTTTTACAACAAATTTAAACCAAGAAACAGGGACTGTTCTAGTGGGTGAAACAACTGGAATTGAAACCCACTGAAACAATAAATAGCTTTCCATCACTGTAATCTCTCCTAGAGATACAGAAAGAATACCTCACTTCAGGCTGGTTCTTTAGCACAACACAAACCTAGTTTGTTCAGAGTTTTGAAAAAAACCCTGACTTTTTCTGTAATTCATGATTAAAGAAATAGATACATGAGGTTGAAATATGCTTCTTAAAATATTTAAAATGGCACTGTGATTAGAAAAACTCAACCTAATTTATTTAGAACAAATGATACTTCCTTTCTAAAACTTATTTTGTACATTTTATTTTTCTTCATATACCTTGAAGCTTAAAATAGTAAGACAGTAGGAAACTATTTTAAACGTTACTTTTTATGTTTTAATTAAATTTTCATTTCCATTTAAAACCAGCTTGATACAAAACATGGCTATGAACCTAACCATTTAGTAAATAAGAGATGTCATTGCCTATTTTCCAAAAGCAGAAGATACAAGAATTAAAAATCTAAATACGTTGCTAAATCTAAATGCATTGTTAAATTATACAATTGCTTAATAACTTATACAGTCTACTCACTTTATTAGCAAAAAATAATACTAAAATTGATGTACAGGCTTTATTTAGAGGATAATCAAGATATTGTTGAAAAACAATATGAATTGTCTTTTCTGTATGAAATTAAATACAAATATGAGACAATGAATAAATTTAATCTTTAAACATGTTCTGCTACTTAGTAATTTAAATCAATCTGTGCCAGAGTGTGACTGTATTAAAATGCCTGTGACCACATAAAATTGTCATTATTTATTTCCTAATTTCTATGGACAAAGTCCAACTGCTTCTCTCTGAATGGGTCAGACATTAGAAAAGGGAAAAATATGACAGAAAGATGTATAAGTGAAGTCACCATTGATGATCCTAGTGAAAAGAAAATGCCTTGAGAATAAAACAGGCATTTCTCCTACAGAAACTGAAGATCACAGTAGAAGATAAACAAATTTAAAGTGTTCTTTGTACATATATACAACTTTGGAAAGCTGCAAGCACTTTTTCCATAAGTGCTGAAGATCCATGAATATTATCAGATCCACGTTCACTTAAAAATCTGTACCAGAAAAGAGTGCTAAAAATAAACTGGGTGCTGGGGAGGGGAAAAAAAAACCCTGAGAGAATGTGACAGATAAAGGGAAAATATTTGGGTAGCAAATAAAGAGGATTCACCATTATTGCTACAGTAGAAAAAGGAAACAAGAGTGGTTTTAAGCCTACAGGAGGCATTTCCATTTAGTGGAGAATAATTAGGCTCCGTTCTTTAAATCGGCTTCCTCAAGGGCCAGGGCCCAGTGAAGGAATAAAGAAAAAGCAACTATTAAGCCCTAAACTGTTAGGTTATGAGCTGGAAGAGCAGCTGGGTTTCTGAAGATAAGACCTCCTTAGTGAGTGTTCAGAGACTGTTAACATGAACGATAGAATTAGAATTACTTAGCAAAAAGAGTATGCTAAAAATGTTTTTGGCAAATTCCATTTAAAATAACTTTCTCTCTTCCATTTTTCCAAGACTAGTTTTGTTAATTATTATGAAAGGCTATAATTTATAAAAATCAGCAAGGCTGTCTTTGAATATAAAATTTCAGGCTATCTCTGTTTTTTTATTACCTTTTACCTTCCCCACCCAAGAAATGACACCTATGTAAAACATATTGGAAGACATGTTTCTTCAAATAAACAATTTTTTTTTGAGGAACACAACAAAAAATTACTCTGTCTCCTTGCCACTGAAAGTTATTAGGAATAACTCTAAACAGATTTATGTAACTAGATGGACAAATAAATTCCTGTCCAGTAAAGGGCTTGTTTTCCCAAAATCAACAGCACAATTAATTCTGATTTCTGTCAGATCATATTGATTTAAAATCAAACCAGCAAAACCAACAGCAGTCCATTTCCCTTTTTTTTAAAGTAACCACAGCAGATGAGAATGATTGTTTACTAATGGCCACATTACAAAACATAAATTAATATTGTTACCATATGCTAAAGACTAGAGTCTACCTCAAGCATAAAATGCATGCACTCACTCTGGAGATATGAAATTTCAGAGAGAACTCCCTCAGGAAAACATACACACAATCTCTCTCTCTAAAATATCCATAAAATTCAATATTTTCTTTGGGTGACACAGATCTATACTTGTATTGACATAAATAGTTGCACTTTGCCAACACAGATGTATTGAGTCATTCACTTCCATCACTCTTTGATCTCTAGAGCCCAACTTGCCAAAACTGAACAATTCAGAACTCGGCTGCTGCCATCAGCTCTTGAAAATGAAAACCAGTTTGGGAGTTAGTTAATTGTATGAGTTTGCCAAGGCAAGCAAAAACAGATGTATACATCAAGGGTACTACAGTGACTGCAATATTCTTTCTGAAACTAAATACTAGCATTGTGAATTAATAAATAGTATTGAAGAATATCTTCTGGAAAAAGACATCAAATACCACATCAGCTTTGTAGCTTGCATTGAATCCCATTATATTAACAGCATGTTTTAGAGCCCAAACATTTCACAAAGCTTAGAAAACTGTGAATCTTTATTCCAAAGTGAGTCAATATTTTCCACTAAAAATATACAGCCTGTCATCACTAAGCCACCAGTTTCTTAGACCTCATTAACTACTGTACAGGAAAAAAAAAAAAAAAGAGATGAGAAACATCTTCAAGTTTCACACTATCTTCTCTTATTCTTTTGACTCCCTTCAAGCGGTAATGAAACAAAAGAAGTTAAGCTCAGTTCTGGGTACTGTATTTTATTTTATTTATTTGCAGGAAGATGAAAGAAAAATACACAAAAAATCTTAGCAAAGTGAAAAACTTCACTTGCTGATGTGTCACCCAAACTCTGTTTGAGCTGCTATTCCATTGCTGCTCTTCTGCTTTTAGAAGAGTCTATCTCACATCCAGATGTTGCCACATGTCACAAACATTTTCAGTAGAATCATCCAGTATTATTCCCAAGAGACAAGATACTAATAGTAAAAGGTTTCACTGAATTGCCAGGAATTCCATTCCTGGAAAGGAATTGAATATCCAAATGGGGACTCAGGTTTCAAACAGTGGTGAATATGCACTCCTTCCTACAGAGTTATCCTAGGGTTTCCTAGTTTAAAAAGCACAAGGTGCTCAAAAGCACAGTAGCTACAAAGCAAAATTTCAGGATTCAGCATGAAGGTGATCCTCTGCTGTCCATAACTTTGTCAGCTATCTCTTAAGAAAACTGCCTAAAGAATTAATTAAGCCATTTCATGTTCATAGCTGAAGAACACACACTTCTAGGAAGTGCTGAAAACCAAAGTGTCTCAAGAGGAGACATACATTGCTGATATTTGGGCACACATCTGAAGCAGGAATTGCTGTCTCCTCCACACTTACATCATTGTGCATTCCATTGGCTCGCACGAAGACCATTTTTAATCAACTGTGCTCCGTGGCTGATGGATTAGCCCTGGCTTCAGAAACCCTAGGGACAAATGCTTTTTGAGAACTGAACATCCTATTGATAGGCAAAAGGATATTATAGTCATCATTTTCCCAGGCAACAGTAATTGGGATTTTAATTCTTTTACCCACAGCATCTTTACATGCTACCCCTGTATTTGAGGAGAATGGAATTTTAAAGATATGCGACTGCTACAGAGCTTCTATTAAAAATCCCATTCCAAACAAAATCAACTGTAGCATAAAGAGTTTCTTTAACATATGCCTTTGGAGAAGGTGGGGAAAGAAAAATTCTCCATAGCATCTGCAAAATCCTGAGGTGTGACCATTCTACTTGTCTACTTAGCAATACTGATGTGGTGTAACAGCTTTTGCCAAGTCATGTGTTTATAATGGTTAGGAATTTTTATATTATTATGCTAGTAAAATTGTTCAGTAGCTTGCATTTATACTGCGAAAAATGTGCCTGCTGAGGAATGATGTGATTCTTCTCTGTCTGAGTGTCAGCTGGTACTTTTTATTCTGAAAGAATGTGTTCTAAAAGCCCACAAATAGGCTGAGGCTGTTGCTTACAGTTTCATCCTTTTGCTTCCAGCTACATTTAAAGAGGCATTTTCTAAACTCTTGCTAAACAATTTCTGATCACTCTGTCATAACTGGGGCTTCTGGACTCTATCAGAGTGGAAAAGACCAAATAAAAATGCAATCAAGTGGGCAATTAAGAATTCAATGTGCAAGCAACACCAATCCTCGTATGTATCACACATATTCTAAAACACAAGTCAGAGAATTTCATGAAGTGTTTTTTGCACTGAACTAAATGCTACTTTTATGCTATAATTTCCTGGAAAGAAAAAAACCCCCAGCTTTAGTGTGAAAAGTATAACTGGTCTGTTAGACCAAATATTTTTGACAGAAATAACTTTTCTCAAATATTTACAAACCGATCAAGTCACCACCTCACCTTTCATAAACTAATGAGACCATCCCTATTAAATCCCCTAGAACAAAGGAGGTATTTGTTCACTCAGGACTTCTAGTGTTTTTTTTTTTTTAAATCCTTTCCTGTTTACCTTAATTCCTTCTTACAGCTATAATGAATGCAATAGACTGGTAATCATTTAACTAGTGCAATACCCAAAGGAAAATCTGTGCCTATATTCTTTAATCAGTACTATCAGAATTACAGTCTAAGGACTGCATTGGACTAATTAGCAAAAGCATCTCATTCACATTCAATTTATTTTCTGTTGTGATCTTTAAATGCTTTTCAGATATACTGATTTATTGAATACATATTTCTGCTGCATAAACATGACCATTTTTCTGCTTGAAAGTCTAAAAAAATTCATGCTCTTCAACTGCAATAATTTACAGGGCAATCAAAAGAAGCCTCAAAATTATTATTTATTAAAAATAAATTTAAACTAGAAAGATTTCATAGTTTTCAAAAACTATTGACATAAAAAAATTTTGAATGAAGAATGGTCAAATCACACCCTCCAGAGCAAAATGTCTACTGTGGATGGTGATTCCTGTGCCTTTGCAGATAAAATAATTTGTAATTTCAATCCTCCAAAAACTGGATGTATTTTTTGGCATGGTCCTATTTTTAAGCCAAGCGTTCCATACAGTAAATGAAATCAGAATTCTGTGTATATAAATGATATCTTTAACAACAAACTTGAAGTCTCAAGAAAAGCTATTATCAAACATGTTTGTCAAAATTAGGTCCTATATTAGCTGACTGATATGCTATTTATGAAATACATGCTGCATTTAATTCTTAATTGATCATATCAAGCATTGGCCTTTCTATATGCAATAGAGACTCACTATTGCCATCCCATTTACTTTTTTTTAATATATCCATTAATATCCATTGCAGGACAAAAATCATTAAAATGTGTTGTTCTCAAAATGGTGAATATATTGCAGTTTTCCAAAATTTGTTAAAGATAACAAATGATGGAAAATTCTCAGCTTTAAAACCAATCTAGGTGTAATTTAATACTCGATTTCAAAATGTTAAATTTTCACAGCTTCTTTTTTATGTCATCATAAGTGCTATAATTATTTTTATTACTGTTAACTGTGAAAATAGTACATAGCCTGCTCCCAGTCAAAACCCAACAATTTTCTGCTTCTGGAATTATGGCACCTTATTTGCATTCTATAACATCCTATTTATGTCCTAACACTCCTAAATAATTGCCCCTTTTTTGCCATGATTTTTATTTGTTTATAACAAGTAACATCAACTTTTCCTTTGTATTTGTAACTGCATTTACACTACTTTTTACTGCTCTATTCTTCCAGCAATTTCAGGAATTGTGCACCAACAAATTTTCCGAGTCTCAAACAGAAATTGGTAAAGAACTACAAGCATGAACGTTCACTTACATATGTAGCACACACTACATAAGCACCAAACCACTGCATATGTGGAGTCTTTTAACTTATATATTATGTAACTTTTGATATAATATATCAAAGAAAAGGAAGAAACAGAAACATTTAATAACTCTGGACTTTTGTTTCCACAGAGTTTCAAAACTTCAGTCCTAGACAGACCCACAATGTGTCTTGGATAGTTCTGTTACTCCTATCACAGAACGCTTTATGATTTTTCAATGCTGCTGGAGAGCAATACAAAAACTGCAGTATCAGTCCTGTAAAGGTGCAGCCTGGGAGCTAAGTAAGCTGCTCAAGTTAAAACAGGAATTCTGTAGCAGAACAACAACATGAGCTGTGCCTTTTCACGTCCTAGCTGTGAACAGGACACTGTCTCACCATACACCAAGTAAGCCAAAACAGCAGGCAGCAGTCCAGCAGTGGGACAGGTTGAGATGGGGCAGCAGAAGAGAACTGATCAAGGAAAGGTTTATTTCAGAAGTCCTGGACATTCAGATTTTTTTTTTAAAGCATTCACTTTATAATCATTACATGAGTATAGTTATAATAATATTCACTTCTGTTACTTGCAAAGTAATTTTAGGTGACTGATGTTCTCTTTATGAATAACTATTAACTCTTAAAAAGGAAAAAATATTTCTAAGGTTTCCATTTTAAAGTTATTTCAATGTTTCAGTTTTCCATTATCTTAGAGGAAAAAAAATGCACAGCATTTGATACTTCAAGATGTCGTTATGTGACGATGGCAAACAGGAGCACCTCTGCCTGGAAGATAAAAAATATAAACCTTTGTCCTCTGCCCAGAGCTCCACTGAGGGACCAACCCCGCATGTCCACACTGAAATCAATGAGATGTCTGAATCTGACAACTGCCAAGTCTGAAGCCTGATAAAGACAAATCATTCTTTAGCTCTGAGCCCTAAACAAAAAAATTGTAATCCAAAAAATAACCCACTGAAAACATCACTATTCTTTGTCTTTTAAAACCTTAAGTCAAATAAAGGCACTTAGTGTTCCTGATTCCTTCGTAAGGCCAAAAAAGAGAGGGAGTCACTCAAAATAGTTCCACTGAGTACAAAATATTATTTATACTGCTTAGAAATCACACCAGGAAAATATAAAGAAAACAATACTTTTTCTTTTCCCAAAATATGCCCTCAATATTGAGATTAAATCACCTACCACCATTTTCTTCTCCATTATTATTGTTTGTCTCAGCCATTTCAGTGCCATCTAACTCAGATTCACATCCTAAATCCAATGTTCCATCAGTAGGGCATGTTGATTCTTCTTTCTACAGTTAAAAAAATAAAAATAAAATTAACAAGGAAAAAAAATCAATCATGATCCTGCTGCATCTCCGAAAATAGATTACTGCAGTGTACTCTCATGCTTACATTTCAAAAAAACCAAGAATAAAATAAAATATGCTTGTGAGTTACTCTAGAGAGAGCCATAAAAACCAGACTTTCATAAAAAACTTGCAAACTAAAAGCAAAAAAGCTGTTTTGTGAGGTCATAACATGCTCTTTTTAAAACCGAAAAAGTCACATAAAATGCAAGATCTTCCACTTTTTCTTCTTTTTTTTTTTTTAACAGAAACAGACTTGTGTGGCTGTTAAAAATCGTAGTTTTCCAGTTGAGTGTCTACAACACTGCAGCAAAACACAAATCCTTTAATGTTTCTTTTCTGCCTTTGCCTGTTTCCTGAATTCAAATAGCTGAAGCAACCTGGAGCTCACAAGCATGGGAGTGATTGTGAATTCCTGGAATTGTGCCAAGAATATCTCCCGATTTAAAGAAAAACAACAGCATTTGTTCTAGTAAATTAGGAAAGATAGCTTCTGAAAACTATTCATTCAATTTCAAGTATTCAAGTATTTCAGGATTTTTAGTTAGCAGGAGCAGACAAACCTATATACTTTTATATTTTTATACCCTTACATCAAATACATCTGTAATAAATTAGAAAAGATCCTTCCCCCAGCCCAAAATTTTAGTTGACTACATTTACACTGCCAAGCAGATAATCTCACTTTCTTTTTTCTCATCTCTGCCTCACATTATTCCACATCTATTGTGAAACATGATCTAAGTTTGATCATGTACAACAAGAAAAAATTTCCACCTACAGTAAACATCATGTTCATATCAAAACAAACAAAAAAAAAGGAATATAAATAGAATAAAGGCAAAATTCTATCACTATAATTATATTCCTTCTCAAAAGCAATGGTGCAACCTTTGAATTAAAAGCTCATTTATATTAGACTTGCAAATAATTTTTCACTATTCAAAAATCAAACATCAATACAATTAATTAGAAAGTCAGTGATCCTCTTGAGCTCACTACTCATAAAACAAAGGCCTTACTGTGAGCAACTCCAAAAAAGCAGCATTTTAACTAAGCTACGTGTTTTTTATACCATGTGCCAAATTCAAGAACACGTATATGCTTTCTAGGATAAAATATTCAATGTTTACTTTCATTATAAATCCTTTTAAAAGACATCTGAAAGCAGTTAGAAGGACTATCAGATAATTTCCTTGCCAAAGAATCTAATCTGTTTACCTTTATATCTATTGAGACATTCATGAAATGGATTAATAGCTGTACGTACAATCCATATACAAAATTTAAACTTACTTTGAGAGCATAGAGTCCTGATTTCCCAGGGATTTTGAAGAATGTTCCATCACCTACACGAGTGTTAGTATGAAGCATTGCATTCAGGCAAGCTAATGGAGAGGTTCCACTGAAAAATAAAATTGTGCAGTCCAAGATTGAGTGCCTCTTGTAAAACTATTCCCTCGGTCTATTTTTTTAAAAACTCATGCTTGCCTGGCTTTTTTTTTTTTTTCTCCCCCCCCCCCCCCTTTTTTTTTTTAATTCTCTCAACCCTGAAAACATCTACATTACAATAACAGGCCAGTTTCAAACTTAATCATATGCATCTGTCCCCTAGGCTTGAGGCAAAAAGTCTGTGAATTATAATTACGCTTTTCTTCATACAGCAACCAGCTCCACATTCTGAAAGAACCAAAGTCCAAATATTTATGTGAAATTACTTCATAAATAACACCATGAAGCCTCATTTTTAAAATGTTACAGACAATGTGGCTGCTGCACATGAATGATCAAAACAGTACCAAGTTCAAGGGCAGCTGCATCCCATAGGATGAAAGGCAACAAAAGAATAATAAAGAGCCCAGAAAGAACACATTTAAAATTAAAAGTGATATATAGTAAAGCCTTCTTCTGGCTCAACATGGTCAGCATGCATTATTATACACAAAAATAAGCACATTTGTGCCTTTTATGAAGCACTATCTTTTCTAATTAGAATTGTTTTAGAGATTATGAGACTGACCTCCTCAAGGTAATAATTTTAATACAACTGTGGGATGCATGTTAAAGGATTATTTAAAAAGAAACACAACACATTAAGAAAAAAAAGAAGAGTATTTGGATAGGGATATCTTTGTAGTATATACATGTCTACATCAGGAAAAGAAAGCAAATATTTCTACCCTAGCTAGATGTACACTATTCTGAAAAGCTGATCTAAAAAATGGTGGGGAAGAAGGCAGCCATAAATTATTTTATTTTATTTTAAAAATTGAAGTACAAGACCTATAGATGTACTATCACATCTTTATCCCCATTTGCTGGCTACTGTACACGGTGTACTCAGGGACTGAATGTGAAACTGTGCTTCTTCCCTGGGGTCCGCAGTCTGCACGCACGCTTATCTTCAGCCACGTAAATATATTCCACTTGGTTAAGTGGAACAATGCCTGCGCATTAAATTAAGTGTGTTGTGAAGTATTTCAGGATTAATTATATACTCAACTATAGACCAGGAACAGGGCTTCAAAGTTCATCAGAAACTACTCTTCTTTATGCTGTGGTATTATAAGACAACATCCAATCTTGGTTGAAAATTGCACATCTGATTTTTTTTTTTATTACGTGAAACAGATTGAAATTGTTGTATTTCATATGGTTATGCTTTCTGTTGATTTCCATGGCTCTGTTACAACAAAATTCATCCTTACTGTACATATATCATTATTTTAATGGCAAGATCAATAGTGTGGTAACTGCTCTTCCGGTAAAAATTAAACTATAAAGTGCCCTCAGGCCAGGAAGTCCTGTCTATTATAATTTATTTACTACAGGTCACCTAATGTATCATATTACTACATCTAAAATAAAAAACTGCAGGTAAAAATGCTGCTTGTTGATAAACACCTCAGATATGCAATAGGTATTTATTTTATGGGTATTCTAAACATGGTCACGCAATATGAAAATTCTGACAAGTTTTTGTTGTTTCTTTTACTTCTCTGCAAATAAAACTAGCTGCACATTTGGTTTTGATATAATACTTTAAGAAAATACAAACCAAAATATGTTGGAAATAAAATAATACTGCTAGCAGTGGGACAGAAGACATTAAGAGAGTTCATTGAGTTTAACAATTACTTAAACACTTTTGTAATATGTAGAACATTTCTCTTTACACATTTTCCTTACTGTATTAATGCTTGACAAGCAAAGAGACAAAGCATTCAATACAGCACTTATGGTTGTGTAATTTCTTCCATATGCTAACATATATAACATGAAGCAATTTCAACTCGCTCAGACTTGGATCTTTTTAGTGAAACATTATCACCGATTAAGGCTTTCTCTGCAAGACAGAAAGAACTTGCTGACTCTGCAGCAGAATAAAAACAAGAAACAAAACTGTGTGTGCATGTATGCACGATCTGTATTCTCCTCCTATTCTGATGGAGATACTCTGGACTCCACATTTATTTTTAGATATCATTAACCAATTGAAACGATATAGGATGAATGAACCCAAAATAGAGGATTTGGCAACGTCTCATGATCACTACTGTGCTCACAGCAGATATCTTAATCTTCAAAGTCTAGACAACTGGCAAGTGGACAACAGAAACTACTCTTGACTTAGAAAGAAACCCATATCGGCTACTGAGCCAAGAAGCACTTTAACTACTGCTAGGCTTGTTTCTTTCAGGTACTTGCAACCCTAACAGCATGCAACCAAAGGGCCATATCCACCCTTCTCGAAAACTGGACTTGGGTATGTCCATAAGGAGCACAAAACAAACCACACAGAGCACACTTGAGCTGGAAATTAAAATAATCTGGGAACACTGAGGGGTGAGATTTATTTTGAGCTAACAGATCAAACTGAAGTTCCATGGTGTCCTTTGTCCGTGCTGCTTTGACTCGTGTCAACCAATGACTCGCCTATTCTTGTGTCAGCACTGGCATCCTTAAAACACCAAATTAAAAATCCCAGATGTTACACACAACTGGCGCTGGAAATGCTTGCAACATGTGCTATCACAGCTCATGGGACTCTGGTTCAAAACGCCAGCAATCAAAGATCCCATGATGCAGACTGATGTCTGAATCATAAAACACTTTCTGAGGGATCTGTACGACTTACTGCACGCTTTCTAAATTCTCCTACAGCCTGAGGACATGCTCCTTCTGCTCAGAGCTCCTGGCATGTATTAATACAGCAGTCAAGGCCTGCCAATATAAGGCTGAGTATCTCTGTATATCAAAAATGGCACAGCTTGACCTAAGTTCTTGAAACACTCCAAATCAGTTCAACTTTGATTCAGTTAAATGAGATTGGATACAATAATATTGTACTTTGTAACTTGATATCTGTGAATTTTTAGAGCCATAATATATTTTAAATCGATATGCTGCAAGTTTTATTGCCATAGTCTGCACACAAGAAATATGTTTACCATTCACAGTCTTCAGATGCAGAACTTTCATATTATTTATCATCATTTGGGTGAGACTGCTCTAAACCACTGTGGTATTCTAGAAGTCATTCATATATAGAAGTTACAGTCTGTAGCAGTCTTTAAGATTGGTATTTTTCTGTTTGTATGTTTACTTTACATACATATACATCTATACAAATATACAAGCAGTATTACCCCACACACACTTTCAAAAAGGTTTAAAAGATGAAAAGTTACTTACTTTCTGTAAAAGTGATGTTATGATGTTACAACAACCAGCAACATAGGAAAGAAAAGAAAACAAAATACTCATTAACCTTCCAATAAAAAGGTTGCTAATACAACTTGATCATTTAGAAGACATCAGGCATTTCAATGTTTCATAAATTCTCCTTCCCAAAATCACTATATGCTGGTAGCACTAAGTGCATCCCTTCAAAATTCCTGTATATTATCAAATCAAACTTTGCACCCCCAACTCCCCCAGTCAAAAATATCTCCAACATTTTGTGATTCTGGGCTCCCTCTACTGGTCACACAGCCAGTGTAACCTAAATCGAAATCCCAGACTTTGAACACACTAATCTCTGCTAAAACATGTAGGGGAAGTACAGATTTCCCTTCCTTCCTCCTCTGCCACCCTCCCCAAAACCCTATTAAAAATTCGTAAAAACACCAGTAAAAACGTTACTTATTTTTATATTGGAAACTTCTCAAACACATGGTTCTGTCAGAAAAAACCCTGAAAACTTCTGTGGTTGTACATATAATTCTAATGGCCTTTGCTAGACTGCTTGCCAAGAGACACAAATTATGATCTTGGCATAAAAAAAAAGATGTCTTAAACATGGAAAATAAATTGACTAAAGCTGCCTCGTCCAGGCAATATAGTGTGGCAGACAGTGAAAGTTCCCTGACACTTTGCAGACAAGGCACCTTGGGTCCTGCAGCAGGCAGCATTTCAGCCACCAGCCCCACTGTACGTGGTGTGACCCCCTCCTCTTCCTGACATGTCCCCAAATCTAATGATGACTGCTGTAAGAGGAGCACCTAGGTGTCGTAAATTTGTTCAGTATTTATTTGTTTGAATCATCTGCTCTTTTTATACACATCCATAAATAGTCACAAGGGAGCAATAATTTTTATTGACGGCTAGAAACAAAGTAAAACCAAAAGGCTTAAGAACTAATTTCTAGGCATGATTTGAAGTCACACAGAATACAATATGTTCATAATGCATGTAAGTTACACCAATTTTAGAGTGACAAAGATAAAGAAAATAAAACATCAGGGAAGGCTGCAGAAAACCCACTTGTGTGGTACAGTAAATGCAAAAGTAAAAGAAGGCATAATTGTAATTTTCCAGAAATATGTAAAAAAGCTGTTGAAGTCAATGGAGATGAATGTTCTTCATGGGCACTGGGGGAAGAAAAAGAAAGTTCATGGATAGCCTAAAAGTGTCAATGTAGCTGATGTTTTAATCAACATCAGAACAGAGCAGAAGAGTTTGTAAAATGACCTTCATCAGAAGATCATACACACACCAGTCCCAGCTGGAACCTGTCCCAGTGTTTGTATTCAATGATCTCTTGAGCATCCATCCAGCACTGTAACCCGCGATTCTTTATCTCTTCAATAAATCAAAATTTTGGTTAAGGTTGAGGTTAATCATGTGCCCTAAGTATACTTGTTCCAACATATACAGCAGCTAGAAATGCTGGAAAATTGACTCAATGTCTAGACCTGCATTGTTCGCTGAAGTGTACCACACAGCACTGCATGCCTGGTATGATGAAGCCCTTTGGCTCCCTCTTAAAAAGCTCTCCCACAATCTTCAAGGAGCCATGTTCCCATAGCCCTGCTGTCAAGTGTGAGCAAAATGTCCCAGCCTGCCTCACAAGACTGTGGCTGTGACCTAGCTCAGGGTGACACAGAAAACGAGCAGGAACCTAAGCAGCTATACCAAGATGAGAAGACAGCTGTGCTGTTTATGAAGATGACAGGCCAATGCTGCTGAGCAGTCTAGAGCTGCTCTCCTCCCACAGCCAGGCTTTAGGGAGCTGGCCAAGGCATGTTCTACCAGCTTGGGCTCAGGAGGAACAACCAGGAGAGCTCCAATGAATTGAAGACTGAATAAAAGACCCAGATATTTTAATATATTCAAATGGCACAGGATTCTTCCCTTGGCACAGAGGGAAGCAGAGAGCCCAGGTAAATAGTGGAAAACAAAGCTGTTGGTGAGTGCAAGATTTCCTGCCAACCAACTACAACTTTCTCAGCAATAAACACATCAAGTTAGTCTAAACAAACCAACCAGTTGTCCCTGGCTGGACATCACTTGCCCACCAAAGCTGCTTTATCACTCCCCTTCTCAGCTGGGATGTGGAGAGAAAATATAAGGAAAGGCTCATGAGGTAAGGACAGGGAAAGAGCACTCAACAATAATCACCATGGGCAAAACAGACTCGACTTGAGGAAATAAGCATCGAGTTTATTACCAATCAAATCATAGTAGGAAAATGAGAAATGAAACCAAACCTTAAAACACCTTCCTCCCCTCCTTCCTGGGCTTAATTTCATTCATGGTTTTCTCTACCTCCTCCCCAGCAGCGTACAGGAACAGGCAATGGGAGTTGTGGTCAGTTCATGACACATTGTCTCTGCTGCTCATCCCTTTAGGGTGGGGACCCCTCACACTCTCCTCCTGCCCTGGGGTGGGTCCCTTTCACAGGGTGCAGTCCTTCAGGACCATGGTCTTCACCACAGGCTGCAGGGCAATCTCTTCCAGCATCTGGAGCACCTTCTCTCCCTCCTTCTTCTCTGACCCTGGTGTCTGCACAGTTGCATGGTTCACACATTCTCACTCCTCCCTGCAGGAGGAGTGCAAAAAAGTTGCTGTTTTGCAGGGGTCTTTCCCCCCTCCTTAGCTCTGTTACCCCAGAGGCACAGCCACCATGGCTGATGGGCTTGGCCTTGGGCAGCAGCGGGTCGGTTCTGGAGCCAGCTGGCACTGACTCCATTGGACATGAGGGAAGCTTCTCACAGAAGCCACCTCTGTAGCCCCCCACTATCAAAACCTGGCCATGAAAACCCAAAACACACAGGAAGACTGCAAGCTGTGTATTTGCTTTCTCAGCCACTGTTATATAGAGACCATGTATTCCAGGTATAATTGCACCCAGCCATCCTTATTTTAGCAGCAAACTCATAAGACTAAACATGATATTCCAAACTAAACCAATTTAAATTATCAAACAGAAAACTTGATTTAAACAATCAATTAAAATCTTGCTTTTGATTTTTCCATTTATTTTCCTACTGCAAGGTTAATTTGTTCATTGCTTGAAACGATTAAAATACCCCAATCAGCCAATAAATAGAGCTTTAATGTAATCTCACTTTTTATTTATTCAGAGACTATAAATGCATTCATCAATTATTTAACCTTTTGTACAGAAATTAATCCATGTCATACTTTTCAATGTTAAAATAGCAATGACACCATATTTACTAAATCTTCACAAGTATACTCATATCTGTCAAATAATTTCTGGAAGGAATCTTGATTTGATTAAGAGATTGACTTTTAAATGCTGAATGAAAATACACTAGATGTGCAGAATATAAAAGGAAAAAAGGAGAGACTTTCCAAAATATCACATATCCAACATGATTTATTAAACAATAAAACCATCTCTTAATATGTGGGTTGTAGGTAGCTAGGGAACCATCTACTATTTTTATATATACAGTCTAGTGAAACTGTAGACCTGGAAGATCTCAGCCTCTCACATAAAGTTCTTATTCATAAACTGGAGCAATAAAAAAAGCATTTTTCTTTTTGAGCTTCCAATTGGCTTTTTAATTTTAAAGAGACTACTAATGAGAACTACAGAGAATACTCAATATGAACAGTCGACATGACTGTCAAAACTATTTATGCTCTGAAGTCTTAACCATTTAAATAATAAAGGCATAATAAATAAAGTCTTAAGCCTTATGTTATTTGCCTAAGTTTTATAGGAATTGAAGTACATACAGGTTGAATACTATTTATACAGTCTGAATAAATCATACTTCAGGTTTACTCCTAAGCTCTCCCACTTGAATATTTAAGTGTATTTTAAAGGATTAAAAGACAATTCTTTAAATAAATAAGTTGTTTAAAGTTTATTTTCAATCATTTTTATCCACATTAATCAGAATTAATTTTGTTCTCATTTGGGCAGCACTCTGAAGAAAATTTTTACATCTCTGGTCCTACTTATGCTTCACAGATGGCACCAAACTTTCAGCCTTCGAATAGCACCAACAGGGCTACTATTCTTGGGCAGAGCAAACAAGCCAGGCTATCAGGCAACAAGACAAAGTAGCATAGCTCACTTGTCTGTAGTCTCACAGACTGCAAATAACTACCATAAGATGCTGGAGAAAAAGACCTATTATTTTTACTACTGACATGGCTTCATCCTCAACTGTCATAGAGATTTCTTGTTTTTCTAAATCAGATGGAGATAGAGGCACGATTATTGGTAGTATGATGGAAAAAACAAGGATCAGTACAGATGTAACACATCTGTCATAGATACTCAATGTCTGTCTCACAAACTAGCAGACCTTACCTATCAGTTTTCACTGAAGTTAACCAAAGTTCTGAACCCCAAATATCTAAACCAGAAAACCTCGCAAGGAACTTGAACTTGAAGCCCTTTGCATCTTTGAGTTACAAGCAGCTGGAATCACAATTGACTAAAGTGATACATCACCAAGAAACTGAACCTTATCAATATCCTTCAAATACTAAATTATCTGGAGCAATAATGTATAAAAACTCAACCTGGATCCTAAATTCAAGCTAGGTATTATAAAAAGGTATTCTTTTTGCTTCTCAGCAGGAAATCTCATTTACAATCTCACCTAACTCTAGTTTTACATTTTGAATTAACCCAAACTTGAATTTTGGACCTTTTGTAAGTCTAGATAGAGTGACTGTGTGCAGTGATTACAGGGCATTAACACGTACAATAAAGCACAAATGCAATAAACCTATAGACATACATCATCGTGTCAAAACTAAGGTGCACAGGTGAATGAAACTGCTAGCTGAAGGCAAACAGGACAGAAAGACAGGGGATGCTGGCAAGAAAATGTGGTTTTTTTCTTTAAGAGTTTGCCAGACTGTCTGCATTCACGGACAGTCGGTTACAAGTGACTAACTGACCACACAGTCAAAGATGTTTCTTGGAAAGCAAAGCTCTCGTGCATGGCTACACATAAATTTTAATTATGATTCCCTCTCAGTAGTTTGGCTCACTTTTGCAAATGATGGCATAGGCTTAGGCATTTTTTCACCTTTTAGCTGTAATGCAGCACTATCGTGTATCTGATGTTTCTTTTTTTCCTCGGGGTAAAGATCACTGAAAATACATCTGATCCTACCCTCTGCTCTGTGCAATGGCCTTTCATAGAAATTTCAATCAGGTTTGGCATTTCCACTCTTACCTTTTGAGTGCCCTGTGGTCTGAGGCCAAGGTAGATAAAGTTCTATACTGTATAACACTGGTAATTAATCTTTTTGCTATCTAGAGCAAAATCTGTTTTATCTCATGGTGCTGGCAGCCTGAGAAACTTCTGATGGTGTCAAACCTGGTGACAATTGCCACAGTAATGTTTCAGAAAAAAACAGTAAATGGAGTTCATCCATGCTGAAAGTGGAGCTTTATTACGACTCTTCTAAAACAATAAAATGAAAAGCCTTGTGAACTAAAAGTTTGCTGCAAATCTCAGTACTCCTTAAGCCAGCCAGGCTTTTTCCCTTTTTTTTTTAAAACCATTTTCTGTCATAAGAAAACCTTTTATCTATAAAAGTTCCAGAACCTGTATAAAATTTAAGGGGTCCTGAACAGAATTTTATAGAGCTACTGTTATGGATTTTTCCCCGAAAATATTTGTACTGTATCTGAAAACAAGATGCTGCCAGTTTAGCAGGTAAATTTGAGAAGAGAAAATTAAAAGCACACAAATCCATCATACCAATGCCACATTATATACCACAGACTGAAAGATATTAAAAATTTTCCTGAAATTCAAATACCCCTAGCCATTAGTTTTCCTTTAGTTTTGATTACCCTTTGCCAGCCATGCCTCTGAGAAGGTCTCCTTGAATACTTTGAATGCTCTGTAAAGTATGTTTGAAACACCATGACACCTCTTTAAATGATATTCACATATGGCAACAAGCATTTCTCAACCAGAAAGGAAATGAGAATACAAGTTTTATAGAGAAATGTTTACGCTTCTCTGTGCTCCCTAACACCTGGGAAAACCCCAGGTTTTTCTTCGTTGTGAAGAAAAATCTCAAAGAAAGATATATGTAAATGAATCTCTGAACTTTGAATCCTTATCATTTCATTAAATGTAGTACAAATAATGCAAGAGAAAAAGCAATGCTAACAAAAAAGGGCACTTTGAACGTGTTGTTGAAAGACACGGGCAAATATTAAAGAGTACCTCTTGAAATCATCCTGAAAGAAGAATGTTTCAGAAAGAAAATCATCCCAAAAGAACAAGAAATCAGCATGCGTCAGAGAGAGCCATGACAGCTCGGGTGTCCCCTGGACTGAAAACACCCTCCTCATTCAACACCACTTAAAAGAAACTATTTGATTTTTTTTGTGTAACAAATTCTTATACTGGTTAAATAACACAGTTCTCTCTGACAGCTACTTCCTATTCAAAATGTACTTTTTTGTCCTTTTCTCTTTTAATAAAATATTTTCTTTTAATAGTTTTAACTGATTTCATTAAAATGCAATAGTACATTTTTCATTTTCTACTCCAATATCAATAATCACCATGAAGGACAAAACTATAAATAAAGGAAAAAAATGAATTCCTACCACATTAAAAGAATTCTGGAATAGAGGTTAAAAAATGGCTTTCTTAAAGAAACCATGGTTCTTATATATACGATGTCTTATTTTAGTATCAGATTTCACAGACCCTTGTGGGCTTTAAATACATATGTTTAGAAAAATGAAGTAATGACTGTGCTACAGTCAAAAATGTACTGAGCCCAAGAAAAACATTGCCACAAAATGTGCAATGTGTAAAATGAAAAAACCACCCCACCCTTCCAAATATTCTTGGCTTCAAGGTGGGTGAAGCTTAGAAGCTTACTCCTCAAGGAAAAAAAAAATTGTTAAGGTGGAAAGTAAAGTGACTATGCTGAACAAGACATAGTCAATAATAAGTGAATGCCTTTTGGCCTCTAAAACTTAATCACTCTACACAAGGGACCTGTATGAAATTATCACAAGTTCTTTTGTTTAATTTGGCTTTTTATTTGGCCAGTCTCCACAACTTTCCTTTTAGTGTTTTAACAATATCTTGTGTGTGCATATGTGCTGTTGATATACAACTGGTTAGTCAAATGCAAAATAAAAAATACATGCCAACCCACCCCACCCACCCTGCCTCCCTCCAAAAAAAGTTACAGCTATTTTTAAGAACATTCAGCTCCACCAAGTTTCATGTCCTCATGTAATTTACAGTGCTAGGAACTTCCAGAAGTTATCTAGTCCAACCTTCTGGTCAAAGCAGGGCCACTTGGATCTCAGCCTTGTCCACTCAAGTTTTGTGCAATCTCCAAGAATGGAGACTTCACAGCCTCCCTGGACAACCTTCCTCCTGTGCTTAACTGCTCTAACTGGGAAAAGTATTTTTCTTAGTACCAAATCAGAATGTTTCATGTTCCAATTTGTGTCTGCTGCCTCTCACTCTTTGCTTCTCATGTTGTCACTATGCAACCTCCAAGAAAAGCCTGGCTCTGTCTTCCCTACATGCTCCCATCAGTTAGCAGTGGAGTGCCACGGGATCCCTGAGCCTTCTCTTCTGTGTGAACAAGCCCTGGTCTCAGCCTCTCCTCATATACCATATGCCCCAGCCTCCAGCCATCTCAGTGAACCTTCACTGATGAATCAATCTCTTTCCTGGAATAGCGGGCCCAAAACTGGACATGGTTCTCCAAATGCCGTCTCACAAGTGCTGAACAGAGGGGAAGGATTGGTCCACTTGGCCTGCTGGCCACAGTCCTGCTAACACAGCCCAACATGGGCTTGTCCTTCTTTGCTGCAAGGGCACATTGATGGACTAATAGCTGCCTTGTTAACCACCAGCACTCCCAGGAAATTCTCTGCAAAGCTGATTCCTGCTGTGTTAGCCCCCAGCCTACACCACCACAGATGACTGTGTTCCAGATGAAGAAGTTTGTTCTTGCCTGTGTTGAATTGCACAAGGCTCCTGTTAACACAGTTCTCTGCTGTCTAGATCCCTCTGAACAACAGCCCAGTCTTCAATTTACCAACTGCTTCCTCTAAACCTGCTGAATGTGCACTCTGTCCCATATTCCAGGTGTTTAACAGCAACATTACCAGTACCAGCCTCAGTATCAATGTGTGAGCAACACCACTTAGTACCTGGTCACCAACTGGAGTTAGCACCTTTCATCAAAACACTTTGGGGCCTGAAGTCAAAGCAAATTTCCATCTATGCTACTATCCCTTTATTAAGCCCTTATGTCATCAACTTGCTGTGAAGATACTCTGGGAAATGATGCCAAATGCCTCGCTGAAGTCAAGGAAACAGATATCCACTGCAGTTGTCTCATGCACAGAACCAGTCATCTGAACATAGAAGGTGAAGCAGCTGGCCAGGCACGATTTACCTCTTCTCACTCATACTGGCTTTCTGCCACACTTGCTAGATTTTTTGTGCATTATGATGAGCCATTCTCATTCACCAAGGAAGATTTAACAGCTTTCTTGGACCCTTTTGTCCATAGTTTGACCAGGGTGGCCACTAATCTTCATACATTCAACCAGACCTCCCTTGTTCACATGTAACAAGTCCAGGAAGCACACCACCTGCAGCAAGGAATTGTCTTTCAGGAACAGGACGTCCTGGCTTGCTTGCATTCCCCACAACTACTATGGTCTCCAATAATTGCAAGGTGCCCAGCAGTTACTTTAAGGCCTCATGTACTTCTTGGCCAGATGGTCAGCAGCAGATGTTTACCCCAGCACTACTCATGTTGTTCTGCCTCAGGCTCAGTACTCATTCCAGGGCAAAGCACTGTGCACACCCACCCCTCCTTTGCATGCACTGCCCCTCTTTGCCAGCCTGCATCCCTCCATCTATTCACAGTAGCATCCTGTTGTGTGCATTATCCCCCCATGTGTTTGTAACTCTAAAGTCCTCTGAAAGTGTGCAGAGGCTGCATAAAGAAAGCCCAACGTTCCTCCAATTATGTTTTTTCCCAGATACTCCCATGGTGCCCCCCATGCCTTTACTTCTCTTCAAATTCCAGCCACCTTCACATTAAGTAGCTGCTTCAAAGCCTTCCAGAAAAGAAGACTGAGACTGTCAGCAAAGATGCCTTTGCCACACTCCATCTTATGAATCCTGCCCCTATTCAGTAGCCTTTATTCCTCAAAGGAGGTGCTACAGCTTTGCCTGTGACACCAGTCATGCAGCCAGACTTGGACTTGATGGTTGTGTCCTCTGCTACCTGAGCATTTCCACCTCACTTGCAGGATTGAGAAAAACCCCACCTGATCATTTGTGCCCTTCACCCTTGCCACCAGAGCCATGTAGTCACTTTTGAAGCCATGCAGTAGTATCATGGAAACCACGTGGATGAACACCAAGGGGGGAAGTCTGAGGGTTGGACAGCCCTCAAAGATGTCCATCTGCAACATCTGTGATTCAAGTACCCAACAAGAAGTAAATCTCCAACTATAGCAAGTACAGCAGTCTGGAAGACTGGTGACTGTCTTGATATGATCTCAAACAACAGTCACCCTCATTTTCCTCTTCATATACACAACATGGCTGAGCCTCAGCTGGCTCTGATTGTCTCCTCTGACAATCCTACTGATCTCCCTCCAGTGCACTACAGCTATCCTCTCTGTAGGCTGAGAAGCTTTCTTCTACTGCCAGAAGTCATAAGTTTCCATCTTCCCCATCTTGGAGTCTCTATCCACAGTGAGCTTATGACTACTACACAGGTAGTCCACAACCAGCAATTAGCCAACAAAAGCTGTCTGTCAGAACTGACAGAGTCAAATGCCCCCATAGGCTGGACCTGACATGCTGCAGCGTACCACCAAAGTTCACAGAAACAGGAGATCCCAGGATATTTTCCCTGAAGCTTGCTCAAGAAGCCTGGAAACTGCTGCAACTGCTCCTTCTGCGATTAAGTGCCTCTGCTGGAAATCTGCAACAAAATGACAAAATATACTGCAAAAGAACAACAGGACTTGGGAGCTGCTGCACCACCCACAGAGGAAGCCCATGCAGCATCTGACAGTGGCTTCATTAACTCCGTTGCACAATGAAAAAGGGAAAAAAAAAGAACAAAGTGTTGTCAGAAAACCACTGTGCGCCAGGCCTAGTTCAAAAGACTGAGTAGGATTCCTACTTTATCATGCTATACCAGGACCATAATCCTGATGCAAGTCACAGCTTCCAGCCACACTCCTCCCCTGATTGATTAGAAGAATTTCCAGTTTTTCTTATCATCCACAGCAGGGACTTCTGTTACCACAGCTGTAATGGTTACAAGAATCCACCCTGCAGTTATGCTAGCAATAGTGCATTTCTGTACCTTTTTGTAAGGCCACAGAGCAGTTTCTGCTTTCACCAGCAAGGTTTACACCAGGACTAATACTGGACTCATGTCACTTTCTATCAGCTTTGCCACTCAAGACTGCAGCCTGAGTGGCTTCCCTCTAAGGCAGACCACATGTTCCTGTCTCCTCCACACCCCTTTTTTCTTTATTTAAAACTTGATTATTTCCCCAAACAGCCACGCGAATGCTTGTGCCAGCATCCAGGGAGATGGGCAGCCCAGAACAGGAAAAGCAGCTTGGAGAGAACAGGATTATTCTTTCGGCTACAATATTGGTTTACAGTAACTGGAGAAGGATGGCCTCAGACTGACACAACTGGTTCCCATTTCAGACTGCTCAGAGCAAGGCCTGTATTTCACCTTTTGTCAGCGAAGGCACCGCGCTCCCTCCAGCCGCTCCTGAGCCCACGTGCCAGATGCAGCTGGCTCGCCTCAACCGTATCCCCTTGGCTCGCGGCATCTGGCGCCAGAGGACGCAGAGCAGGGGAGAGGAGGGGGTACCACCCTGCTGAGGGAAAGCAGAATTACCGAGCTTGATGGAGCCCCACACGCCCACGCGTTCCTGCGCTGGAGCCTTTTGTCATGTTCCTGGCTCTCTCACGTGATTTCAGTGCAATTTCCCAGTTGCTGCCAATTGCAAAACCAATCGCAACTAAATTTATGAAACTCGAAGATGGGCCTAGGAACATACATCTCCACTACCTTCCCCCAGTAATGAAAACAAAACACAGAAGGCAAAGCACAACATGCTGTTAAGACCTATCCAAATTAATTTCTAAAAGGCATGTGATATATATCAGTGAAAACGCTTAAATTATGGCAAGATTTAACCACTTAAGGAAATAATAAAAGAGTAGTGCCAAGCAAAGTACTATATAAAGAACTTTACTAAGTACTACACAGTTTAAAACTATTCTTTATATTTTATGAGAATTATAGATTTATTTTTCTTATCAAAAATCTTTAAATCTTTAACATGTTACTGAATATTGAGCTACCAGGCTGTAACATGACATTACTTTATTAAACAGTATTTCTTCCAGACAGAAACAACAGCGTGAACGTAAATTGCAATGCTGAACTTAAACTGATTTGTTTTTTCTTTTTTACTGTCAAAAATCCTACTCAATTACCCCAATTAAACTGGCCCAGTAACTTTACCTCTTGTTAAAAACTGATGCATGCCAACATGTTGGCCTGCCAGAGTTTACTATGCCGTTTCAGCCACACCACCCACCCACCTAAGTAATCAGTCCAAATCAGTAAGAGAGTTCTTAATGCTTATTACAATTTCTTTCAAAATTTTCACCTGTAAATAATGTATCTATTCATTGAATGGCAACACTGAAACCCAAGTTGAGTTATTTTAATATAGGGATTTTACCACTTATACTTGATGGAAAGTAATTTCCATGGTCTTGGTTACCACATAGGAGCTCTTTCTGTCAGGTAAAAAACTTAACTTTGCTGCTAAAAGCATTTAGCTACAGATTCCTCAACCAGAGTGAACTTGCTTGGACTTTATTCCATTATTTTTGCTCTTATTTTCTTTTCTGTCTGCTGCTTTTCTTCAGTTCTTTCCCTTATCTTTCTTTTTCTTCTCAATCTTCTATTTTTCTTCCTCACTTTTTCTCTCTTCTTTATCCCACTGTACATTTTTCTTTCCCCTTTAATTTCTCTCTTCTTTCCTTTTTATCTTCTCTCCCTCCCTTCTTCTATGTTCTGTTCTTTTCTGCTTGCTTTATTTTTTATTCTTTTCTCTTTTGTTTTCCTGCATTAATTTTCTATCCCTTTCTTTCTTCCTTCCCTCTCTTTTCATTTGTCCCTCTTTTCTCCTTGCTTTCTTATTTTCTGTTTTCTCAGTTTTATTTTTTCTTCTTTTTCACTTCTCTCTTCCTTCTCCTTTCTTTACTTTCTTCCTTCTGTCTTTACTCTTCTCATTTCTCTTTACCTTATTTGTTCTTCTCTTTTTCTCCCTTGCTTTTCCTTTCTTTCCTCCCATGGTGGGTTTGACTTGGCCAGCAGCCAAATGCCCACCCAACCTTTCCCTCCCCCTCCCCAACAGGAAACAGGGAGAAGCAGGGATGAAAAACCTGTGGGTTGAGATAAATACATGGAGATTGTTTACAAGTTACAGTAAGAGACAAAACAGAGTCAACTTGATGAAAGCATATTTATTGCCAATTAGTTTGGGTAGAGAGAAATAAAGACCAAAAAAATTTAAAACAACAGCTTGGGTCTACCTTCCTCCTTCACTCTCAATTTCTCTACCTTTCCCACACTGAGTTGCACTGAGGGATAGGGATTACACTCAGTTCACAACTGCTCCTCTCTGCCGCTGCTTCCTCCTCACAGTTTTTGCCTGCTCCAGCCTGGGCTCTCCCTGGGCAACACCTCCTTCAGGAAATAGCCAAATGTCCCTGTGTCATGTCCTCCACTGGCTGCAGTGCAGGTACCTGCTCTGGCATGGCCCTCCAGAGCCTGCAAGGGATCCTCTGCTCTGGTGCCCAGAGCACCTCCTTCCTCCCTTCCTTCTTCTCTGGTGTTCCCATCACTGTTCCACACTCTGTTTATATTTACTCTACTCTTCTGCCTGAGTGCTGGTTTTGCCTTTTCTTAAATATGTTACCCCTGAGGCACCGCTATCTCAGCCACAAGGCTGTGTCTGGCCCTGCAGCCCCACACTGCCAGAGCACTGTCATGAACACCTCTTCATTTGGCCTTTTCATCTTTCACTTCCCTTTCCTCTGTCCTTTATCTTTCTACTTTTCCATCTTCTGACTTTGCTTCCTATCTCTTCTCTCTTCCTTATTCTTCTCCCAGTGTCTTCTCTCTTTCTCTCCTGCGATCCCCAACTTCATCCTATAACTTCCTGCTCTGATAAAAGAAACATATTTCTTTTAAAGCAGAAATATAAAATAATACTAAACCTTTTTTATGAAGTGAGAACAATTGAAATCCCTAAATTTAGTTTTGTCCATTTCTATTCAAAACCAAAGAAAGTGCACCATATCTTATGCCTTCTTATTCACAAAAGTTCAGAAAAATCTCCACAGTTTCTTTGTTCTTTCTCTCCCGTTTTCAATTAGGATGTAACTTCTAACTGAAGGAATTCAGAATTTTGAAACTAAATGTGAAATTCTGGCACAATTATGCAGAAGCCACATATTTATTTTTAACATCCAAAACATTGCAACCAATCCAAAAAGAGAAAGCTAGGACATAAAAGAACAACCTATTTCTACACCTTCAATTCACATTGAATTGAAAAAGAATAAATTCTAAAGTATGTCCTATTATGTGAGAGAATAAATGAATAAAAAGAACCATTCATTTCCTTACAGAAGATTTTTCTCATTATTCTTGCACTTGAAGAGTCAATCAGAACTTGAGAATATTTTACTGAATCATCAAAACAGGCAGAAAAACCAAACTGATACAAGGAATAAGGAAGCTGGGAGTAATCATAAATAAAATGAGATCTGAAGCAAATTATTGTTTTCTACTAATACTTATTCCTAGAAAAATAGTTGTATAAGCGACACCATACTTTCACCCTAAACATTAAAATAAATGTAACTACTGCAACTTTGCTGACTAAACATGCCAATTATGTGCATAAAATGTTTTTGTTAAGAGCTCTTGCCTGTAAGAAAAGCCTGAAAATAAACACAGAATAGGCAATCACAGTACACCTTGTACCTTAAAAAATATAGCAATGTATGATTTATTGTATTGTGTCAAATTAAAATATTTGTGTTGATGTGAAATGTTTAAGTTATATTTGTAGTACATAAGGGAGTTTAACTTGGCAAAACAGCACAGTAAAACCTTTTTTCCTTCCTTCAAAGGATGAAGCAGATACTTTTATTTTTGTGTTTTAACTTACTCCAGCTGTTACAAATTAGCCTATTAGTAGATGTCCTTATTCTTCTTTGACTTAAGACAGCTCTTTAAGTCTGGAACTGGGAAACTTAATTTTCTATTTAACTTATAAATAGAAGTCAATCTAATTTCCAAATGTCACACACAATGTTTCCAAATTACAACAAAAGAAGCAATCAAATATTTTGTGAAAATAACAAAATTGATTAAAAGAATAGAAGTTTCAGACTAGTCATTTTTGATTGCCACATCATTCAACCTGAAATGAAGCTTGAAGTCCTTATTAAAGTCCCTTTGAATGAAGGAGCTGAGCCACACATGCCAAAGAAACTTAAAATAACATGGATCACAAAAAAAAAAAAAATTCAGTTGTAGCCCAAAATTGCTTTCTGTTGTCAATAAAAATTGAATGAGAAGTAGAATATTAAATTAATTAACAGTACCAATCATGTCATTAATTCCTGGATTGTAGCTTGGGCACAAACAATCCTGTACCAACACTAGTTTATATAGTTCAGTATATCATTTGACTGAATGGTATTTTGATGCAATAGTTTACATTTATATCAGCTACTACTATAAAGGGAGAAAGGTCAATGATTGGACTGGGTTTAGTGATGTTGGCTTTGGACGAAGGGGACAGACAGTTAGGAGTACAAATACTCTTTGAAACTGCTAAATTTTCACTGGCCAAGGAAAGATTCCCTGATAGAAAACAAGCAATCTTTAACAAAACAAAGTAACAAATAAAAGCAAAATAACAACTTCCTGCTTGTCGTATTTTTTTTAAGGTATCTTCTCAAAAACCTCCTTGCTGTCACTTATGGGTCATAGCTGTTTTTGATAATGCTTACCCAAAGTACTTAGCAGTCTAGAAAACAAAAACTCCACGTGTATTGGTAACATGAAAAAAGAAATGAAGGAATAGCAAGAATTAGGGGCCATTTGCAAGAGAGAATAGTTGCCTGGATCCCACACTTGTTTTATTTTATTTGCTAATTAAATATAAAAGCATGCCAGTGAATCTCTGAATGGTGGATCTCCTTGGATTCTGGTAGCAAATAACTGTATCTTAAGCAAGCCTACTGAAACATTAACGATGCAGCAGTAGCTATGGATGCTGCAAGATCCTAAATGGGGTGACTCAGCTACGTGGGCTTGTTTTTTTCTTGTTGGGAGGTAGTACTTACTGAAAAGAGCTACTAGAACCAATTTTCCTTTCCTCATATTACAAATACAATGAAGACCAAAGGAAATGAGGGAGAAATCAATTTGTCCTCTTTCAGCTATTGAGGGCAAACAGCAAAACAGTTCTTGAGGATCATTTGAGCTCTTTCCCATACTTAGCTCTTGGAATAACTGAACAAAGAATATATTTGATTATAATTTTGTGATTTCCAATTTATATGCATATAAGGGCATATGTACATTTACAGTGGTAAATTTGTGTCTGTAGGCGTTATTTACACACTCAAGCCCATAAACACAATTTCATACATGCAGTTTTTAAGTTCTTTTATTAATACTTTCCTTTGAGGTATAAATTTTGGTTGCCAGTTCTCTTTCAATATTGTAAGTATCTGTTAGCTACACAATGACTGGTTCTAGCACACAGCTACCATAAAACAGACTCAGTGACCAGTGCAGAGTTTATTGGGTTGAGAAATAGAAGACAGCTTTCCAAGCTTCTGAAAGAAAAATCATATCTTGAATAAAACATTTTTACTTCACATGACAGTACATAAGCAAGCAAAATATGTTCAGGCACTTTTTAAATTCTGTTTTGAAATGACAAGGATGCATGTAATTTAATTTCACAGTAATTAAGACTATCTATGAGACTCAAATAAAATGGAATTTCTATCAGCTAGTCTTACAAAGAAAATAAATTCATGTATGTAAAAAAATCTTCTGGATAGTTCTACCTGATCTTTTTCATTGTCCTGAGACAGTGAAATTCTGGGGCTTTTTTGGGGGCTTGATTCTATAAATATGTACTAAAAAATTTTGTATTATATGTACCAGTGCATAGCCATCAATCTCTCTAAAAGAGAATTAGTAAATTCCTCAGCTCATGCAATATGAACAGCAAAAAAAAAAAAAAAAAAAAAAAAAAAAAAAAAAAAAAAAAAAAAAA
>VWZP01009941.1:2537211-2573559 GCA_013396995.1 Dicaeum eximium | reverse complement strand
CCAGAAAAACCCTCATAGATTTTTCTGTGTTTTTTCCCCTACAGGTAAGGAATGGTTTAATTACAGGTAGACTGAAACATACACACCCATAGAACAGGAAAAACATAAAGACATAAAGACATCCACAGCAAAGTGTTCCAGAGAAACAAATGATTACTAGAAAATGATGCTTTCATAGAAAGTCTGACAATGTTTTCTTCTTTCATATTCAAGTAAAACAGATTTAATTCAGTCTGCCAGAAATGGCTATGCTTCTGCTCTGTGAAAAATATGCTAATGACGAAAATAAGGACTTGACAATTTACTGAATGCTAAGCAGAAAATCTGTAATGAATTGCCTGTGTTGTAGTGTTCAGTTTAGTCTCCTTTTTTATTTTTCCCCTCAGTTGCTATGGAATACTAGAAATAGCATAAAGAAGATTATACTATTTTGTGGGATGTTGTGCATGTCCCTTAAGACAGAATGCTTAGAAATAAAGACAAAAGTCAGCTGTGGGATAAATGAAATTCAAAGCAGTAATAAATAAAAGGCTTAAATACTAACTTTTCAATGCAAAAGAGAAATACAGAGAACAAAACAAATGCCAAAAAGATTCAAGCCCAACAAGTAAATCTCAATCAGCAAGTTGAAACCTAGAGTAATTCATTTTATACCTGCAAGGAAAAGCAGCTTCTTAGGTTACTTGTATGGTGCAACAAAAGCCCATAAATCCATTAAATGCGGGCATGTCTTCAAGTTCTCAGCCAGACTTCAATTTTTACTGCAGGTTTTAAGCCTTCAATAGATTAAACTCTTTTCCTAAGCATATTTTTACAGACTGTACATTCAAATGGTGACTCCTTCTAGCTAAAGTGTCTGTATCAGTGTTTGAAATTTTTATATATATGACTGGTCCTGACAGGCTTATGTGTTGGATCGCATTTGTCCACATACTACCTGAAGTAAATCCAGTAGATTAGTCTTGCCTTTTCTAAGCACAAGAGAGCTGAGCAAGGTTACTAGCTACTCAGCAAGACTCTTACATTTTGCCCCTAACCAGCACCAGTTATATCTATTAGTTACATCAATTGCACTGATGTTAAGCTCTCTTCCTTCTGATTTTTATTTCAAAACCACTGGTTTATTACATCCATACTTTAGTGTTAATATGTGGTAGATCTTCATTTCAGGACAATGATGGAAAGAAAAACACATTCTATCAACTTTCAGTCTCCCTAGAATATTTTTGAAAATGTTGTGTCTGGACAACAATGGATAACTATTACTGGAAAGCTCTTCTATGTCCTTGCTTCTCTTAAAGTGATGCTGGCAAAACAATCTGATTAAGGCAGTAGAATCAGAGAACACATTTAATCTACCTACCTTTCACATAGTCATGCTTATGCAACTGCAGACAGACTTTGGAAAAAAGGAAAGAAAACAGTCTGTAGACTGGAAAACTGCATCTCTTCAGTAATTTTTTTTTTAAATTGAGGCTTAAGGCACTACACTATTGGAAACATACTACACACACACAAAACAAAATAACCACCAAAGCAAACCAAACCCCCACCCCAAACAAACCAAACCCCCACCCCAAACAAACCAACCCTAAAACCTTCACTCCTGGGAGGATGGATTGAAGATATGGTGAAACTTTCCTGATGTAACGTCAGGGAGTATCTGATGGTTTTGAACGCATTTAGGTCTCTTGGATATCTTTATTTAATCTCTCTTTTTGAAAAAGAGACACTCCTTTTAATGCAGAATTACGCTTCAAAATACTGAAACATTAAAGAAAAAAAGATCTGTAGCATACACTGTAGTTACACTGCCTAGGAGAAATATGGGAAGACAGATAGGACACAATATACTCTTTTGGTAACAACAATTGATAATGTAGAAGGTTTCTCTTTTCGTCAGCCATTAGTACATTGCTGCTTTTCAGTCTCTTTCCATAGAAGTCTACACAGAGAGACACAATATGGGAAAAGGCCAAAACAACTTAAATTCTTACATTAAACATAAAAATATATTGAGAAAGGAGTCACTACACCATGAAAAGCAACATTGGAATTGCTGACAAATTTACATTATATAGTCACAGGTGATGTCCACCTCACACTTCAAAATAAAACAACTTGTAACAGGAAGTGATGTCATGACTGCACAAAACTAGTAAATCTTTTAAGATCTGCACTGCTATACATTATTTGTTACATTTAAGTTGCTGGATTTCCACTTGTATTTAAAAAAGTAGTATCTTTAACATTAAACTAATGGAGGTCTTAATTTCAGAATATTAGGCTGTGATACAGAGGAAGGCCTTGGGTGCACTTAAACATAAAAAATTTTTGCAATATAGATCTTTAGAACTTGAAATGTTTATCACATCACAAAATCTAATTATCATAATTTTTCCTATTACAGGTAAAAAAAAACACCTTCAAATTTTTCACATATCCTCTGAATATCTGAATATTTTCACATATGCTCCTGAATATTTAACAATTGTACAGGTCACTCTCCCTTACCAAGAAAACATCAACCAAATTTAAAAAAGCTTCATACAGTGCTTCATACACAGATTAGGCTTGTGTGGAAGGAGCAAAAACCTAAATAGCACAAGTAAAATAGTTTAACAGCACCTAGGAGACAAGTGTGTCACACAGACTGGATTCCTGTTTTCCCAATCTTTGCAGATATATTTTGCAGAACTGTTAATAGATGAAAAGCAAAAAGGTTTATGGCAGATCTTCAAAAATTACTTTAAAAAAAAAATCAAGCAGGACTGTTTCCTATAATTTACATGAAAGAAGAAAAGCTGGTTACCATGTATGTTTTAGCACCCAAATAGAGAGAAATATTGTACCAAATGGAAAACTGAAGTCCTCTACACTAAATGGGCAAAAATGCATATGGAAAAGTAACAGCAACACACTAATCCTAAAGAAAAGAGAATTAACTGTTCTAAAATCTCAGTTGACCCAAGAATGCAGGGACAAACTTCAACATGATAACAAATGAAGGGCTAAGTACAAAAGAGGAAACCATATGAACTTTTCTAAATCATCAGTTGAAGGTCCCAGACATGGTGAAAAAATTGAATTGCATTATTTTCTCATAATTGGTCCTGGAACCAAACTAAGGAAGAACGCTTGACTGGCCCCAAGTCAGAAAATGAAATAAATACTGGGATGTTTACAATGTAACACTTGAGAAAATTTCAGGCATCCTGAATGAGGTTTGAGTCCACAAAGGAAGGGAAAAAGGATGACAGCAGATCAGGGTAACTGGGGACCGTGGGGTGGGTGACCCTGTATGAGAAAGCAGGAGGATTCATCTTGCAGAAACTCGTGGGACACGGGACTGCATATAGATGGGAAATAGTAGACACTGCACAGGCAGCACCAATTTAATGGACAGGACATTGGGAGTGGAAGAGACAAGGACCAGGTTATATTCTTAGCTCTTAATTTAGCTTTGATAAATATTACTTTGCTTCTTTCTCCACTCTCTTTTTACATATGCTCAATTAATAGTCTTATCAGTAAGAACAGTATCCTCGAAAGTATTCTGTGTCATACTCAAAAGGTACTTAAAACATAAGCTATGCCATTTATCACCTGAAACTCAAAATTAAATGCACACCTTAATTATAAAGATAATTTTTTAAGAATCACTGACATACAGACTGATTTTACTGGACTGTATTAAAGTCCCTAGACAGAGACTCCACTGTCCTGCCAAGGAAACAAGAGCAGCATTAAAACAAAACACTCCAGATAATTTCTATAGGTATACACAATGGAAGACTCAATCATCACTAAAAAATTCTTCATATTTGCAATTCACTGAGGGAAAACATTTGAGGTTTTATTATTTTCCATCTGTTCTACGTCTCACTCAAAACCAGTTTTCCAAATCAATACAAAGGTGGGATTACTGCTATCCACATATAGGCAAGCTTTAAACAGTAGGGTAATCACAATGCAGCAATATACAATCAAGAATTCACAACCCTGATCTTAGGCTTGAGTTAATACTTTAGCTGTTCTAGGGCTACATCACTACCAAAAACTGAAATAATTATTTCAGTGATAGAGGTGTGATTACACAAATTACAGTTCCAGTGCTGGAATGCAATATAGAAAACCCACCGGTTTTTACCAGGTTAAACTGCACCACATATAACAATGCTGGGAATTGTCTAGGCAAGAAGGAGCAAGCCTGAGATTTTCAACTGGCAAATTGCTGCTATCAGAACTGCCTACCAAATTAGGTGGTCTGTTGTTACACTGGAAAGAACAGCATTTCAAAGACATGTCTGAAGTGAATTTATGCAGAAAGACAGGTTGTACTGAAAGTTTGTTTCTTTTGCTGCTCTACGGCCAAAAGCCACATCTGTAGATGCATGAAAATCAACCTAATAATGCCAGGCAAAAGAATCTGAATAGCTTTCTCCCTCTCTTTCCATTACAGCTTCCTTTTAGTCCATTGCAGGGAATAACTACCTTCAGACAAAACAATACACTCCCTTCAGCTGAAGAGGCTCCCGAATAAATTCTATCAGACATATGCAACCACAGAAGCCTCCTAACTGTCTGTGCTCTTCTGCTGGCAGCCACAGCCTTAAGACAAAAACTGTGGTTCTTTCAATTAAATTTTTAAGTGTTTTTGGTAATTGCAGGGCTTTTTTTTTTCTTTTTTAAGTGAAAGATAAAAACTGTAACTTAATAATTATGAATTACAATGACATCTTGGAATGACTTTACAGAGAAAGAAAGTAAAAAATTCTCTGTCTATATGCACACAATAAAACAAGGAACCTGAAAACGATAAACAACAGAAGACAGTTGCCAGCTCATTTAGCCTATTTACAGAAACAGCAGCATTCAGAAGGGATTTTTTTTTTTTTTAAGTCAATAGCTCTAAGGATGTAGTATGCAAAGGCTTAAAGAGACACTGTCAAAAAAGATCAAAGGATCCACAAGTGACAGTAATATTTTCAGGAGCCCCCTCTAACTTCAAAGCTAAAGAAAGACCTTGCATGGATCATGTGTTTTATTCCACTGATGACTCCACTCTGCAGTTCAAAGTGGGTTTGATTCTAGCTAACCCACTACTTTAATATTTTTGCACAAAGACTGTAAATCTAGTAAGAGTGTCTTTGAGATTTATTAGGGTCATACTTTGCACTGCTTTCCTAGGCTCAGAAGACTTAATATGTTATGATGTCATTCATGATAAATATTATCAACACTGTGGAATGCAGAAGAAACAGCACTATGGCCAGTGCCAGTGGCGAGCATCTCTTCCTAGTCTTCTGAAAGACTACTGTCACAACAATAAATCAATAGACAGTTTAGTCTTGTGAAGCAAAAGGCAAAATATGCAGAGGGAAAAACAGAGGAAGGAGATACAACTGATGCCCTGATTCCCATACTTGAAATTAAGATCAACAAAGAAATATCAAGAGAATGAAGTTTGAGATTCCTACTGGAAAATGGAAAACAGAGTGAGAAAGAGTAACTTTTAAAAAACTCTTCTATGAATTACCTGAACAAAATAACGTCAAGGTCAAGTTAGCTGACCACACAGAAGTCAATTACTCCAACTGAATAGCAAAAACACTATGAAATTATCCCATTCCAGCATTCACAGTCCTGAGTGTAATGGAGGAGGAAAGCAAATAGCTAGCGTAGCTGTGGGCTAAAGTTGTACTCCAAGAAATTAAGCAGCTTGTCCCATTTTGAAAGTTTATTGGCTTTTAACTTGTACTGAGAATCTTTGGCTTTAATCTTATCCAGACAAGTCAATTTCCCAGCCTCACCATGCACAGGAGAAAGGGAACTATAGAAAGCCAAGACATAATCTAGGGTTATTAGCATCAAACATTTATCAGAGTTTGGCTGGATATTCTCCCCTAGGACTCAAACAATGTCTATGGCCCAAGTACTGAAAACTGTTCTAGAAAAAAATCATAGAAAAACATGGATCAAGAGATATACTACTTCATTTCCCTAGTTCAAGGCAGGATCAACCAAACCTACATAATTCCTGACAGACATCTCTACACTGGGTTGTGGTGAGACCTACCAACCTTTCGCATCTCTTCCATGGCTCATGAGAGGAATTAATGATTCCTGTTAAAAAAAACCCAAACAAACTCTGTACTTTCTAATTGGCATCTTCTCTTTCTCCAGTTTAAAGGCCTTATTTCTCGTTTTGTCCATAACAGACATTCAGGATAACTCCTTCACTCCTTTCCTTTCTTTTGTGTAGCTGAAGATTTACTATGCCTATATTTAGTCTTCTCTTCCTTAATCCAAACAATTAATTCATACCAGCTTCTGTCTTATTTTTATCTCCCTGATAATTTTAAGTGGTCTTCAATTGGTCCTATTCCTCACAAAACTGCAGTGCTCCAAACAGAATTGAACAAACAGCTTACTTCTGGTGGTTCTACAGGCAATTTCCAGGTAATGACAAAAAAGAACAAAACCATCAAGAAAGAAAGACAGGGCCAGAAAAGCATCTGGCAAGTTTCTGGGACTGTACTAGGTTGACTTGAATCCATGGGGAAGAAGCAGCTAAAACACTGAGCATTCATGAAAGGATGATTCTTCATTTTTAGGAAAACAAGGGAGAACACAAAAAGAAGAAAAAGGGCTTCAGGAAATGAAACTTCAGCAAACCCACCCACACAACATGCACAAAGAAATTTCTGTAAGCACAGCAGCAGAAAGGAAACTGACTCGCTCTTTCAAGAAGGGGTTGGCACTGAGTACTTACACTCCAAGCACAGGACTTCTAATGCCTAATCAGAAATATGTCTAGGATTAAACAGCTGCTAAAACCAACACCAGGAACAAACATGGGAACATTGCTTAGATGATAATTAAATAAATTAGGTATTCTCATATCAGTTAAATGTGCTGAAATTCACCATAGACTGGAAAGCTGACTGGATCAGCCTCAGAATTATCAATAGTAATTTTTGAGAATTTGTAGAGGATATCAGTGATTCCAAAAAAGTGGAAAACACTCAGTGATAAGCTTAAAAAAACCAAAAAATTAAAAAGACGTGTCCAAAGAAGTAGACATGCAGCAACCGAATTTCAATTCCCACAAAATTATTTGGAAGAATTTAGCAAATAACAAGTTGAGTGATATATAGGCCTGTCAAGAACAAGTTACTTCAAATCTACTAAAATATTCTTTGTGACATAGCAGCAGATCCTGTAGCTAGAGAAGCAGCAGTAGGTACAATATAGCCCAACTTAATAAGTTTTTGGTAACTGTTTCCCACGGACTTCCATAACCAAAAGAAGAAATATAATGCTTCAAAAGAAAACAAGTTCTACTAAGCAGATGACACTAAAGCTTGGAAAAGCTGTGTGCATGCTGGATGACAAGAGTACATTGTTAAAGCAATTTCACAGAATTTGAGAAACAGTCTGCAGAAAATCTAAATGTAATTCAATAAGGGAAATTTTAGAGCTTAACAAGAATAAGTAACAAAAGAAATGCGAGATGGAGAACAACTAGCGAGGCAGCAGCACAGGGGAAAAGGAGCACTGAGGCGAGAGAGTGGATCATACTCTAGACTAGTAGGCTGTGTCACACTAGCAAAATCAGCAAAAGCTCATGCTAGGGTATATAGACAGCAGGTGGTGAGCCTAGAAATTTACAGCAGGATAGGAAAATGTTTTCAGGACAGAAAATCCAGAGCACTGTGCTTTGAAGTGAGCTGCTGTCTGTTTTCCTTGTAGAGAGATTTCAGTGTCCAGGTTTGTTGGCCTGACACTGTTCACCATCAGTACTAACATGAAAGATAAGAAATTACTTCTCCCTCCACACAACTACCCACAGAAGAAAGCCATATGTTTTCTACATACCTAAAAGGTTTGCCTTAATAGTTTTTACTCCTTCTGGGTAGCAGAAGAACTGCCTGCCTGCTGACCATTTTACAACCTACCAGCATAACAGGAAAGATATTTAAGAAACAAAAGTGAGTTGTTTCTTCCCAGAGATGTAAAAAACAAGGTAGCTGTATAACCTCTCACAGGGTATATTAGTAGAGTTTTCTGGTTTATTTTCTAACACATATCTGTTTTGTAAATTCGTAGTTTAATTTAATTATTATTTTTTTGTATTTAATTATATGAGTAACACAAAAATAATTGTGCAACTTGATGTCTTTATGGCAAAAAAAAGAGGCTGAATAGTCTGATTGTTTTTTAAAAGATTACACATAATGACAATGAGATGGCTGAAAATCATATATTATTCTTTCAGATTTACTATCACAGCAAAAAGCTTTAGATTAATTAATGCTACAATATATATGAAAAATGACTAAGACAATTAACCTCATTCATCTATAAATGGAAAAGTAGGGAGGAGAGTTTTTTAAGAACTTAATGTAGAATTTCCAAGGTTCTACTGACAATGATAATCAGTATAAAGGAATAAGTAAAGTGTATTAGAGTAGTAACATATTCCTGGCATAAATTCAGACTTGGAAGAATACACAAATCGATACAGAATAAAATATGCTAGTGCCATTCTGCTGCTTATGGCCAGGTGACTGCACACCATAAATTTACATCCCTTGCTCATCTTAGCTGGCTGCAGCAAAGAGACCAGGAAAAACCATCTTTAGTAACAGCAAAGGCAACAACTGGCAGGAAGGTACTGAAAGAAATTGCAGACCTGGATGAAGCCAACAGGAGACTCTAAATTCAAGTACTGGATGACTGGAGGCCCAGTCAACAAATTTGTGCATGAAGTCAAACCCCTTATAGACTCCTATTATGAGTTAGGCACTCAGGTAACTCTGAAAGTTTGTCCCTAATTAATATTAAAATACAGCAGAAATACAACTTTTACATGAAATCAGAAGGTAAATGAAAATCCGAATACTTAGAAATCAATACAGAATCAACATTTTCTCATTTTACAATTGCAGAATTTAGTATGTTTAGGCTAAAGAGTTTAGGATTAAAGTGTTTCAAGTATAAAGAACATTGAATTTTATCCTTCTCAGTTTTCTAGAACTCATGACCACATACAACATCCTGCAACCTACTACACTGTCACATATACCTGCACATAACATGAATAAAAAGTAGAACAAATCTGAATTTCTCTCCTATTTCTCTGCAATTCTAAATTTCTTAGTACATGAAAAAATGAAAGATCATCTAGTTTGGAATCTCTTAACAGAATCTTTCTCTTACTATTCATTCTGCAGCAATTAAAAAGGGCTTTGACTTTTTCTACATTTAAAATATAAAACCTTGCCTTCATTCCTTTCCATAGGTTTTCCACTCAAAATTTTATTCATGCACTGATCATGAAAACAAGAATTTTCAAAATTATGAAGAAATGCTATTAGCAGGCATTAGAGCCCCTTCCATGCAATTGTCATATCACAAGACATAAGAAGAAAGCAATTCATTCACTGCTGTGAGAAACAGTATCTTAATATAACAGATTTTCAAAACTGTATTTTCTTGCATTTTTGTTGTTATTGTATGCAAATCATTCTGGTATAACACATGTTTGGACATTCGTTTTCAAAAGTTTTCATCCCCTTGCTTCCTTGGAATCATTGCCAAATATACTCAAAGCAATTTCTTGACAGAAACTAAAGCACTTTAAATCTGTAAAAGGTGACAAATTCAATTTCACTTTCCATACCATCTCTTCTGCAATTTTATCAAAATATAGCTATTATGAGCATGTTATAAGGCTGCCAACAAAGAAGTGCATGGTTATGCTGTGCAAACAATCACGCAGATTGTGTTCTGTTCTGTTTCCTAGGAACAAAAGTGAATTCAGTAAAAATATGTCTCATGGTTACTTCTCGTTCACCTTTACACGGACTTTGAAATTCTCTTGTTCTGAACCTTAGGTTCCACAGTGGAAGAACATAATTAAAATAAAACCATGTCTCCCTGTGCTTTGAGGCAACAACAAGTATTGATTTGTTAAAACAGAAAATTCTACTATAATATTTGAAGAAGAGGCAATTGCATCTTGTAGGAGACCCCCTCCATCCAATGAGTTTTTCTTTATTTTCTCTTCCTGCCCAAGTTTCCACTTAAAGGTCACTAGAGGACCTAGCAAGCAGACAGTCACCTTTGAGAATAAAAAGCTGCACGTACATCTGAACCAGGCAGCAATGAAAGACAACTGATTGATTTCCACAGTCTCTGGATAACACATCTATCCTCTAAAAGGGTAATTATTATCACTTGAATCTACACCCAAAGTATGCTGTTATCAAGCAAGTTGAATTGCTGTATCAGGTACAGTGTCCATGCTCTGCAGACACACACTAGCTCCCAGTGTCCAAAATTCCCTCTTCTTCCATTCCCAGTCCTTTATCAGCACAATTTCTGTTACCACAGGCAACACCAGCAAGTCCTAATAGTGATTTAAGTGCCAGACCATAAACCCAAGTGAGAAGTGCACCAAGCTTCATCTTGCACTTTCTCCATGCACACAGGGGCAGAGGTAACCCAGCTGATGAGCTTCAGTCCTGAAGCAAAGGTGAGATGTAAAATGACACTGTCTTTCTAAAGACAGGCCACTGGACTAGAGCTGGCCCACAGACTCCTTTGGTAACATACAAAGTTAAGACAGTCACTAACCTTTTTAAAAGCCTTGAACTAACAATCAAAGCCCATCAACTGTATTTCCCACTTTGACACTGGAAATTAATTAAGCCAGCACTTGAAGTTTTGTAAAGATTACACATCATTCCTAGATTGTTTTCACAGAGATAGCAGAAATACGGAACATATAAACACTGACCTTGTTTCTTTTAACCCTTCTTTCTGAATGACTTCCAGTATTTGTTTTGCAGTCATTGGTGAGTTGGGATACTTTTCCAGTGCCTAGAAAGAAATAATAAATGTAAGTGATAAGAAGACACAGCTGCCCTGTGAATCTGAAAGGTTATGTGATCATGCAGTTTTTATGCAGTCATTTGTAAAAGGCAGGGAATGATAGTGTTGAGACTGGAGTCCTCTGTCTGTTGGAAGGCCAGATACAATCCAGGAAACTTCAGCAAGAAAAATATTTACTTGCTGCTTTTGTACATCATCTGCTACATCTGCCCGGGAAAACTCTTACCAGGTTACAAACAAAAGAGTTTGAATATACAACTGGTTTTATGACACAGCAACAGGTTTTCTTTCAGGCATGAGGGGAAATACATAAAACACAAGAGCCAAAGGGGGGAAAAAAATCCACTATCACTTTCTTTGGTTTTTATTACTTTAGAATTTTTTGAGATCAATTGACTATTCTACACTTAGCTTTGCCATGACCTCAAAAAAAATTGGCTAAAACCTTCCATCTGTAGACCAGGAGCTGCTGTAAGAATTGACACAGTGGGGTTTCAATTTTAAAATGACTTTTTATTCTAAAAACAACGAAAAATGAAGTAGTCAGAACAGTCACAGCACACAAGATGCTACATGACAGAGTGCACTATATTTTTCCAGTTCAGCTCAGTTTTCCACCCCTTTGCCTTTTCCAACAATTTCCCAAATTAACTCAGTCCTCTCTACAGATAGAACCATCTTGTATGAATTTTTCTGATTTTCCACTTCCTTTTTGTTCCCATCAGTTTTATGCTGTGAAACAAACAGCCACACTTTTGCTCCTGTAAAATGCCAGACTGATAGCCCTGGAAAACGAAACCCTTCAATCAGCAGTAAAAGGTGTGGCACAGGCCACAGCAATCAAGCTTCCCAGAGCATCTTGCCAACATATCCTAGCCAGAACTTGCATTTCTACCCTCTGTAACTATGAAATCAGTTTGGTCTAATCCCAACCATCCTGAGCTTCTCTGTAGTAGTTACTACCAAACAATGGCAATTGTGAAAGCAGCTACTGCTATGCGGATACCTGCCCACTAGGAATTAGAGACATCCCCACATCGTATCACACAAGTCAAACTGTGAAGGGTGCTGGCCAGGACTGTAATTCAGCAGCTCACCTAAAGCCAAAGACTGCCTACCCACTACACCTTGACCAGCTCAGCCCTTTTCTGCCATTTTAGTGCTCTGATTTCCTGCCTGTTCTCTTTCACAGCCAAAATACAGTTTACCAAATCCTTCAATTCTTTGTTACAAATGAGCTTTTTATCCTTAATCTTTCAGTTCCACGAAGTAAAAGGTATAGGTGAAAGTTGCACTAAAAAGGTCAGGGAGCTGAACTGAGCTTATCTCGTGTACATCAGTAGGCAAGATTCAAAAGGGACCCATCAGGAAAGGAAAATCAAAACACGATTTGAAAGGAGAAAGAAGAGAAGGTTGGAAAGAGTAAAAGTACAGCAATGAGTAAGGACCAGAGAAACTGCACAGAGCTGGGAAAAGGACCATTGCACACAAGGGAAGAGAAATTATATGATGTATTAGTGACAGAACAACAATGACACACTGGAAAAATGACAATGTGTATAAAGATTAAGACTAGGATGAGAAAAGATTAATGGTGTGAAGAGACAAAAATGGAAACTTTAACCTTCAGAAAGAAGACAAAGCACAAGGTAAAATGAGAATCCACCAAAATAAAGAGAGAAGAGAACCAAACTGGGAACATTCCAAAGGGCAAACTGGAAAGGACAGGAGAGGATACTACACTGTACTGGACACGGCTATGAAGGAAACTGTGTGCACTTGAAAGTGGGGTTACTCACTGTGGAGGACTCCCTGTTTCTCTTCCTGAGTACAGGCCCCTCAGCACACCTGGGCAGCTCCTCCCTGCAATTGAGAAAATTTGGGTAGCCCTGTCCCCTTCTCTACGACATCACATCCTACTCTATAAAGTCAGTAAAAGTGCCAAGTATTACCATGAGAGTATGACAGTAATGGGAAAGAAACCATAAAGCTAAGCAAACATCAGAAGTCACCCTGTCCTGGACAATGGGAGAAGGGAGAGCAGTTTGTGCTGAGGAAGCTGCACTGAACTGGATGTGGAAACAATGGCCAGACATATGGATACGGAAGATCATCTTCACCAAACAACAATGAAACCAACAAGTAGGATGCGTAACACCACTACAGAAAGTTTAATGAAACCCACAGGGCAGATTTCAAATACCACAGTATGAAGTGAACACATTCAGGGTATAATGACAAATTGAAATGCAGACTGTTAGACAGCCTGAAGTAAATAATTGCCCATTGTGCGGATTTGCTTTACACTGGACATGTAGTGTGGGCTGCAGTTCATATACCCCACGAATTTAGTTCTATTCATCTAACCCTTTAAACCCTGTTATTTAAAGAACTGTTCATACCCTAACTGAAAAGCATAAATTCCTGATTTAAAACCCTGCTTAAGTTTAAAATCCTGTTATTATGTACATGATTAAGTTTTCTTTATCACAACAAAGATTAATTAGCAGAGAACCTTAGTAAGGATGGGGCTTTTCTGCCCCTCCCACCATGCTGTCCATCCTCATTATTGCTTCTTCCTTCCCCCCAGTTTTAGCCTAATCATTTATCACAATAAGAATATAAAAACCTTTCAGTGATAATATAATTTTCTTCCCTTAAGTATGGAAAACAGCATCAGAGTATTACTTAAGATTCTGTGAGCTAACAAATACATTGAACTGTTAATTACACTAGTATCTCTTGCCTCTATATCTCACCACTAACACTGCTAAAGCCTGCAATTCATTTTGCATTTCTAAGACTTTTAAAAATAATATTAGAAATTCAAACTGAATAACTGTGCCTTAAGGCAAACAACATACTAAAATGCAGAAGGAATAGTTAAGTCATAGGCTTCTTGGTCAGACATAGTAATGCACACCAGCAGAGGAAGCCCTAATTTGTTTTAAATATCTTTCTTCTTCCTCCCACTCCATCCACCAACACTTGTATCATATACGGGCAGTGACTAATAATGCTGAAATTAAAGCATGCCAAAGTACTGTCCTGAAGAACATGACTGCTTCAATGTATTTTGTTAAGAAGGACAATGGCAAAAGAATGGTTTGCACTGACTGCAACCTCTATCACAGGGGATCAGATATGCTCTATTTATTCCTGCCATTCAACAATAGCCTTAAAAAGGGACAGCCGCTAAGTAACTGGGACAAATAATGCGATACCCATCAGGACAATTGGAAAGAGAACAGAAGTAGTCACTGCACAGAACACATTCTTGGTGTTCATTCAAAGCCTGGTTAACAGCTCAAGGACAAGAAGGCTCGGATCATACCAAGCACAATGGAAATCAAACCTCCCACACAAACGGCAGCAGCCTGACAAACTGTAGTATTTGTGTCACCAGCAGGTATCAGCTCACAACTTCAGGGATATTAAATAATCACACAGATGCCACGAACACATGTATTCCCAGTTTCATTAGAAAAGTCATGTTACTTATGTGGGACAAGAAGAAATACAAATTTCTTTTTTCACCATGGCATCTATCATAATTTGTGTGTTGACAACTACGTGTGAAAAAAATCAGTTGCCACACCGGGGAAAAACACTTTAAAGTGAACTGTCAGCAGGAATACTTTAGTGCAGAGTCAAGACTTTCAGCTTTGTGTAAGAGAGAAACCCTGAATGCTCAGCTTGCCTACAAAATCAGAAGAGGACTCCTCTATCATTGATGGAATTATTAGTTTAATTTATATATACAGATACTTGTGACTATCTGAATCAGATCTCAATCATTTGAATTTTAGACACTGAAGAGAACACATGTTTTTAGACAAAGTGAAGGAAGTCAAACCATACAGTTGGCCCCCTTGCCACCCATAAACATTCCTGCAGAAAGTGGGAAGCTTTGCCTGCAGCTATCAGTTATCACACTGACAGAAAATAATTCTTCTAAACAAGAACCAAGTGTGTTCTGATACTGCATTGTGGTCCAAAAGCAGCAGGCAGATCAGACTAGTAGGCTTGACACTGCTGATTGTGTGACTAAACAGACTGAAACCAGCCAGAGCTTCTTCCACTTCTGGATTCTGCTGGCAGAGGTCTGAAGGTCAGATAGCTGACAAAAATCAGGATCATTTTATCGTAATAGGCTGAGCCACTAGTCAGAAACTGAAGCAATTCTCCTTAGAACATTATTTTAAAAAACTGAGGAGGAGGAGGAAGAGGAACAGTACAGTTATTCCCAGTGCTCTTACTCATCAGCTAAAAGACAAGTCATGCTGAACTACACAATGGACAATCTTTACTGCCCAAAGACAGCAGGGCGAATAAAAGAACAAAAAAAACCCCAACAAACATACAAGCAAACAAAACCACCAAACAAAACCCCCCAAAAACTTTCTTTCTCTTAAGCAGAAAATATAAATTATTTTCTAGCCACCCATTACTAAATTAATGAATTGAAAGATGGAGTATCAAACAGGGTACAAGAAATAACAGCATTCTGGAAAAAATCCATCATTGTTTTCTACAGCTGCTTATGTGAGGTTAACAGGAGGACTGACTTCTATTGTGGGAAATGCCCCACTCCAATCTTTTGTGTTCATTTTTGATTAACAGCTTCAGTCATTGGGGAATTATCAGCTGCTTGGTAAAAGTTCAAAGCCCTTTATGTGAAGAAAGGTGGGTAAATGGTTTGGAGAGGAGGGGAAGGTACAGGGGGGGAAGAAAGGAAGTGCATAGGGATGGATGGAGAGGTGAAAACAGCAAGGAGGGACACACAGTACATGAAAAAGAGGGAGGATTATAATGGTAGGTGCACTATGACCTATTGTAACACCTATTATAACATTATATGAGTTCTCAAATAGGTATTCACCGAACTCTTGCTGATAGTGATCAACAGAAAGGTAAAGAGTGGTTTCCAGGTACTAAATACTACAAGAACTTGAAACAGGATAATAATTCTCCTGGTAGGACTTTTGTCTTTGAGCAGTTGAAATTACAATAAGGAAATTATAAAGTCTAAGTAGAAGAAGGTGCATTTCATAAGACATGTCACTCTCAGTATAAGCCATACTATGAATTTGTCTTTGTAATCCACTTGACATTACAGATAAGCAAGAAAAGAAACATCAGGCAAGGAAAGGAACAAACATTTCACATGAATAAGAAAGGAACACATAAAAAATACCATAACATGATTAAATATATTAAGTTTTAAAATCAGTTTTGTCCATACTAGCTAGTCCACATTTTTTTTAGGTTCAGAGGTAATGCTACTGACCAATTCAAATAGAATTCAAAACGTTTCAAGCACACTCATAAAGTAATTTTCCCCAGCTCTCTTTTGGTGAAAAGCATTTTGCTGTTCCTTTAGCGTGAACTATAGGGAACAACTGGGCAAGTGTTTCCTGCAAGAGAATTTCTACTACAGAATTTGCAAGTAGGTCTGAAACCATCCAGCTTTGCTAACCTACCAGATACATAAGACATTATCATCATCTCCTAAAATGCTGAATGAAAGAAAAGAGCAAGAAAGAAGCTGAATAGTTTCTTTGTTCATGCCATTACTTTAACTGGATCATTTGAGGCTTGTTCTAAGATGTCTGAAACTTTTATTGTTCTTTCCAAAATTTATTTATAATGTCATATTTCAAATGGATATAAAGGCAGCTTTGGAAATTCCAGCTTTGGAAAGGCAGCTTTGGAAACTGTACTCTTGACATTTTGAATTCAAAAGAAATTGGATTACAATTCAGTTAAAATTAGCATACAGTTGGGCTATTTCTTTAAAAGGCACATGCTTTAACAGCAGTGACATCCTGCTATTGCTAGTGGTTTCATACATCACAACAGAAAATGTAAAGTTTTTAGCTTTAAACACTTGATTTATTATAATAACTTATTGATCTGGTCAAATATACTGAAAAAAAATGGAAATCTTTATATTTCTCTCTTTATTAATGCAATCAGCCTGTCCAAGCAACCAGGAACTTCCATTTATAGACTCTGTCAGGACAGATCCAAAACACCCCTGTGACTGTAGCAGGATGAACCCAGGGAGCACACAGAATCCTATCAGATTGCTAAGATCAGGATCAAAGATATCCCAGTGAGCATGGCGTCAAACTTGCTATCCCAGTATGGGTTCCACTATTAGCAGCAGGATTACTAACAATGACTTCAGTTCATGCAATGGAGCATCCAGATTCCCAGAATGACTGCTCAGTTCTGACCGTGCCACGTTTAGTGCCAGTTCTGCTTAGCCATGCAAGCCATACCTCTCCTTGTTTCCTACTGCAATACTACATTGCCTCTCACTGTGCCCAGCCTTTCCCTACTCTCAAACTGATACTCTCATCTTCTGAGGTGCTGCAATAACCCTAACTTGTATATCTCTCACCTTCCCACATCCCTGCCCAAATATCTTTGTTCCCTAATCCTTACCACAGTACAAGCCTACAGGATATTCCTACGTCCTCTCCCCCTCAAACATGAGTGCATTCATACAGATGCAGCTCATGCCATGGGTTCCCCAAAATCTGCACACTGTCAAGTGTGCATAGGTACTCAGCACTGGTACCTGGCTGGCAGCACACTGTAGCTCTTAGGTGCTGACAGGACAAATTGTGATGTAGACCTCCTCTGGCTTGTGGACCACATTCTCTTGCCTACTTAGTTTACAGCAGAAGTTTCACCAGCACTAAACCAGCTGGAAAACTTGGGTCAAAACTTAAAACTATAAATCATTATTTCAGAGAAGAGACAAGGAGTAAAAAAAAGCTCTGACACCCAAAAGTGTTACTTAAATCTGTACTCATTCAGTGATCATATAGGCCATTTTCCTGAAATGCCTCCATTGTGGCAGGGGTAAAAATTCTCCTTTGGCACCTACTTGGAACAAAGACCAGAGACCTTGCTTAGGTGACTGGAACTAACGAAGCTGAATGGATACCAGGCCCTGTCAGCTTCCTTTACATTAGAGATAACAAAGAAAAGAACTATTATCAGTGTGAATACATTCATCACTACTAAAGGAACAAAAAACCCTATAAAACTAAGAAATACCAAACCTTAAACATACTTGTTTCCATATATGCTGTTTTCTCTACTGGAAGATGATACAGATTTTTTTTTTTCTGAGGCGCTGAAAGGTTTGCTGTATAACTTATGTTTCAGCATAGTAGGATGAAAATATAATTACAAAGAGCAAAACTACAGAAAAATCAACAGAGAGAAACAATATATGTTTGTTTCAGAAGCTTTCATCACTTTATTTTCCTCAGGCAAGCGTAATGTGTAAGGGTTACTTTTAATGTGAGAAATAAAATTCCTACTGGCTACTCTCTGGCTGTACCAAATTTAACAGGAGGTGACAGTTGTGCTGATTTTCTTGCCATTAGTTTACTATCAGAGCTTATCTTGTTAGACAGTGTCCTAAAGATACAGACCTAAGATTTCTAGAAGGCAAAAAAGAAAACAGGGGAAAAACGAATAGAAAATAGAACACAAATAAAATATTTTAAACTATGCATTCTACATAAATATTCTTACATATTAGTTTTGACCATCTTAAGCATTTAATCTGGGTAAAACTGACTCACTAAAAGAAGTTTAATGCTGCAACTGACATTGATTCCATTGATGCATCATGAATATATTTATGTTTATAGAATGTCTAACAAGAGCAAACACAAAATCATGAACATTATACTTCCACTTTAATTGTGTGGGATAGATGGTAAGAAACTAGCTTATGAAATTTACAGCATATTTTGCTGTTTTGGTGAACAACCAGGATAAGTCACGCTGATCCTTTTAACCTCAGAAGGGAAGTCCATAAATTTCACAACTCATTTGTCTGGACTGTTCCTCACTCACAGAATGATACACCCTTCAAAATAATAAGCAAATGGGCATGCAGAACATAACTAAGAATCCTTCTCAATAATTGTATTCCAGCAAGAAAGACTACAATGCATGGAAAACACAGAATTAAATTTCTGAGAGATGTACAGCAAGTAACAAAGCTGAAAAAAATACAAGTCCCTTGCAATCACAGACACAACAGAAATCCACTTTCAGTTCATTAAGGTCCCTGAGTCCACCTGTTCAAGTGTTCACTGAGGGAAAATGGAAAACCAAAATTTCCGCAAAATGAAAATGACAAACCAAAATTTCCACAAAATGAAAAATTTTGATCCAAAACAAATGGGTTGGTTTTTGGGGGGAGGAAAAAGTGTCGTTTGTTTTAAACAAGAGAGTATTTTTTCTTGTCCGAACAAACAATAGAAAAGAGCAGAGGTAAGAGTTCTTGCATGTTATGTACCTTTTTTTCCTTCCAAAGCCTGCACAATTATTTCACATCAGGCTATATTAGTCTGAATCATGACATCATTATGTACAGAGTACTGTTCACTGGCACAATCCAGACCTAGCTTAAATTGCTCTGAGAATAGATATGTTAAGTCATGTTTTTGAACTAAAGAAATACAGCCTTCTCAAAGAATGTATAAAGAGAGAATTCTTTTGTTAGCTGTCAGTGAGATTTTGCTATCTCTGTTAAATATATAATGGTTAGTGTCATAACGAAGATCAGCCATCGTGTTATGGCATTTATCTTCATGAGTGAAGAGAGGAAGGGCTACTGTGATTTATTCCGTCTCTCCTCATGAGACGATTAATGTCATAAGAGATTAGTCTGCAGTACTGACTCGTACACAGAATATAATACAGGGCTGAAGTGGGATGCTAAGCAGTTTTAATTGCCAGAAGTTTGGAAGCCCACATTACTTACATATGGCACGGTTGACAATTAGTCATCTAAGATTTTCAAAAATAGGAGAATGTTTTGCAGCTCACTAACTCATATCAACTTCGTGTCATTTATTTCTTCGGTCCCTTTTAGCAGGCTTTTCATATGGCCCCTTCCCCCAACTCATCACCAAAGTCCACCCACACTTGCACATCATTTATTGTAAAACTGAAGTCCATACTGCTGGTTTGTATCAATTTTTGGTAGCATCTGTTTAAAGGTTTAAAAAATACACTATTTAACAACTATTACCAAGAAACATTTGTCACAACACAGGCAGATTAGTGAGAGTATATAATGGCTCTGTATCTAAGTTTGTATAAGATGTATAAACAGCTTTCTTCAAGATTTGTGGAGTTATATGCTCATCTCTTTCCAGGGACCTTGTAAAATACTCTGACCATCCTAAACTGAAGGTAATAATTTTTCAAAAGCTTATCACTTTGGAGAAATGCACACAGAATGTTTTGTTTACATGCTGTTCACTTCTTATGGAAGCAAATACTTCAAATAATACTGTAGTGAAAAAAAAAAACGAAACAATAAACCAAATCAAAAAGTCACAAACATGATAAGCAAATTTATGTTAAAAAGGGAAGATTTATATTTCCCCCAAACCAGAACATGAACATTCTGCATTTACTTAAATCTCCTTTTCTGAATATTGCTTAATCAAAAAATCCCTTGATAGAAAAGGGGTTTTTGTTAAAAACAGCAGTTCTTTACCATTGGTGTACATCAAACAGAACACATTATTAAAAAGCTCTCATGATAAAATGTTATCTTTATCTAGGCTTCTCAAATATTGACTTAAACATTTTTATCAGGCTGTTAATCACATTCACATTCAACGTGAACAGCAACTGAGACCAGTCTTGACAGTCAGGTAACAGGGCAACATTATGGCAGGGGAAAAGTATTGTGAAAGCTAAGGACATTTCTTATTGATGGTAAGTGGATAGGAGAGAAAAATCAATGGGTCCTCATCAGTACAACTGTCTACCAGCTGGATGCTGATTTTCCTCAGAGATTAAAACCAATAGGAGCAATCACTTGGCACAGGTGAACAAATTCAATAGGACCTCCAGTCCATAAAGGAGAAAAGTGAACAGTGAATTCAAGGCTGGAGTTCATGAAGAGACAAAATGCTGATTGTTAAACCAACAGTTTGCATCAGATCTTGAAACAAAATACAGAACACGTCTTTCCCCGTGGGGGGACAACCTGAAACTGTTGAGTATAATCTGCAATTATTGTGAAGGTTCCCAACTCCTGACTCTGCCTAAAGGAATTATTTCAAGCTGCAAGACTGGCTGAGCCCTCCAAGTCAAGCAGGACTGGACTGGCCAGGTTACAGTGTGAAAAGGCCATCAGCCACACACATCATGCAACTACCATCACCAAACGCCAGAATCGCAGCAAAGTCATTGGTCAACAGAGGGGAATCACTGAGGAATTTATAAGGGAATATAAATGCAGAGACTTTTCATAAAGCTGGGCTTCCTGTTCAAGACAAGCTTCAATTTTTAGGGGTCCCCAATATCATTGTACATTTCTTATCCCAAGGCCCCTCACTATACACTGAAGGTAACAGATGAACTGTTACCTTACAGGATGGAAACCTTAACCCAAGAAAAGCAAATAGAGAATAAAACATAGCTGTTATACAGTACATTGTGTCATGGGTTCTCTGCTTTTTCTATGAGAAACAACATAAGTACACATGAAAATCTGAGTTTTCCCAAAGACATATCTCCTCAGCAAATGTAGGACTAAAAATTGTCAGAGCTAAGAAATGCTACTGGCAAATAAATTCAATGTCTGTAGGGTTTAGGCACATAATTTTATGTTTAATGTTTTAGAAGTTGACAATAATACATTTTAGCTGTATGGAAGAATAATCTATTTTAGCTGTAGGGAAAAATTACAGTGCCTCAATTTGGATTTCTGGTGTAACTACTGACTTTATACTCTACCTTTGAAACAATCAGAATCACAGAAACACTGAGGTTGTTAAATACCTCCAAGATCCTCGAGTACAACTTTTGACCAAACACCACCTTGTCAACTAGACTACAGCACTGTGTGCCACATCCAGGAATTTTCTGAACACTTCCAGGGATGGTGACTCCACCACTTCCCTGGGAAGCCCATTCCAATGCCTAAACACAGTTCAGTGAAAAATTTCTTCCCATTGCCCAACCTGAACCTTCCTTGGCGCAGCATGAGGCCATTTCCTCTTGTCCCGTTGCTGGTTTCCTGGGAGACCATCCCCCACCTGGCTACAGCCTCCTTTCAGGTGGTTGTAGAGAATGATGAAGTCCCCCCTGAGCCTCCTTTTTTCCAGAATAAACACCCCAAACTCCCACATCACACTTGTGCTCCAGACCCTTCCCCAGCTCCGTTGCCCTTCTCTGGATTCACTCCAGCACCCCAATGTCCTTCCTGGATTCAGGGGACAGAACCGAACACTGAACAACTGAACAGGATTCAAGGTGAGGCCTCATCAGTGCTGAGTACTGGGGGACAACCACTGCCCTGATCCAGCTGGCCACACTATTTCTGATGGAGGCCAGGATGCCACTGGCATTTTTGGCCACCTGGGCACACACTGGCTCATGTTTAGCCACTGTCAACCACCACCCCCAGCTCCTTTTCCATTGGGTGACTTTCCAGCCACTCTTCCCCCAGCCTTTGACACTGCCTGGGGTTGCTGGGACCTAAGTGCAGGACCTGGCATTTGGCCTTGTTGAACCTCACACCACTGGCCTCAGCCCATTGATCCAGCCTGCCCAGATCCCCATGCAGAGCCTTCCTGCCCTCCTGCAGATCAACACTCCCACCCAGCTTGCTGCCATCTGCAAACTCACTGAGGGAGCACTCAATCCCCTCATCCAAATCATTTAAAAGGATATTAAACTGGATGGCTCAAATACTGGCCCCAAAACTGAGCCCTGGAGGGAACACAACTGGTAACCAGTCACCATTTGAATTTAACACCATTCACACTGCTCTCTGGGCTCAGCCATCCAGCCAGTTTTTAATCCAGCGAACAGTGTACCCATCAAAGCCACGAGCAGACAGTTTCTACACAAGAATGCTGTGGAAGCCAGTTTCTAAGGCTTTACTAAATTCCAAGTAGACAACATCCACAGCCTTTCCCACATCCAGTAGACTGATCACCTGGTCATAAAAAGGCGATCAGCTCTGTCAAACAGGACATGACTTTCCTAAAGCTATTCTATCTGGGCCTGATCCCCTGGCTGTCCTGTATGTGCTACGAGATGGCACTTTCCCAGACACTGAGATCAGGCTGACAGGCCTGTAGTTCCCCAGATCCTCCTGGATTTCAGGGGCTCTCTTCTGCTCCCTGTCCCTGCCCACCAACTCAGCAGGCCGCCTGCCTTGAGGGTATCGGGTCCNGTTTTTAATCCAGCGAACAGTGTACCCATCAAAGCCACGAGCAGACAGTTTCTACACAAGAATGCTGTGGAAGCCAGTTTCTAAGGCTTTACTAAATTCCAAGTAGACAACATCCACAGCCTTTCCCACATCCAGTAGACTGATCACCTGGTCATAAAAAGGCGATCAGCTCTGTCAAACAGGACATGACTTTCCTAAAGCTATTCTATCTGGGCCTGATCCCCTGGCTGTCCTGTATGTGCTACGAGATGGCACTTTCCCAGACACTGAGATCAGGCTGACAGGCCTGTAGTTCCCCAGATCCTCCTGGATTTCAGGGGCTCTCTTCTGCTCCCTGTCCCTGCCCACCAACTCAGCAGGCCGCCTGCCTTGAGGGTATCGGGTCCTTGTGTTGAAGACTGAGGCAAAGAAGGCATCAAGTACCTCAGCCTTTTCCTCATCCTTGGTTACAATGTTCCCCTCCACATCCAATAAAGGATGGAGATTTTCCTTGGCCCTCTTTTTGTTGTTAATGTATTTATAAAAACACTTTGTATTATCTTTCAACGTGGTGACCACATGGAGTTCTAGCTGAGCTTTCACCAATCCAGTTTTCTCTCTACAAGACCTGATGACATCCTTGTACTCTTCTTGCGCTGTTTGCCCCTATTTCCCAAGGTCATAGAGTTCTCTTTTTCTCCCCAAGTTCCAGTGAAATCTCCCTGTTCAGGCAGGCCAGTCATCTTCCCTGATGGCTCATCTTTCAGCACCTAGGGATAGCCTGCTCCTGTGCCTGTAAGATTTTTTTCTTAAAAGTATGTCCAGCCTTCCCAGACCCCTTTGTTTTTAAGGGCTGTTTCCCAAGATGATCTCTGAACCACTGTCCTGGACAGGCTCAAGTCTGCCCTCCAGAAGTACAAGATAGTTTTGGTGAACCTCTTCTTTACTTCGCTGAGAACTCCATCACATCATGGTCACTGTGCCCAAGATGGCCTCAGACCTAAAGTCTCCAGCAGGAGAATCCAGAAGAATCTCTCCAACAGGAGAATCTAGATTTTTTTTTTTTTAATTGATGTTGCTCTAGCAATAATATGGGCAAGATAATTTCAAGCCAATTCTTAAAATTCTAACAGGAGATCTTACTACCAAATGAATGAGAAAATATTTCAGATGACAAATTGGTTTCAAATTAGTTTTCTTTTTCATTTATTTCAAGGGCATTACTTATAATTTCAACAACGCTTCTTTAGCCAAGATAGACCATAGTACAATTTGTTCTAAAAATAAACTGAATGAAACATCATGTAAACATAGTATTATATTTCCAAGACAAAGGCTCTGTATTTTATAAAGGAGAGAATACAGACTATTTTTTTTTCATCTTGGTATTTCATTGAAATCCTTTTACTCTTAAAGTCTGAGAAAAATTCAAATTTTAAAGGTTAAGGTTTGCAGATTTTAGCTGATGATACAAACAAGTGAAATGGTAGAAAAATAAATAAGTAAAAAAATATGTGATTTTATCACTGAATTGAGAAACTGGGGCTTTTTCCTCATTTTTTCATTGTCAGTCACTTTTTCTTTTTTACTTCCCTCACTATCTTTGCTATTTTACTTCTCATTGGTACAAGAACACCCCCATTTTCTCCACTGCTCCCTGATGCAGTACTGTCATTTTTCTCCCCAGGATTACATCAGTATCACCCAAGAACACACTCTTGTCACCACACAACACGCTAACAGACATAAACCTAGTTTCATTCTCTCCTACTAATCCCAGAAAATGTATGCAAGTGCTAAAAGTAATAAGCTTCATAACTATTATTATGTATGGATGGAGCATTTAAAACCTCTTTTTTTTCCAGAACATTAATTCTCAGAATTCCCAGATCCCCACCCTCTTCCTCCACATACATATCTTTCCATAAAATTAACTTCAACATTTAACAACACTTGAACTCATGCAGCTTCTTGCCGTAACAGCTCCAACAATGCAGATAACACTGAACAGGTGCAGTGTTCTTTAAATTTTCTTAAACCTTTTATTCTCTTTGCAGCTCTTTCAGAACCTTTCTTTTTCCAACCACCATGTGTATATACCAGCTTCACTTATCCAAGCTGCCACTTTTGTGTATCTGGCTCAAAATGAAGACAGGAGCATTATTTCACTCTATTTAACATTACTTTAAATAGCTTGAAACATTTTCCTACAGCTCAGACACTAATAAAATGAACTAGCACAAGAAAATTACAGTATGAAACTGAGTCTGTCCTCATCAAGAACAGTTAAAATTGACTAACAATGACAGGAGATATTATTTTCATGTTATTTTTTTCTTATTTAATAGAAGTGTTACAGATTCTGAAAATTATAGAACCATCAAATGGTCTGGGTTGGCAGGGACTTTGGAGATCATCTGGTTTCAATGCCCCTGCCTTGGGCAGGGACACTTTTCACTAGATCACATTGTTCAAAGCCCTATTCAACCTGGCACTGAACACTTCCAGGGACTGGGCACTCACAACTTCTCCAGGCAACCTGCTCTTGCATGATTAGAAAGGTTTGATAATGTGTCAAATAGTCTATTTCCAAACAAAGTAGCTAACCCTATGAATTGCTGAGACAGAAGTGTTCTGTTATGCAAAATAACAATTATTTAATTAAATATTAATCTACCAAAAAACCACAAAAAAACCCCAAAAAAAAACCCCCAAAAAACCAAAAACACCCAAAAGTCCAACAAAATAGGTCCCTGAAGAAAAAATATTTTTATTACCATTTTATTTATTTTTACTAAGGTATCTTAGGTTGTTTTTTGGTTGGTTCATTTTATTGAACAGATTAAAGTCAGTAAGACAATATTTTTCTGACCTAACTTTCAAAATCCACACAAAATATTTTTCCTCAACTGTTTTGACTCCATTACTCCAAATTTTTTATAGCTCCCCATCTTTTATTGAATTTTTCACTGTGTACTACACAGACCACTTGAAAGACTACCTTTCCAGAGCCCATGAAACACAATAGCTAAAATCACTGCTCAGACACTAACTTTATTCTCAAGGTCCTTCACTCTGCTCACTCCCATTATTGTTACTTTCTTGCAGCGTATCCTGCATCCTTCAGTCAGTCATGCAACTGTTTGTTCACACTTCTCCCATATTTATACTCCCTTCCACCGGAAAACTCCCCAGCCAGCCATGTGAGAGCTCTGAAGCCTCCTCTCCAAGTGCAGATGCTGCTGGGACAGGAGGCTAAATTAACAACCCACAATGGCTGCAGTGAACATCCAACCCTTACTGCCAAGGGCTGATCAGCAGCACAGGTACTGAGAAGCTCTGCTGAGGTTCTTAGTACATGCAGCAATCGTCACTCATACATGCAACAAAGGCATGTAGTAACTTGCACTGATAAAAATCTCCAAGCCTACCTTGTGAAGCCACAGCTCTCTACTTCTGAAGTGCTTCCACAAATCCAAGCCAGAGCATGTTTTAACATCGCAACCACTTAGCGGGGCTCACTGTCATTGGAACTCCGTTATTATAGAGAGCAGGGAAAAGCCCTCCTCATAAGACAACTGCAACATTCAAGATGGCTCCAAGCAGTAATTCCATTTTCTTTCACTGTTTGCTCCTTGGGAGCCAATCCCATGCTCCAAAAACCACAGATTTCAGTAACAGAATTTTTCTAAAGACAAGGGACATCAGTCCAAGACAAAGTCATAGGGTTGGTTATCCCTGACATTCCACTCAGATGGGTAGCTCTCATTCCAAAAGCAACAGGGGAAGTTGGCACTGAGTCAGCTGATCCCTGAACATGGACTGGAGGAAGAGGATTTTAGCATGAAGAATCTGACTGCAAGATGAAACTGGGAGCAGCGTCCAATTCTTGTTATTGATAATTGTCTATGCAAAGGATGCTGAGGCTCATTACGGACAGATGAAATGTCCCAGGCATGTAGCCTTTCTGTGATTCTCCCAGTCAGGTTCACTGGGAAGCCTGTAACCCAATACCCGATAATCCACATACATACATATATAGATATAGATATATATGATTAGGACTGCAAGTCAAGAATTTGAGGGACTGCAGCAAAACATTCAACCCTCATTCTTCCTTCCCACCAAATATTTCCTCTTTGGATATCTAGCAAACAGCACTTTAGCTGTTGCCCAGGAGGGCACCTTCAAGAAGTTACATACCTATGGAGCCGTGGGCCATCCTGAAACCAGTAACAAAAAAGTATTAACATCTCTTTAATGGTACATTTTTTGAAGATTTCTTCTACAGTGAATTTTGAGCTTATTCCACACCTAGATGATGAACTTCACTACATTATTCTACATTTTATTTTTTAAAACAAAAAATGTGTAGTTGCAAAATGTCTCAAAAATCTGCATTATGAATAAAACAAATTATGGAATAGATTAGAATGCATTAAGCATTCTACTGCTCTATGTACAAACCTGCTGCAGCATTGCTGCATCAGACTCTCAAAAAAATCAAGAGACTAAGCCCAAAATACCTCAAAAACATAATATGAATGAGAACCATTAACTGGACAAAGAATTCTCAATCTGTACTAGAAAACTGATGTTTTCTGTCTAGTCACTGTCAGAAAAAACACAATGCATCTAAATTCTAAATCATGCTCATTGGACAACCTCTCCTAATAATTTTATTTTCTTCGCTCTCCCATTTTTTAAAGTAGAATGTAAATTTTCACTAAAAGAGCAGATTCTGGCAAAGGCCAGACAAATCATAGTTCCTATCAGTAATAAAAGTTAGTAATTTTATTGATTTCACAAAACTAAAACTAACTTGGGTTGTATGACTTCTTTTCAAGTGTAAACAGACAAGGTGACCTTGAGGCCCTTTCCAACTCTACCTTCTATCAAAGTAATGCTCTAATTAAGATGCTTTTCTCAATTGAAACACCAAGTTTCAAAGAGGTTCTCATTGGTCTTACCAGTCTGGAATTTCTAAATGACAGAAATGTCAAATGAGATTAAAGAAGCTAGTATGATCAGAGAACGCAATGATTTTGAGACAGCTGCCAGAATCTTGGTCCAGATTGAATGACAATCAGGCTATAGACAATAAGGGTCTATTTCTTCCTCTTACCCTTGCTAGGTAATATTGGCAGGCAGGTATAGTGACATGGAATGTCACATGCTTTGCTGATACAGCAGTGCCAGCAGGTGATGGATAACTGGGCATTTTGAGCCATAAAAAGAATTAACATTTATCTAAAATTAGGTATCAATAGACATTCAGCTTCAATTTATGGGACAGAAAAAGAAATAATCAAACCAGCTGGTATCACTTAATGAAAAATAGTTACATACTTTGGCAACACAATTATAGTGGTAAAGCCTCATCTTATGTAAAAAAAAAGGTTCAAGTCACGAAAGTAGGAACAAATCACATGGGACATGAATTTGACTGTGATTTACTAGACTCTAGACATTTCACAAGGCATCTCACCAAATATGTAAACCACTACACAGTTAGGCAGGTTCTCCAGGCTGATAAGAGTCAGCTGCAATGGAATCAAACCTTGACCTTCAAATGTTTGATATGTACTTTGGCTAAGGCTCTCTTCCTTCTCTAGATGTCAAGTTACACAGGAAGTTAACTAAGATAAAACAATTATAAACCCCGATTGATTCATTAAATTCCTAGTTCTGTCTATAAGATCTAAGCAAGATCACAAAAAAGAAAGCAAATAGCCTTGAGTTCTCCAAAGCAAATAACCTAGTAGCTCAGGATCCTGTCACTCAAGGAACATTTCTGAAGCTGTAGAAGTTTAGGAAATGTTGTTATCTGTAAGTCAGACTATGTTCTATAGGATGCAACTGTCAGGATAATGATCTCTAGAGCTGACCCACTACGAGCAGTGAGGAGATTGTCATCCCAGGCTTGTCTAGACCAATCTATGCATATAGGAAGACAAGTTTCTAAACACAGCATGTAATATGTACCTTCTAAACAAATTACTTTCTGATGATCCAAAATCATGAACAATAATCTAGGATGTGACCAGGAATATCTTCTACACAGAACTATAGCCCAATCCTCTAATGAGTCTGATGATTCCAGAGCAAGAGTGAACTGTGGCTGCTGATCCTCACAAATACTGTAAGACAGAAACAAAACTCAATACTACACTACAAAGCAAATCTTAGACACCTGAGGTACAAGAGGCCACGTCAGTCATAAGCTGCAACGCAAAAGCTGGATTCCATACGTCAAAAAACTCAAGCAAAAGGTCCTCCAATATGAGGGAAGTCACATGCCAGGGTCCACAGATTTTGTCCTGCTGAGCTCAAGAAGTTACAGAGAGCTGAACTCTTAAGTCAAAGGATGAAAGCATCAGATCACCCAGACGTTCCTGTTCTAACATCAGAAAAACCAGAGCTTGCCTGAACCAAAGTTAACAGAGTTCCTCTAGACTCCTTCAACACCAAGTGCCATCCCAAACCACAATCAGTGCACTGACATCAAAGAATATCCAGAAGACAGAATGTACTGCCAGATGGTTTATGTGTCTTCTGACACTCATATAATGTCTGTGCTAGAGCCCTACCACCATTCAGAAAGTTGTAGGTCATCCTTTCAAACCAAGATTAGCCACAAGTAATCAGTAGGCACCTCTCTACCATTTTACATTCCCAGCAAGAACATCTCCTCCCAAGACAGGAACTCCAGCAACAGAAAACTATCTGGCAGGACTTCTCAACAAGAGAGCAGCCTCAGAGGGCCAGCATGTCAATAATTTGGGGTTCTTTGGGGATGGTAATTGTCATTCAAAGTTGGTAAGTGATTAAATGGACCACTTATGACCAATCTGTTGTGCTTGGGCAGCACAACGATTTGCTACCTGAATTCACAAGATGAGCAAATGGCCTGTGCCAGGATCTGCTGCTTATTGTTCTGCCTTTGCAATGGAAGTTGACCCAGAGTGAAGGCTAAGATATTTGGTTTCATCAGTCTGTAAGTTCCTCAGAAGGAGGATTTGCTCAGTTTCATCTGGAACCCATGGAACCATAATGAAATAATTTCCACCAATCAGATCTTCTCCCAGGTACTGACAGCACAAAAGGAGGCCTCTATTTATTCCTCTGAAGTCAACAGGTCAAGTTTAGTGCATGATTTTCCACGGGACCATAATTTGCTGATTGCAGTATAAAGAACAAAAGAAGCTCCAGCAGGAAGTGCAGTAAGTTTGGCTTTCCACCTCAAGAACAGCATGCTACCTAGTCCAGACTAAGATGCTGCAATGGCATGGTTTGGCTACAGGGAATTGGTGAACTGGGCTAGCGAGTCCAGAGCTACCTAGCTGTGAAGGGTGTAGGGTCTTGAGTGTGGTTAAACTACTTCACTGTGGTTGCACATGCAACTGACCAAATCTACTCTTGGAAGAAGAAAAACCACAACAGTTATTTCAACAGAAAATCCAGTATGTCAGGAAAAAATTGGCTCTTCTACAGAGAAAGGTAAGCCAAAAGACACTGGAAATATTCACTGTAACAGGGAACATTAAATCATACCTTAAGGCACTGAGAACATCTTCACACTATTGAGGAATGCTCATATTTAGGTTCCTGTTAGGGTTTTCTCCTATGTTACCCTGCTTTGACAGAAATACTGTCAAAACTGACATTACTGAGAACAGGTCCCATTCCTGGGTAAGGTTCTTGCCTACCTAACTGTCGGTGATGCCAAGGGTTAAAGGGCTGTCTCAAGATAAAGAGCCAGAATCACATTTCTATCAATCTACCTGAGAAATATGCAAAAGGTGAGCTGAAATAGATGACATTGTTTGTAGAAGTTTTTTATTTATTTATTTTAAATAAAAAATACTAAACCCACACTTATTAATGGTATTTCACACTAACAAAATAAAATATTGACACCAAAAGCACAGAAGGTAGAAAAAAAAATAAGTGCAAGTTCAACCTTGTCTAACAACTGCAAAAATTACTTTGAATAAAACAAACTGGAGGAAACCCTAGAGCAAACCAAACTAAAATACAGCTCTTCAAAGCAGCATTGATTGTGGATCAAAGAGAAAGGCCATCAAAACTTCCCAAGCCATTATGTTTCTGCATGTCTGAAAAAGAACTAACTCAGGAAAAAATATGGAAATAATAGCAGGTCTGTTAAGCCAACAACAAAGAAATCCTTAATACCATAAAACAAAGTTATGTCAAATTTTCCATTTTTAAAGATGCATGAAGCTCCTTTAGCACAATGCTTTTAAATGTTATTTATAGTAACAAAATTAAAGACTTAACATTAAAGTCAAAGGGATTATCATCAATGGTCTAGCTATGCAGAAGTTACTCTCCTGTTTTTCTGTTTCATTTGTAGTCTTCAAATATGAAGATGCAATACAGAAATACTTCCATACCGCAACATGATCTGTTTCAACTACGCTATCTCAGCTTACCAGATGAAGTAACAATCAGCTTTTGGACAGCCAGCCACATCAAACAGTAGCACGCAAACTAACAATTCCAATGGTTGGTTTTAATGTTTTTTTCCAGCATCAGTTTCCCTAATTAATTAGCATAATTTTATTAAAGTTTACAAGAGGAAACAAACAGCTCTTAGTTAAGAGCTGGATCCTCCCAGGAGACTACAGCAAGAAGCACATGAATTATATGATATGAATATTACTCACCCAAATATGCACATTTTACCTGAACCACAAGGACTCTCCATAGAACTGAAAAGCACGTAAGTCCTCAATAACACAAGAAAACTTTTCTTTCAGAACGAAATTTGAAGAAGAAAGAGCAAAAATACTAGAGAGGCGATCCAGCACACAAATAACCAAACAAGGACTACTGTTCTCATTCTTGGGATTTTCATCTGCTTTATTGTCAGCTTGTGGCAGAGACTTAATTCAACTACATTTCAAAATACCACTTACAGGAAAGTGCAATAATAAGGGCAAGCTATTAATAAAAAAATCTTTTTTAAATGTTACCATAAACTATCACCCTTCATGGGCAGACCATCTGTGCTTCTGAGCTCTGCATTCCCAAAGTGACCAGCCTCCACTCATTCTGTTCAGGCCTTTGGTTCAAAGTCCGACAAATAACAGTGGATCATGTCTGGAAGTCAAATGATAAAGGCTGGATGACTGCAGCCTACTTAAAATTGTCATCAGTTTTTACGCGGCATAGTATCCTTGGGCATGTTTTGTTCTCAGTATTTTTCATTTCAATAGTTTTTATGCAGAATTTTATGACATTAAATTTTTAAGAGGCAGAATTCACTATTTAAGGACTTCTAGCAATAACTTGAGAGTCCTTGTGAAGCTAAATAGATAGAAGATTTTTCATCTGAAAGGAATCACTACAAATTGCTTTAACTACTCAAGTGTTTAACCTTTCTATACAATTTTAATGAGCTCCATGTATGATCAGAAAACAACAATACGGCTACATCAAATGAGGATCAACTGAGAAGAGACAAAGGAAAGACAGGATGTTTCTCCTCCTTCCTTGAAAGGTTTTCTTTTGTTCTCATTCTTTTAAGTGTTCTATCTTAGTCTATCAGACACAAAAAGCAGAAAACTGGCATGGAGATAATGCACAGGTCATACATAAGCACTGCTGTAGTCTGCTGCAAAGCACAAAGTGAGTTGACATATCAGGTCTACATCAAAGACATGCCCTTCGGCAGGTTGTAAAGACAAGTTGCAATTTTGTCCATAAAAATGTGTGTTCTACAAAATGGGCTCTGTAACATGAACTGTTAGTGGTATGCCACCATTCCATTGATCTTGCACATGCGTTCATTTCTCAGGAATGCTTGTAAGCCGGGCTATGCCTTGCCCTAAGATAAGCAGACTTGCATGAGGAAAAAAAGCAGTGTGTCACAGACAGAAAGATTCTACTCTCTGCAGGAGACTTCTTCCATAAAATGTAAGTTCTGATAGAGGGCATGCCAGTGGCTCCTGCTTTATTGCCTGTACCACATCCATGGTATTTACACGAAGAGATTAATACAATGGGAGACCTTTCCTGCTTATGTTTTAAAAATTAAGAGAACAGTTTGAAAAAAACACTGCATTGCGGGAGGTTTTCAAAGACTCCTTAATCAAATACTGAAAATGAGTAAATACAACACTGACAGTTAGTCTGAAGCCTCAGCACTTACACATTACAATGTGTTTTAAGACTGCCATGTAATCTATTTTTCTGAAGTACTTCTGCTTTTTTCATTGTGAATATGGGAAACGGAGAGCTGTGAAACAACTCCAGGCTCAAGTCCAGTTTTTGTGCTCCTTTTTATCCATAACTATTATATGGTACATGATGAGTTTCAATATAGACTGAATACAGAGACATGACCATATCAATTTCTGTCATAATTACTGTGAGAGAAGTAGTAACAGAGAATGAATGAGGCAAAAGCGTAGCCACAGAAGGAAGACGATTTTATGACTGTGAAACAGAACTACTACAGAGACGCTGTTGGTATCATAACTACCTCTCCCACAGATTTCCTGAAAAGCTTTGAGTAAGGTACTTAATCTTTCCATGTCTCAACTCTGCATGGGTAAAGCAGAGGTCAAAATACTTAACCTCATAGGCATGTTGCAAGTATAGAAACATTTGCATTTGAGAAGCTACTGGGTGCTGCTAATAATAGCTGTGTATGTACAATTGAAACATAAAATAAAAACCTGCTTCAACACCGTTTGAAAGGTGTACAAAAAAAATTAAGTACAGCACCGCACAACAAACAAAGAAAACTTAATTAAAATTCTGCAGCTCTAGTGAGTGAACTTATAATAGTTGGGAAACTGGCATGCAAGTACATAATTTGAAGTGTACATTGTAATATATAGACATGAACAACAGAGTGATAAAGCAATGCCAGCAATGTTATCTGTATAATTTCATACTTTTTAGCACTTCACTTTGAAAGCCTAATATTATTGCAATGTAAGGGCTTTTATAGAAAATCTACAATGTAAATATCCAAACAGTTGGTCTATGCGTTAATTCACCCTCTTTTTCCTAAAAATAATTCACCAGTACACAATTTTACAACATATTGATCTAGGTAAGTCATGAGTCGTTTTTTGTGAGTAGGTATCAATCACTTCATTGTTTACTTGTCTGTGGAAAGAAATTGATTTAATCAAATCTTGCAGTAATACGTTATTGATGTATCCCAAGAAAACAAAGTCATAATGAACCATCAGGGTCCTAACATAAAACACTGTAAGGAGCAGCAATTTCAGCTTCAATCTTTCATTGTGATTTGCAAACATATGTGACTATACACAAGTAGCAAAGACTAATGCAACACTGTAGTTGGTCTGAGCAGCAGCACATGTCATTCACATCACAGACTTGGGACAAACTCTGCAGAACTTGGCAACCCCAGGAGGCTGGACAAAACCACACTGTGGACCTTGTGTATCTCCACCACTTATATACAGCAGTGTATCATCTTACATGCTACTTGATTTTAGCAAATCATTACTCTTCTGGGGGGAAATGTGAAGCAATCATGAAAATAAGACTCTCAGCCCTTCTCCACAGCAGTAGCTCAGCCTTTGTTCTCCAGAGGCTTTAAACTTTTCCATGTATTAGACCACATGGGAACAGCAATCTTACTCGATACACAATAAATTCCTTTATGCACATTTGTCAGACAAAATACAGCTTACAATGGCAACTGTAGCAGCAGCTTGAAAGAGTGAAGTCAGGATAGCAATCTGATGTATTTTGTAGACTTTCGAATGCATGTTCGTCAGCTTAGAGCACAGGGAAACAAGTACCGTAGCAACATCTGCTGCCTAAACTACTTTGGCAAAGGTGAGTATTTTACTGCAGTAAAACTTCTGTTACAATCACGAGAAACATGAGAGTACAGTAGCGACACCACATCCGAGCATCTTCACTAATGCTGCATTATTACAAAATGTTGAGGGATGTATAACGAGTCACATCAGAATTTAGCACTGCCCAAGCCTACGAGGGTACCTCGATACAGCTTACAGAGACATCTATAGGTAGTGTCTGTCTAATACCTTATAATTATTTACGTAGGAGAGAGAGGCTGAACTTCCTATCGAGGAATTCATATAATGAGGTGAAAACATTTTTACAAGGAAAACGCTCCACAAATACACTAAACAAATAATAGTCATAGGATGGGGTTATCCACTACCAGAAACAGATGCAACACTAGTAATGGCATGTTACTTAAACAATTCAGTCTGTATCAGAGATGAATAAAAGATGAAGTTCGTGTAGATACAAAAAAGCAACGTAGCCAGCAGCCTATCTTTCCAGCTTTGTCATCTTTCTACGCACACGGCTGGAGCTGAACCAGACCCAACTTTGCAGAAGACACGCATACGGACGTGTACGACCATACGTGCTGTACCGTGCGTAACTATTTGTTGTACAATTCCTCGAACAGAGAGAACCCAGACACACTCCGAAACGGGAAAACAACATAAACAACGTACTCTGTTACACTTAGCAAACAGTAATACAGAATCATGAGAACAGATACAGTAGGGTAAGGGAGACAGTTTCTTAATGAAGCGGAATGGACCGTGTCTCCAGAGCCACGAAGCCTTTCCAGAAGCGGGTTACACTGTCCTGGACACTGCCCAGCTCCGTGGTGGAAGTAGAAAGGGTGAAGCGATATTCCAGGTCAGAGTTATCTCTAACGCCCCTCACACCCCTGTCCTGTCCCCACTAAAGGGATGGCGAGGCAAATCCCCGCTATTTCACTTTTCTCCAGATTAAAAGGAAAGATTTCCTCGGGATATCTGATGCACGAACTTTGCAGAGATAGACACGGTCCCTGGGTATTTACACACACACGCATGCAGAAAGAAGAAAAGAATAGAGGCATTTCCTCACGCACACACCGCGGAAGGGACGTAGGTGTTTCTTCTCTCCAGGCAGGCGGGGACGGGCGGCAGAGCCGCGGGCTGCCCGGACCGCCAGCCCGGCTCAGGCGGGCACCCGCACCCGCACCCTCCCGACGCTCCCGCACGGGCACTCCCGCGCTCCTTCCCGCTCCTCACACGCACACCCGGCTCTCTCTCGCTCGTTCTCTCTCGCACTCGGAGTCCCTCGCACACTCTTTCCCCCAGACTCACTCACACGCTCTCTCTCTGCCTCTCCCCTCCCGTCCCGCCTCGCAGTGGCCCCGACCGCCGGCAACAAAG